>CM050165.1:321721419-322093919 GCA_027410445.1 Discoglossus pictus
ATCCTTTATGCATGGGGTAGCCAGGCCCCCAGCCTCAATCTTCCTCTTAGTAATCTCTCCAGAAATTCTGGCTTCCGGTATAGATCTAAAAATATAAGTTAGTTTAGGAATAGCTATCATTTTTATTACCGCAATTCTTGCTGTCCATGAAAGATGGATCGATCTCCAGTCTGTCAAAGTCCTAGATAGAGTTCTATGTATATTGATCAAGTTGTTTTTTAAAATGTTTCTTAAGTCAAAAGAAAGGCACATATCCAAGTAATTTTTTTTCTTTGGCATTCCAATTATAGGGGTAAAGATATATTAACTTAGATTTTATTTCTGGGGATAAACCCCTAGTGATAATATCTGTTTTTTGTCTATTAACCTTAAAATATGAAATCCTACTAAACTTACCTAATAGTTTATCCAAATTAAATAGTGATTTTTCTGTATCTGTAAGGGTAACAATCATATCCGCGTATACAGTTGTTTTATATTCCCTAATTCCGATTTTGACCCCTTTAATTTCTTTTGTAAATCTTTTTTTTTCAATCAACGGTTCTAAAAAAGGATAAACAATTATGGAGATAGGGGACATCCCTGTCTCGTTCCATTTGTAATGCGGAAATAGCTTGACTCAAGGTTTATATATATATATATATATATATATATATATATATATATATATATATATATATATGTACTTTCCTATTTCTTAGCAAATATACATCGTTTTTTTCAAATGTGTTTCTTGTAAGCATAGGACATTTATTTTTAGTTTAGCATACTCTGTGAGAGCAATCCTTTTTATTGGAGAATTTATTCCATTAATATTTTGGGAAACTATCTTTAAAGACATCTATTTATCTGTTCTAATTCTATATTTATCCTCCTTATCTTCCTCTCTAATATCTCCCATCTTGCTCTTGACTTCTCATTCATACTAACTTTCAAACCTTTGACTGTATTAGTTCTTTGATACAGTCTTAAAACTAGGGTATCTTTTTACCAATGTTCTAAAATGGTTGGCGTTGATCGATGGTAGTGGTACAACTTAAGTCTAGGGGTTCCTCCCTTACTTATTGACCTCTTTATCTAATTCAAACTTTCTCCAATTTCCTTTTTTCCCCTACTTCCCCTTACTCCCATAAAAAAAATATCCTTAATTATGCTTTCTGTGCTTTATAATCTAAAAAAACTATTACAAACTAGTAGAACCATAAAAAGATAAACGAAAGAAGCAATCCCATATATAATCATTCAAATATAGTTCGACTCAAGTTCACAATATATGTATTTTCCTTCCTTCTATGCTTTCTTTCTCCCCTTCCCCTTCTCACATTTTCCCCTCTCCCCCCTCTTCATATCCTCTTCCCCACATTACCCATCTCTTGATTATCTATCCTACTTAATATTTAACTTGTGTATTTATTCTTCGCTAAAAACATTTATAAAGTTAATTTATGTGCATTTGATTTCCCTACTACCTACAGTGGATATACAAAGTCTACACACCCCTGTTAAAATGTCAGGTTTCTGTGCTGTAAAAAAATTAGACAAAGATAAATCATTTCAGAACTTTTTCCACCTTTAATGTGACCTATAAACTGTACAACTCAATTGAAAAACAAACTGAAATCTTTTAGGTAGAGGGGAAAAAAAATATAAAAATAAAATAATATGGTTGCATAAGTATGCACACCCTTAAACTAATACTTTGTTGAAGCATCTTTTGATTTTATTACAGCACTTAGTCTTTTTTGGGTATGAGTCTATCAGCATGGCACATTTTGACTTGGCAAGATTTGCCCACTCTTCTTTTCAAAAACACTCCAAATCTGTCAGATTGCGAGGGCATCTCCTGTGCCCAGCCCTCTTCAGATCACCCCACAGATTTTCAATCGAATTAGGGTCTGGGCTCTGGCTGGGCCATTCCAAAACGTTAATCTTCTTCTGGTGAAGCCATTCCTTTGTTGATTTGGATGTATGCTTTGGGTCGTTGTCATGCTGAAAGATGAAGTTCCTCTTCATGTTCAGCTTTCTAGCAGAAGCCTGAAGGTTTTTTGCCAATATTGACTGGTATTTGGAACTGTTCATAATTCCCTCTATCTTAACTAAGGCCCAAGTTCCAGCTGAAGAAAAACAGCCCCAAAGCATGATGCTGCCACCACCATGCTTTACTGTGGGTATGGTGTTCTTTTGTTGATGTGCAGTGTTGTTTTTGCGACAAACATATCTTTTGGAATTATGGCCAAAAAGTTTAACCTTGGTTTCATCAGACCATAACACCTTTTCCCACATGCTTTTGGCAGACTTCAGATGTGTTTTTGCAAAATGTAGCCTGGCTTGGATGTTTTTCTTCGTAAGAAAAGGCTTTCGTCTTGCCACTCTACCCCATAGACATATGAAGAATACGGGAGATTGTTGTCACATGTACCACACAGCCAGTACTTGCCAGATATTCCTGCAGCTCCTTTAATGTTGCTGTAGGCCTCTTGGTAGCCTCCCAGACCAGTTTTCTTCTCGTCTTTTCATCAATTTTGGAGGGAGCTCCAGTTCTTGGTAATTTCACTGTTGTGCCATATTTTCTCCACTTGATGATGACTGTCTTCACTGTGTTCCATGGTATATCTAATGCCTTGTAAATTCTTTTGTACCCTCCTTCTTACTGATACCTTTTAACAATGAGATCCCTCTGATGCTTTGGAAGCTTTCTGTGGACCATGGCTTTTGCTGTGGGATGCGACTAAGAACATTTCAGAAAAGACCAACTAGAGCAGCTGAACTTTATTTGGGGTTAATTAGAGGCACTTTAAATGATGGCAGGTGTATGCTGACTCCTATTTAACACGATTTGGAATGTGATTGCTTAATTCTGAACACAGCTACATCACCAGTTATAAGAGGGTGTGCAGACTTATGCAACCACATTATTTTATTTTTATATTTTTTCTTCCCTCCACCTAAAAGATTTCAGTTTATTTTTCAATTGAGTTGTATAGTTTATAGGTCACATTAAAGGTGGAAAAAGTTCTGTGTGTATATATATATATATATATATATATATATATATATATATCAATTACTTTAATACAAGTATCCACAACAACAGTGATAAAGTGCAATTTGGTGTGCATAATCTAAGTAAAAAGAAAATAATAATTTTCCTTAACATACTATATTATGTGCTTAACATATTTTTAACACCTTTACGTTGATGTCTTTTTAAAGTGCAATCAAGTAGAGAAAAAACAAAAAACAAAAAGTGTGTAGAAAATACCTTTTCCTCTATACTTTTATCTATATAATTTAAATATTTTATCATTCAAAAACTCTTAAAGTGCAATCTAGTCTCTAGTATGATGAGATACATTTTCCTTTTATTACTGCTTTCTGTGTAAATCGGGTATTTTAACCCTTTTACTCAAACCACATCTTTAAAGTGCATCTTTAAAAAAAAAAAACAGCAAATATTTTCCGGTTATAAATATAAGAGCACATCCTTATCATAAAGGGAATACTATTTTCAAGCTGAAAAAAAAGAAAGGAACAGGTAGAGGGAGAGAAGAAAAAAAAAGAGATAAAAGGGAGAAGAGAAGATCTCTTCAGTTTTTATTATCTTCATTTCTCCCTTTCCGACAAAAGCACAAATCAGAACAGTGTATTAAAGGAGAGATGTCAAAAAACACCATCCAGGCAATATCCTATTGCACAATGAAGTCCATAAATATTCCAACCTAGAATCACTACTTTTGTTGCCATTCTGGAGCTAGCAATGTTGTTTTTTGCGGGCAAATGGCTGGACCTCCATCTCAATATTCCAAGTTTTTAACAAATCTTATTGTATACATCCTTCTTTTCTGGTTTTAATTTTGTACCATGTAGAGTTTCTATTCATCGACAGCTCCACTGGCGTGGTCCATCTATATATCAACTTTTCTATTCTGAAAGATTCTGTAATGCTTGTAAACTCTTTTCGTTTGATTAAGGTGGAAGCTGAACTATCCGAAAATATTTTTATATTTTCGTAAGGTATCTTCATATCTTTCGCCCGAAGGCTTGCTTTAATTATAGCATCTTTCATTGATAAATGATGGATCTTCCCAATTACATCCCTTGAGATTTTATTTTTCATAAATGCAGGAATCAGAATCCTATAAAAGAAATCAAACCTATTTTCTACTTGAGAGAAACCTGGAACCAAAAACGAGAATAAATTTGTTAAATATTCCTCAAATCCAGCTTCTGTAATGGTTTCCAAAATTCCTCTAATACGGAGGTTATTTTTCTAACTTTATCATCTAAATTAGAAACTATATTCTTTAGAATTAGAGCTTTCTCTTCCAAATCTAAATTCTGTTTTTGGAGTGCGTTATAATCCAATATCACTTTGTCTAATTTAGTCTCTACCTCCAATGTTCTAATATTTACCCCTTTGATTTCTTTTACATTGCCCAGAATTTGATTTTTTATTTCAGATATAAAATTAATTTTAAACTCTTGTAGCAGTATTTTTCATTTTTGCAACTGTAAGGAGTTCCTCATCTTGTGTGATTGATTACTTACTGATGATATTTTCATTTAAACTCCCCATACTCTGACTAAGATTTTGTTCCATATCTGAGGAGACAGGAAGGGGAATTTCTGGTGGTTTTTCTTTATTTTTAGGAAGGAAAAAGGTACTTGACTTTTGATGGTTTGATTTTGTATCCTTAGTTTTTGCTCTTGCTGGCATAATGAATTTCTTTTATTTTTGCTGCAACTTCCAGGCTCTTAAAAGAAAAGCCTTTTTTTAACTTATTATTAAATTTTGTCCTCCTTTCAGGATTTCCCTAATCCATAGGTCCCTTTATAATTTTTAGGATAATCCTTCAAAACACAAGGCCCAAGATTCTCCAATGGAAAAAACTAAATATATAATCTGCAATGCGGCACCTGTCTTTCTCTTTTTCAGATTCTATACTTTTAACATATCCAAGATTTTGTTAGGAGTCTTGCAGTCCAAATAAAATATTAGCATGTATTAAGAAGGGTATAGAAGCAAGGGAATAAAATATAATTCTGCCATTATACAAATCTCTAGTACGCCCTCATTTGGAATATGGAGTACAATTTTGGGCACCACTTCATAAAATGGACATTTTATAGCTGGAAAGGTACAGAGAAGGGCATCAAAACTAATAAGGGGAATGGAGGGGCTAAGTTATAAAGAAAGACTAACCAAATTAAACTTCTTTACTCTAGAAAAAAGGAGTCTACGAGGGTATATGATTACCTTATATAAATACATCCAGGGTCAATACAAGGCATTGTCAAGGGAACTTTTTGTGCCAAAAGGTTTTCAACTGACAAGGGGACAGATTAGAAGTAAAAAGATTCCACCTTAAAGAAAGAAAAGGGTTCTTCACAATAAGGGTGGTTAATCTGTGGAATTATCTACCAAAGGAGGTGGTGACAGCAGTTTTGATAGATAACTTTAAAAAGGGAATGGATATATTTTTAAATAAAAAGGGCATTAAGGGCTATCCTGGATAAATAGAGAGGGAGTATTGATCTATGGAGAAATCCGATCGCCAGTATCTGAGGACTGGAAGGAATTTTATATTTGTTTCCCTGTTAAAACAATTGGCAATGTTTCACTAAGGGGGGGGGGGGGGGGGGGGGTCTGATTGCCTTCCTCTGGATCAATTAACAATAAATCCATGTATTGCAGATCAGAGGAGATCTAAGAAGCTGATATACAGATATCAATAAAATGTATTCTTTCTATAAATTTAAATTACAGTATTAAAGAGACTGATAATTTTTGGGGGAGGGGGCAGCTGCCCATTTGCCCCTATGCACCAGCCGCACCTACAAAATAGATTTAAAGTAAATAAAGTAGTCCCATTATTCGGAAAATACATGAAATAGATTATATTCAGCGAGGTTTCAACGGAGAATAAACTTTGTTCTCACCAGAATCCATTTGAGAAAAGAGAAGATTGATTGTCAGATCGAGTAGGACTATTTCAGTAATATCCTTTATGTTCTTCCGCCGCTGAAAAATATAGTCCCGGCTGCATAAATAGCTGGCGCCGCCAATTTCTGGTCCTTTTCAGTTGAGCTCGTGTATCGGAACATGTCAGGTGGCTCCGCGGATTATAGCAGGTATTACATTATACAGGGTCAGTCTGCAGTGATTGTGCGCACACAGCTGTGTGAGCTTGTCCCAGGCAGCGGGTATATCTGGCGGTGTATCACGCTGCTGTGTGTAGGGTCTGGCGGTGTCTGAGATGTGCTTATATAGTACTGTGGAGTGACGCATACTGTTCTAGTAGGCCCTGCAGTGTGACCTGCATGAGGCACATGGGCACTTAGGGTGGTGTCACAGTTATGTCATGTTCTGCCAGCAGTGAGGGAGCCGCGCTGGGCGCCACCGGTGGGTGAGTGCGGGCTCTACTTGTGCACGGTTATCCTGGGCCGCACTGCTCTCCTTGTACCTGCACCGCTGGCTTGAAATGTGATTCGAGATACCACCATTATGTCATCGGGTCTGGCCCCCCTAAGGTAGGAGAGGCAGACTGGGCATTAGAGCCGCAGGGTGGGGGGCAGAAAATGGCGCCGGCAGAACATGGCTGCTGACGGGCTGCTTATACCCTTTATGGGAGGTTGCAGTGAGGGCTGCCAGCTCTGCTTATCATAGACACCAGGACTCCATGCTTTATGATTTAGTCTATACTGGAGTTCTATGTAGTACAACTAAAGGTTTTATATTAGGAGTTCATGTTTAGTATATGTAAAGCTCCCTTTCAGATATTATACGGAGTCTTTCTTGCTATTCCAGACACCTGTGCTAGTAGGAGTATAACATATGTTATCAGCGCAGGTGGGGACAAATTATATCAGCGACAACTCTTCAAATTAAAGGGCCATTTACTTCCCTTTGTGCTCATGGTGTGAGATCACAATATTGGGTGTTACAATGATCTATCTTACTACTCATAACGCCTATGGTATCTAAAGTTTTTGGTTTGTTTTTTTTTAAAGCCTGCTGATCTCTTCATGACTAATAAGAATTGGAAGGCGGAGACAGTGGTTTATCGCAGGTTTCCCTGAACTTAGAAAAGACAGTGACCAGTTATCCTATAACCGACCTATTTAGATGACTAAAACACCCTATAATCTGCACAGATGTGGTGAGGGTTAAACTATTCTTGCTCACAACAGAGCTGTAGTGTCTGGCTGGGGGCATGTCAGTGACTCGTGTAAACTGTTTTTAGTGCAAAATGCATGTAATTCTAATGTATTTAGACATGGCTTTAGGAGATCTTTACTGCAATGTGGGTGGTAAAGGAACTGGCAACCTACTGTATCTGCCATGAATACCAAGTGGATCAGCATGGTGTGTTGTAGTCTGAGGTCATGTTAAGACACAACTGAACACTGTTCTGTGGTTCAAATTATACTGAATTAAGTAGCCAACCATTAAATTGGTATCTGGCATTCACTTTAATAATGCTGTTTTGCAGCACTATTTCTAGGAACTGCATGGTGCTTAATGGGTCTGTGCTGTATAATGAATGGATCATGAATTCTTATAAAAAATAAAATAGTGTGTGTGAAGGGATTAAAAAAAAAAAAAACTAGACAGCCAGTAGTCAATTTAATGGTCTGAGCAACTGGATTTCTTTTTTTTTTTTGTCAGGTTAATTGATCGTTGGTAGACCAGAGCTTAAATATCAGCCAGGGAGCCAAATATTCTTGGTGGCATATAACTTTATCTATTTCTGTATAGAGTTGTCTAACTCTTGACTGACTTGTATGTTTCAGATACATTTATGAATCCCTGTATTAGATCAAAGCAAAAGTTAGTCGATTTTGTTGAGGACTGCTTTTAAGGCCTTTTCTTAAAGATTAGCATGCCAATGCGAGCAGGTATCTGTAAGTTTCTTTATGCAAAAACAGCAGTGCAACATTTATTCTCGTAATCTAATTTTATATTCTTTTTATAGAGACCATGGAGGCCCAGAAGGAATGGACCCCGATGGTGTCATTGAGGTCAGTATCATAAGCGCTTGTGGCTTCTAAGTATCATAACTTCATTCTTGTTTGTTTCAAATTTGTGTTTGTTTTTGCAGAGCAACTGGAATGAGATTGTTGACAATTTTGATGATATGAACTTTAAAGAATCTCTTCTAAGAGGAATTTATGCATATGGTTTTGAGAAACCTTCTGCTATTCAGCAACGAGCAATCATCCCATGCATCAAAGGTTAGTAATTTTGTATTTTTTGTTGTAGCAGCAACCAATCTGTGAAATAGCTATGTTTAAAACGAGGCTTATGAAGTGAGATGATGCTTTACCATCTTTCGGGACTGACCTGAAATGGAGATAACCTTTATTTACTGATCACTTGTATAAATGCCTTAACAGTAGTTGACGTACCAAAGTAAAATGTGGGAACATTGAATGTGTATCCTACTTTTTTTAGGGTATGATGTGATTGCTCAAGCTCAGTCAGGTACTGGCAAGACAGCCACATTTGCTATTTCCATCCTGCAGCAGCTGGAGATTGATCTCAAGGAGACCCAGGCTCTAGTATTGGCCCCCACAAGAGAACTGGCTCAACAGGTATTGATAGGGTAGTGTAAAACAGTGTGTGCTGCACATGTTTCAGTTTCCACAACTGTAAAAACATGACCAAATTGACAACCTACATTTTATACTATTTCTCAGTAGATATCCCTTAAATTACCACAAACTAAATGATCAGTTGTCTCAATGTTAGGAATTCTAGTAAGTTCAGTTTAGATAAATGCAGTTGTGTAACATGAAAACTGCAGTGCACAGTGATTCAGGAAACATGTTTCAAGTGCAACTAATAGTACAGTGCATGTCATTGTATTCCTAATTCTTGTTCTGTTGTCACTGAGATTTGCCATGTTACTTCAGACTTCAGCAATGTATTAAAATAACACTTTTGGCTTACTATATTTTGACATTGCTGGCATTTTGCACATTGTATGTTTTGGCTGTAAAGACTGCTTGGCAAAATCATGCACCTTTTTTTTTAACCACATAAAGCTTTTAGGAATGACTTAATTTTAACTAGTTCTAGAACCTTTCCTCATTGCATAAAGTTATGCTTATTAAACAATCTAAAGTTGGAGGATAATTTTAAGATGCAATTAAAGGGATCAATTCCTTTCCCATTTAATACCAAATCTAAATACTAGGTTGCCTATGACCAGTTGATCAGACTTTGACATTAAATTAAAGTCTATTGATACTCTAATTTGTAACATGACCATTCCAATATGGTATAATTTGAATACTTAATACTTTTTTAATTGCATTTTAGTACAGAAAACAGACATCAAAAAGGCATCATTCTGTGGTAGTCTTTCTGATGCACCCATAAACTGCCTTTAGTTAATTGCTGAAATGCTTCAGTGTAGCTATGATCTGTGTTCTCCCCCAGAAATCTCAACTGGGTGTGGGCATGGTTGGTTTGTCTGCCTCACAAGCCAGGTGGCATCTCAAAACAGGTGGTGCTCTTCCCTTCTCATTGGGCCAGGGTGCACACTGCACTAAAAAAAGATTGTTAGTGGGAAAGAAAGGCTGATTGGAAGTTCAAAACATTAATCTTACCTGCAGATATATATATATATATATATATATATATATATATATATATATATATATATATATATATATATATATATATATATATATATATATATATATATATATATATATATATATAAAATCTCTAACTAACATTTATTTTAAGGAACAAGTAAATTGATAGACTACATATTTGTAATTATACCACATTTGGATCTCTGCTGTATTTATCAGCCCATATAGTCCTGTGCTTTTTGAAGCACATTGAGAACATTCATGTAGGGGCCATCTCTATTTCACTTGCTTACAATGCAGAGGTATGTGTGTTGTACAGTGTTTTCATGCATGATAGAAAATGTCTGGTCTGCTTGTCCAGTTCATGTCTGAATCTTGTGGCTCATAAATCTCAACATCCACATGGCTAAAGTAAAGCTGACAATTGCCTTGGATCAGTATGCTAGTACCTACATTTACCAAATGGGTTTAGAAGAGTCTGGCACACTTGGCAGTCCCACTACTTGCTTTATATGGGTTACTACTTTGTACTAAATAGTATATCTTTATATTCTGGGATTGTTTGTAAAAATTCTGTGACACTAATATTGCACTAATTTTTTTTTTTATGTATTACTCTGTTTTCTAGATTCAAAAGGTTATTGGTGGTGATATGGGTGCAACATGCCATGCTAGCATTGGAGGTACGAATGTTCATAACATGCAGAGGCACCTCAGTGTTGGGACTCCTGGACATGTATTTGACATGCTGAAGCGGCGATATCTTTGTAAGAGTTTAACATCTTTTCGGACTGTCTGATGGCCTCCTTTATAAACAGATCTCTTTATCTATGGCTGTATTGATATGTTTATATTGATATTCTCTTAATAGCCCCCCTAAAATTATCTTAATACTTTCTAGCCCTCCTTTAGAAAGTGCAAGATCATAATTGCAACTATGCACTGTTATATAAAAGCACATTGAGACACAACTTTGTGCTATTAAAGATGCAGGCACTGTTAACATGTTTCCCTTTCATTCCAACAGGAATGGAAGTTGGATACACTTTGTGATCTATATGAAACCTTGACTATTACACAGGCTGTAATTTTTCTGAATACTAGAAGAAAGGTTGACTGGCTCACTGAAAAAATGCATGCTAGAGATTTTACAGTCTCTGCTCTGGTAAGTTCTGTTATTGTGTGACCACCTTAATAGACATTGTTTTTATGTATGAAAAGCAGGATAAGTTACAATATAGCCGTGTGGTGCTGTGTTGTCGTTCCCCCTGCTTAAATTAACTTGTTTCCTACTATCCCTATCTGTTCTGCTTGTATAGCAGATGGGGACGCTTGGTCTCAGACATCACTAGAATATTGTCAAAAATAAAATTCTTTGCCACTTGGTATCTCAGATCTGTAATATATATTATAAAAAACAATTCTCCCTTAACAGCATGGGGATGTGGACCAGAAGGAAAGGGATGTCATTATGAGGGAATTCAGATCTGGATAGTCATGTCTCCACTACAGACTTGCTGGTAAGTATTCAGCTTTAACAGTGGTTCCAAACATTACAAAAAAACATGAGGACAACATTTTAGTGCACCATTATACTATGACACCTATTTGCAAGGTTCTGGTGTACTTGGCGGATATCTTGATACTTTCTTAAGGCTTGTGTCACTGGTTATTTAATTATGACCTGCCAACCAATCGTGAGAATTATATTCACAGGTTAGTTTTTCTATAGTCTCTAGTATGTTCCAGTAAGATATTGAAAGCATTTTTCTGCTGAAATAACAGATTTAAAATGTGCTGTGAATCACACAGCAAAGTTTCTTCATGCCAAAGCATTATACCTTTGTGTAAATAAAAAGCATTGGTAATCTTCCTTTAATAAAGGAAACCTAATTTTTATGCAGGATAAGTTACAATATAGCCGTGTGGTGCTGTGTTGTCGTTCCCCCTGCTTAAATTAACTTGTTTCCTACTATCCCTATCTGTTCTGCTTGTATAGCAGGTGGGGACGCTTGGTCTCAGACAGCACTAGAATATAGTCAAAAATTAAATTCTTTGCCACTTGGTAGCTCAGATCTGTAATATATTATATATAAAAATAAAAAACAATTCTCCCTTAACAGCATGGTGATGTGGACCAGAAGGAAAGGGATGTCATTATGAGGGAATTCGATCTGGATAAAGTCGTGTGTTAATGACTTCAGACTTGCTGGTAAGTATTCAGCCTAAACGGATCCAAACATTTAAGAAAAGAGGAAAGAATTGTAGTGCACCACTATACCATGACACTTATTTGCAAGGTTTTGGTGTACTTGAATGATATCTTGATACTTTCTTAAAGGCTCGTGGCATAGATGTGCAGCAAGTGTCACTGGTTATTAATTATGACCTTCCCACCAATCGTGAGAATTATATTCACAGGTTTGTTTTTCTATAGTCTCTAGTATGTTCCAGTAAGTTATTAAAAGCATGTTTCTGCTGAAATAACAGATTTAAAATGTGCTGTGAATCACACAGCAAAGTTTCTTCATGCCAAAGCATTATACCTTTGTGTAAATAAAAAGCATTGGTAATCTTCCTTTTTTTAATAAAGGAAACCTAATTTTTATGCAGGATAAGTTACAATATAGCTGTGTAGTGCTGTGTTGTCGTTCCCCCTGCAAAAAACAATTTGTTTCCTACTATCCCTGTCTGTTTTGAATCTTACCCCAACAAGCAGGGACGCTTGGTCTCAGACATCAATGCCATGAAAATGGCTATGAACTAAAGACTTTGGGCAACATTTTTATTAGACTCTTATGTTTGAATAGTTAAGGAGCAAGAAAAGTTCTCATTCCCACCAACCCAAATATATATATTGGCATAAGTGGACGCACATGCGGTGACCATGGCTGTTCCACGGGTCTCCAAAAATAACCTGTCAAACAAATTGTGCCAGTAATGTGGATGTTATATTGGTTGGTCTATTCAAAACGTCCATATTGTCCCCTGTATGATAGTTCCAAAACATACTTGCTGGCTTTTGCAAAGGCTGCCATTCCCAGAGATTGGACTTCCTGGCTGTCTTAATTTATGTACTTTTGGTAAGACGCAGTTTGTGGGGAAGTAACACTGAGATAAGAGCTCCTCACTTATAATCAAATTCTCATATTTAGCATCCCTTAGTATTTTCTCATACTTCTCCATAAAGTAAATTGTGGGATCTCCAAATTGTATTAACAGTTCTTGTCCATTAACTTGTATGCTTCTTCCATATAGAGAGACCTGTAGGCCATACCACAATATTTTCCCCTTTGTCTGAAGGTTTAATTGGACATAATTCGATTCCATCACTTGAGTGCTCTCTCATAATGTGTCACATAATGTTGTAACTCCAATTGGGCAAAGGATCTTCAGGATAAAATGTAGTGATTTTTGAGGTTGATTAAACCTACCTTGTGATAATAGGAGCATGAACAGTTTAGTAGGTGAGAAGGGTAAACTTTGAGAGATTGATCAAAGATTCTTCCAATTTTACAATCACTGGCCTCAACACATTTCTGATTGTCCTTTGTTCCTGCATAATCTCCATCTTTGCCTGTCCCTTAAGCTTCTTTGTTCTACTGGGTTTAGATGGTCTTCGGTTTTCAGTCCCCCCTGAATGACAGGTCCCAGTGTAATTCTCAATTTTCTCATAAATTTCTCCTTACTAATGGTCTGTCACATTTCTAAAATGTGACGTGTCTATATATAATGGCACTAACTTGTAGATTCGTTGGCACAAACAGGAGCTGAGATAGTATTGAGGTAACAGTTAAAATAGGACAAATTAGCACAAGGTATATTAGAGATGACAACATTTATACACAGAGGTTGTTTATATATATTTACACACTTGGAATATCATAGGGGTTTTTATTTATCCTCTTGCTGTATTTTTTTTTTCCCTTGCCAATACAAATAGACTGATGGTATATAAACTCATATGTGTAAAAAAAAAAAAAAATTTCAATATCCTTAATTATGTGCATGTTGAGCATATAGTTCTCTCTTGTATTCCATTATAATGGTGACAGATTGCATTTGTTGTGAAATAGAATGAGGATATGTAATAAACGCTATTTTTTTTTCATCCAGCAGCTGAGGGAAGATTCGTTCTCAGATTGAATCCTGCAGGGGGAAAATACAAAGGAAGAGTTAACTCATTAACCATACTCGCCAGCATAAAAGGCACCTCCTCCTCTAAACCACCGCCCCTACGCAAAATGTTCATGTTGGCAGGTTACAGTGAAAGCCAATACTTGATTCTGCAATAGAATGATTGTATGTAATACAATTGGTATATTGATTAACTAAAATGTGAAATGTAATGTTTGAAGCAACGACTTTGTATTTATAATAGTAGAAACTATTAATGTTTCTTGTGGATAATATTGATTATCCTTTGAGACTGACTATTACATGATCTATGAAGCATATTAACTGGATCTAGTACTCCATAGCAATATATGGTAAAGAGTGCTTAATCATTTTATGACTTCAACAATTTTTATGTTGAGACAGTGCACATAAGGTTATATGTGTAGGTGGTCAGTACAATTAGTAAAATATCTTTGCTACCTCTAGATACAAGGGCACATGATGGGTCCTAGTCCAAACTCCACACACAATATGGACCTTTAATAAATGCAGTATTGTGGTGCACTGACTGCTTCTATTGGAAACTTATTGTATATACATACTATTTGCACAATATATTTCTGTATCCAGAGGGATTGTCTTTCTATATTTTATGTTATATTAAATAAAAGTTGTTTTATCGCTCTGGCCTTTATGATTACGAACTAGTTTTTTATTCTTTATTGAATGGGTGTTACCATACTAGTTCAAAGGTCTCTTTGCTTTTATCTAATCTTGCTAGTAAGGGTTAACTATGTGATCATCGGTTATTGAGTGTATTATATCATACTGGTGTTTGGGGGACATGCCTTTCACACAAACCACTCATTTATTTTATTTTCTTCTAATCTGAAACCCAGTCATGATGCCCAAAACAGAGGCCTCTGATTTTGTTTGGTTTATTGAAGAAAAGATGAATTGGCAACAGAAGACCAGTTAACGTTGCCTCTTGCTTCTGGCTCACTGTACACAAATATAAATAAACACTGCTTTAATAGTCTTTACATAAAGACAATGGCATAATCCATACCCACCTTTGAGAAACATGGTCTCTCATCACTAGACCAAAGAACTATTATAAATCTGAATTCTATCAAATAAAAAAGATGCATGCATCTCACACATGTCTGATAAGGCATGTCACCATAAGCACATAAAACACTGATTTATTAACTGCACAGAGCAATTGCTGACCTTGTATATGACTTAAGTACGTATTTGTTTATGCTACGTGGCGGTCTACAGTCTAGAACCAATTTATATTAGAGGAACTTGTTCAGTTATAGAATAAAAACAACTATTGAACTAAATGCAGAATTAACTCATACCAAACAGCCTGTAATGGATTGAGGTCTGTTTCAGGGCTAAAGTCAACAAGTGTTACAAAAGTGATGACTAACCACTCACCTCACACGTGTGAATAGATATATAATCACACAATTTACACCCTGCTTTACACTGCCCCGCATAGCACTGATTTACTATAGTGTGGGTTTAGATTCAAATTCCCTGCTTAATGCTAAACATCAGGACAGCATGGGTTTTATATCGTCATGTGACAACACTGAAGAAATGACACTCTGCTACAATGTATAGCAGTGTCAATTTGCTGTCCACACAGCCATTAATGTCTAAACCGTGGGCAACAAAAGTGAGAACACCCCTAAGAGGAAATGTACAAAGTGTCTATTTTGTGTGACCATTAATTTCCAGCACTCCCTCATGGGCATGGTGTTCACCAGAGCTTCACAGGTTGCCACTGGAGTCCTCTTCAGCTCCATTTGAGGATGCTCAATAGTGTTTAGGTCTGGAGACCTGCTTGGCCAGTACATCACCTTTGCCTTCAGCTTCTTTAACAAGGCAGTGGTTGTCTTGGAGGTGTGTCTGGAGTTGGTATGTTGGAATACTGCCCTGTGGCCCAGTTTCCAAAGGGAGGGGGATCATCAGTATGTCACAGTACACGTTTGTATTAATGGTTCCCTCAATGAACTGTAGCTCTCCAGTGCCAGCATCACTTCTGTAGGCCCAGACCATGACCCTCCCTCCACCGAAAGTAGACCTCTATACTGCAGAAAGGTAGTTGAAATAATCCCTAAATGACATAAACATATAAGGCACAACAACACTGATATTATAGTTTCGTTAAAATGTGTCGACCTATTCTGTAGCGCTGTACATAAATTAGGTTCTGACTGATAAATACAGATCAACATTTAGCAAAGGAAGAAGGGCCCTGCTAATCTGAGATGAAACCCTCCGTTTGAACGTAAACCTCGATGCAGAGAGAGTGGAGGCAGCATCCAACATCACGTAAAATGAATATAGCAGGAATCGACACAACACATAGAATATATATCACATATATAGTTGTGAGCATGCAAGCCAATGCTCGCACAGCGAGCTTGCAAGAAATTGCGAGGAACGCAGTTCCCCGCAAATGCGAGTCCTTGCGAAGCGAGGGGCCGTCATTTGCGGTGGTGGAGCATCCCAACGTCCCCGCAGATGCAGATCCTCGCAAAGCGAGGGGCCACATTTGCGGTGGTGGAAGGTCCAACGTCGGCAACACACACACGCAAGACTTAACAAACAAAAAAATCAAAGGCGCCTCGCACGACTTAGAAAAAAACAACTGCATCGTACACGTAAAAGCCAACTGCGTCCCTCGCAAAAAAAAAACAGCCATTCCCAACACGCAAAACCAAACGAAAACGCCGCGCATGAAAACATCAGAAACACAAGAAATAAACGCAACGAACACATAAAAATCTTACTTACAGCAAGTGGGGGCATCCGGCACCTCGAAAAGTTAATTTACACGTCCATTTAAGTACAAAAAAACGAGTTTAAACTGTCGAAAATCACCTAAGCGAGAGAAAAAATGGCCCCTGAACAAAACGAAAACGAGGCTTCAGGCGTAACTATACTACAGTGACTCGCAAGACTGAAACACATACTATGCGGAACGTACCACACTGATATTAACCACCATTTTGAAAACTACTATGCACAAAATGGCGGATGGAACGCAAATTATAAGCTGGAACGCAAATAGCGCATGCGTATTGCGTTCTAACGGTCTGGGGCACTTGAAAGTTTATAAATACTACCTACTTTCCAGAAAATTCTATATTTCTACTCAGGTGATGAACGGAGTGACTGGATAGTTAACTGCTGCTGTTACTTGAGAAGAGAATTATTTCCTACTTTACATTGTGCAAATTAGAACTGAGAGGTAAGCTATAATATATTACATTTTATTATCAAGACAGGACAAAAAAAACAAAAAACTTTAAGTATGAAAATGTCATTCACGCACATTACTGTCTATAGCCCCTACAACAAACTAATCATAACCCAAACTAATTAAACAACTATATTTAAATGAGATTAAAAAAAAATAACTATTAAAATATGATTCATGTAGAGCGATATGTGACACGCACATATATGTGTGTAGGCCCAAAAACAAACTAATGTTAATTGAAACTAATTAAAGAAGTATATTGAAATGACATTAATTTATTGTAATTCAATATATCAGCTAAAGCTCAATCTTTCTCTTTTTTTTTTACTTTCAAACAGACTCTGCATCAACAGCATCACTCAAGAATTTGCACCGTGCATTGTGAACCACAATCCCTTTTAAAGAACACCAACAAAGAAGAAGAGGTAAGATAGAAAAATACATTACATGCTGAAAAAGACCATGCTTTGCTAAATCAAAAAGAAGAAATATACAATTAACCATTTCACTTTCTTTTTCAAACAGACACTACAAGAAGACCGGCGGATTAAGATTGCCAGGAGGGGACCCTCTGTCATTCGACACTTCAATCAAGGTAAAGTATAACAAGTACAAAAAATAAAGGAACTAAATATGTTTAATGCCCGCCAATATAACAAATGCAGCACCCAAAGAGTAGTGAACACAAAATAGGATAATGATAAAAACATTGCCATAATATCCAAAATAGAAAAAAAATTCATTTGCACTGTAGAAAAACATTAAAGCTTCATAAAAAACACTAATTAAGCAAATCAAGTATGCAACATATAGTAGACACAAATAGGATTGTCCAAAAAATCACACAAACAAATAGCAAAGTAAATTAATATTCTTATTTAATGTTTAAGAATCTATAAGCCTTACAAAGAAGCCTAAATAAGCATACCAAAAGTGGTAGACACAAAACAGGATTGTACCAAAAATCACACAAACACATAGCAAAGTAAATTAATATTCTTCTTTAATGTTTAAGAATCTATAAGCCTTACAAAGAAGCATAAATAAGCATACCAAAAGTTCTAGACACAAAACAGGATTGTACCAAAAATCACACAAACACATACCAAACTAAATTAATATTCTTCTTTAATGTTTAAGAATCTATAAGCCTTACAAAGAAGCCTAAATAAGCATACCAAAAGTGGTGGACACAAAATAGGATAATGCTAAAAACATTGCCATCAGATACAAAATAGTAAAAACATTGATTTTCACTGTAGAAAAAACATTTAACCTTCATTAAAAAAACACTAATTAAGCAAATAAAGTATGCAACATACGGTGGACACAAAACAGGATTGTACCAAAAATCACACAAACACATAGAAAAGTTAAATAATATTTTTCTTTACTGTTTAAGAACCTATAAGCCTTACAAAGAAGCCTAAATAAGCATACCAAAAGTGGTGGACACAAAACAGGATAATGCTAAAAACATTGCCATCATATCCAAAATAGCACAAAAATTCAATTTCACTGTACAAAAACATTTAACCTTCATAAAAAAGACTTATTAAGCAAATAAAGTATGCAACATCTGGTAGACACAAAATAGGATTATACCAAAAATCACACAAACACATACCAAAGTAAATTAATATTCTTCTTTACTGTTTAAAAAGCTATAAGGCTTACAAAGAAGCATAAATTATCATATCAAAAGTGGTAGACACAAAACAGGATAATGCTAAAACCATTGCGATCATATCCAAAATAAGAAAAACAGTTATTTAACAATACAAAGAAACTACCGCTACAATGAACTACATGCACATATAAACAAACTGTTGATAATAAAAAATGTAAAAAACAAACTTAACATCTCAAACTAAACTAATTATACATTATTTTCTTTTACAGATTAATATGGCTACTAACGAGAGCAAACAAGAAAAGATAAGACGGCAAGCTAGAGAACGACAACCGAGATGGGCCAAACAGCAGACACCAGAGGAGAAAGAAATTAGACGAGAAAAAGAGCGCAAAAGAATTGCAAGCAAAAGACTATCAGCTGCAAAAATTCAAGATACACCAAAAAAAGATAATAAGCAAACAAACAATTTAGAAACAGTTCCTGAAATGTCAAATACGTATATTAATAATTAAACTACTTTCCAAACATACACATCTCATTGCCGTAATTTTTTGACGGGCAAGTCGCTAGTATATATATATATATATATATATATATATATATATATATAAGAGATGTGTCTATATGTTTGGCCTGGGCCTGCATGAGTGTTGCCGGCACTGGGGAGCTACAGTTCATTGAGGGAACCATGAATGCCAACAGGTACTGTGACACTGAAGCAGAGCAGCCCAACACCGTGCAGTATGTTTGGCATTTGCCAGAAAACACCAAGATTGGCAAATTTGCCACTGGCGCCCTGTGCTCTTCACAGATGAAAGCAGGTTCACACTGAACACATGTGACAGACGTGACAGGGTCTGGAGATGCTGTGGAGAACGTTCTGCTGCCTGCAACATCATCCAGCATGACCGGTTTGGCAGTGGATCAGTAATGGTGTGGGGTGGCATTTCTTTGGAGGGCCACACAGCCCTCCATGTGCTCGCCAGAGGTAGCCTGACTGCCAATAGGTACCGAGATGAGATCCTCAGACCCCTTGTGAGACCATATGCTAGTGTGGTTGGCCCTGGGTTCCTCCTAATGCAAGACAATGCTAGACCTCATGTGGCTGGAGTGTATCAGCAGTTCCTGCAAGACAAAGGCATTGATGCTATGGACTGGCCCACCCGTTCCCCAGATTTGAATCCAATTGAGCACATCTGGGACATCATGTCTCGCTCCATCCACCAACGTCACGTTGCACCACAGACTGTCCAGGAGTTGGCAGATGCTTTCGTCCAGGTCTTGGAGGAGATCCCTCGAGAGACCATCCGCCACCACATCAGGAGCATGCCCAGGCGTTGTAGGGAGGTCATACAGGCACGTGGAGGCCACACACACTACTGAGCCTCATGTTGTCTTGTTTTAAGGACATTACATCAAAGTTGGATCAGCCTGTAGTGTGTTTTTCCACTTTCATAATGGGGGTGACTCCAAATCCAGACCTCCATGGGTTGAAAAATGTGATTTCCATTTTTTTATTTTTGTGTGATTTTGTTGTCAGCACATTCAACTATGTAAAGAACAAAGTATTTCATAAGAATATTTAATTCATTCAGATCTAGGATGTGTTATTTTAGTGTTCCCTTTATTTTTTTGAGCAGTGTATATATTTATATATAAGCACTTCTTACAAGACCTGAAGCTCAAAACAGGGCCCTCCATTTTCTGCTTGTTGTCATTATTGTATATTTCCTTGTTCTTCTCCTCTGTACAGCGCTACAGAATATGCTACCGCGATACAAATAAAAGTTAATAATATATATTAACCAATAACTCATTATTTAATACCCAACAAAACCAGAAACCCTTAGCACCAGTTAACCAACCATAAATTACCCACTCTTCATAAAGGGCAGGGAGATTGGGCACCTTACATGTGGATAGCTGGGGGCAGAATGGCCAAATGGCTCAAAAAGAGGCTCCTCCCCCCAGCTAGGCACTTCTACTTTCTTCATACTTTCCCCGGGTGAAGGGGCTCCTCCCCCCACCCAGGGATGTCCATAGCCCTCCATGACCCGAGCACGTCCCAGGTGATATATAAACCACAATAACTGACACAGGCAACTTATATTGGATGAAAAACAGGACACAGCGTGTATTAGAAAGAACATAGTGACAGATAATTAGCAAATAAAAAACTGAGGGGAGGAGCCAGGCCAGAGCCTTCACACCCTGTTACTTGAATGTCGATTTATGGTCCTTTAAGGACCCAGTGTAGTAGTCATCTTTGCTGGTTGCATACAGCATTGCTGATTGGCTGCAAAGCTGGGCATACTCACATGAACAGGGTACACTTTTAGAAAATCATATCCTGAGAAGCCTAGCTCAATCCTGGGGTGTAAACATCACCTGCAGCAGTTTTTTTTTATGCAAAGCTAAAAAAACATAGTGCATGCAAATAAATGTAATCATACACTACTAATTCCCCTCTATTAGATGCATTCATAACCCAGCTCATGTTAAAATGCCTTTAAGCCTTAGTCTTTTTTCAATGTATGGCACACCATTTATTCTACACCTGGCACATAATATGTAATACTTACTTGGAATTTACCAATTATTAAAGAGATGTGACATATTCCAAGTGAGAAAGGATTTGTGATTCAGGCACACAATTGTGTATTTGGGAACAAGAGCAATTAGTTCTCAAATTGATTCTATTTATGAACATGTTTCCTAGGAAACAGAATTAACAACTACAGTTAATGATTGTATTTTGTTATTGAATTTGTAATGCATTACAACTGTTATTTCTTATAATCATCATGTGGGAGGTTCTCTGACAACCAGAGAATTAAATGTCTCTGTGACATTACAGCCTTATACAGCTTTTATTTATTCAGGAAATATATTAGCAGGAGAGACATAGTGAAACGTGCATCTGGTCCTTTTGGTACACACAGTGTACACAGAACCCTGCAGTGGAACAAATTCATGTACTCCTAAATATAACGTAATAGATTATGTATCACATTAACAAATCAGTATCGTCTTTGCCTTCTGATTTATCAGTTTCTGCAGTACAACTGTTGAGCTAGACAGACTATTTTCATCTGGCAACAAAAGAAAAAATCAGCAGTTTCTTACCCAGCATTTATGGCAACAGCAGTTCTGCAGTGGCTCATGTTACAGTGCAGCTTGATCGTCTCATTCTGAATAGGTCGGTGACAGAGTTTTGGCACAGAGTTACATTGCATTGTACTGTGCCCAGTATGCCTTGATAAGGAAGTGGCTTTGCATTGTTCCTCACCTTCTTCACAGAGTAACTAACTACCCATATTATTAATTCTTTATATATAGAATTTCTACATATAAGGTGCTATATCCTTTTATTTTCTCACAAACAAGTCACATTTCAATCACAAATTAAAAAGTTGTTTAATATGATATTTGCTACTAGAAAATAATGAGATGTTGGTTAGTATATCCTAAGTAGCCAGATGTCTTCATTGGTGTTTGACACCCTTTAATTGTTATAAAATTATAAAATAAAGAAACTTTACTTAATCGCTTAAAGGCACATCTAAATTTCATGGATTATGAGTGCCTCTGATAGAAGAGAATCAGTAGTGCATGAAACCTTTTTGTTTGCATGAAAAAATACCAATATAAACATTTACAAACTCACCCTGGTGTTTGCTAAATCCCTTGAGTTTGCAAGCAGTTGCATTTTTGCAATATGTGATAGCAGCTTGTGCAGGAAGGAATCATGGGATGTGTAGTGCTCTATAAAAGGAAGGAGAAGGAGTCACTGCTCTGTAAAATCTCTACATTTAGCTGTTGCTGGCTTGAAGGTTAGTAAAGAGTTAAAATCCATACCCAAATGCACTGTTTCTTTTAGGAGGCTCACTGTGCCTATGTAAGCAGCTCTAGGGTGTGGAAAACAAGTTTTATTTTCAATTAAGATATGTTTGTATGTATGTGTATAGAATGACTCAATGCAATGTCTGCGTCTGATATAAGCTGCATGTGTTAGATTAGAAAAAGGGGAAAACAACGAAACTTAGATATGCTTTTAAACACACTGCTTTAAAAACCTCTGCCAGCCAATGAGATGCAGTTTCAATGAAGTTTAATAATTTTTTTCATAGAAAAAGCAAAGTTAGTAATATTTACAAAATGCTCTTTTAAACTTTTTTTTTTATATTTATTTTTCAGTTATTATATACAGTGCCTTGCAAAAGTATTCACCCCCCTTGACTTGTTACCTATTTTGTTACATTACAGCCTTAAGTTAAATGTTTTTTTAATATGAATTTTATGTGATGGGTCTAAGTGTCACATGATCTGTCATTACATATACACACCTTTTTTGAAAGGCCTCAGAGGCTGCAACATCTAAGCAGGAGGCACCACTAACCAAACACTGCCATGAAGACCAAGGAACTCTCCAAACAAGTAAGGGACAACGTTGTTGAGAAGTACAAGACAGGGTTAGGTTATAAAAAAATATCTAAATCGTTGATGATCCTCAGGAGCACCATCAAATCTATCATAACCAAATGGAAAGAACATGGCACAACAGCAAACCTGCCAAGAGACGGCCGCCCACCATAACTCACGGACCGGGCAAGGAGGGCATTAATCAGAGAGGCAGCCCAGAGACCTAAGGTAACCCTGGAGGAACTACAGAGTTCCACAGCAGAGACTGGAGTATTTGTACATAGGACGACAATAAGCCGTACGCTTCATAGAGATGGGCTTTATAGCAGAGTGGTCAGAAGAAAGCCATTTCTTTCAGCAAAAAACAAAATGGCACATTTTGAGTTTGCGAAAAGGCATGTGGGAGACTCCCAAAATGTATGGGGAAGGTGCTCTGGTCTGAAAAGACTAAAATTGAACTTTCTGGCCATCAAAGAAAACGCTATGTCTGGCGCATACGCAGCACATTAAATCACACAAAGAACACCATCCCCGCAATGAAACATGGTGGTGGCAGCATCATGCTGTGGGGATGTTTTTAGCAGCCGGGACTAGGAAACTGGTCAGAGTTGAAGGAAAGATGGATGGTGCTAAATACAGGGATATTCTTGAGCAAAACCTGTACCACTCTGTGCGTGATTGGAGGCTAGGACGGAAGTTCACCTTCCAGCAGTACAATGACCCCAAACACACTGCTAAAGCAACACTTGAGTGGTTTAAGGGGAAACATGTAAATGTGTTGGAATGGTCTAGTCAAAGCCCAGACCTCAATCTATTAGAAAATCTGTGGTTAGACTTAAAGATTGCTGTTCACAGGCTCAAACCATACAACTTGAAGGAGCTGGAGCAGTTTTGCAAGGAGGAATGGGCAAAAACTTTGAATATGTTTTTTTTTTTTTTTATTATTATTTTCAAGCAGACAACAAATAGGACAAAATAACAGAAAAAGTCAATGTGCATAACTAAACACCCCCCTAAAGTCAATACTTTGTAGAGCCAATCGGCAATCACAGCTCCAAGTCGCTTTGGTGATGTCTTGGTTTTGCGCCAGACATAGCGTTTTCTTTGATGGACGAAAAGTTCAATTTAGTCTCATCAGACCAGAGCACCTTCCTCCATACATTTTGGGAGTCTCCCACATGCCTTTTCCAAACTCAAAACGTGCATTTTGTTTTTTTGCTGAAAGTAATGGCTACTCTGGCCACTTTGCCATAAAGCCCAACTCTATGGAGCGTACGGCTTATTGTCGTCCTATGTACAGATACTCCAGTCTTTGCTGTGGAACTCTGCAGCTCCTCCAGGGTTACCTTAGGTCTCTGTGCTGCCTCTCAGATTAATGCCCTCCTTGCCCGGTCCGTGAATTTTGGTGGGCGGCCCTCTCTTGGCAGGTTTGCTGTTGTGCCATGTCCTTTCCATTTGGTTTTGATAGATTTGATGGTGCTCCTGGGGATCATCAAATATTTGGATATTTTTTTATAACCTAACCCTGACTTGTACTTCTCAACAACATTGTCTGTTACTTGTTTGGAGAGTTCCTTGGTCTTCATGGCAGTGTTTGTTTAGTGGTGCTTCTTGCTTATGTGTTGCAGCCTCTGGGGCCTTTCAAAAAGGTGTGTGTATATGTAATGATAGATCATGTGACACTTAGATTGCACACAGGTGGACATCATTTCACTAATTATGTGACTTCTGAAGGCAATTGGTTGCACCAGAGCTTTTTAGGGGCTTCATAGCAAAGGGGGTGAATACGTACGCACATGCCAATTTTCTGTTTTCTATTTCTAAAAAATAGTTTTATGTATATATTTTTCTCATTTCACTTCACCAACTTAGACTATTGTGTTCTGATCCATCACATAAACATCAGATTAACAAAACATCGAATTTAAGGCTGTAATGTAACAAAATAGGATATATCAGTGCAGGGCTAATATGGCCTGGGGAACTTATGTCGCCCTCCGACATTTACCATATGGCCTATAGCCACACAGTCCATTTTATCTCTCCAGAACACTTCATTCAATTAAAGTGATATGGAAGGTTTCTGGGTCTTTCTAGGTGTGTAATAATATACCTATGCATTTATTTACTTGTATGTTCTTTGTTTCATTAAGACACACTTAAAAATATCTATTCTTACTGCCTAAATGCAATTCTCATGCAAACAGTGCTTGTATGCATCTGCCCACTCCAGTGTATGTAGACACAGACTCTGTATGGCTTGATGTGCAGTGTTGTGTACAAGCCTATCAGGGATCACGTCTCAGAAGCAGGTTACAGCATGTTTTCCGAGATGTGATCCCTGATAGACTAGGAGACTACACTGCTCATACCAGTGGCGGAGCTAGTGCATAGGGGGTCCCTGTGCAAAAAAACCATCTGGTTGCCTACGCCTATATTATATCCTTAAATCTTAAGAACTGTATATTATTTAACAATTATCAAATTTTGTGATTATAGTAGTACTACTAGCCAAATTGTATTGAGTGAAAAATAATAAAGTGCTAAAGGATAGCAAACTTCAAACATGGCTTTTGTCTCATCGTCATTCCTCCCCTGACTTATCATATTGCTTGCTGCTTATATTACATTTAAAAGACAATGTTTCTTTATATTAATTATTATCTGCTGTATAGTTATATCATTCGCAATATACACTTGTAAAAGCATCTCACCATCAGGATGCCTTGTATTTTTTTGTGTAATAAAGACAACGTATGTAAAGTGTGTGGAAAATAATTGTAGTCAAAACTTTCCCCTTCAATAAATGGGGTCGTGCTTGTTTAAATACGATAGAACATTTAGAACTAAGGTGCTTCATTACTAGAACTATGAACAAATACTTCCTACCCTAATCTAACCCCAAGCTGGCATCAATATATTTCTCTAGCTTCATTCTACTCTCTCTAGCCCTCTAATCAGGAGGACTACGTAGCTAAATATGCCACACCGAGGCACGCAAATCTTAGAACGATTTGCAACTTTAACGGCCGCCATGGTTTTCAAGCGCGTAACTCGCGAACACTAGGAAGACCCCCAAGAAATTACAATTAATTCAAAAAAATCACTTAAAACCAAACACACAGCATGGGGGGGGGGGGGGGGGGGAGGCAGGGAGCCTGTGAGTTAGGTTGCAAGCTAATTTAAGCTTTAATTAATGATTTTTGGACCTCAAAAATCGTCTAAGCTAGAAAAAACTTAAATCTTAAAAAAAAGGCTCAAAACACTTAGGCGCTCATTGCGAGGATCGCAAAACATGCGCAGGGAGAGAAAGGAGAAAGACACAGGGGAGGGAGAAGGGGAGACACTGGAAAAAGACACAGGGGGAGGGGGAAAAGAGACATAGGGAGAGGGGGGGAAATGTGGAACGGACAGGGGGCAACCAGACACAGGAGTCAGATAGTGAGGAGAGGCTCGCAATGAGCCCCAAAGGCGCTTATTGCTGGCCTTGCAATGAGCGCCCAAGGTCCTCATTGCAAACCATGAAAGTGGCAGGTTGGACGAGGACTGCAATGAGCGCCGAAGCTGCTCATTGCGGGGCTTGCAATGAGCACCAAAGGTGCTCATCGCGAGGACCATAACCTACACAATGGGAGAACCTTGCATTGTGTGGCAAACAGCATTGCCAGATTACTAATTTTGTTGCCGTTATTTTTGACGGGCAATTCCCTAGTCATTTATACTAGTCATTTATCTGTCATATAATATTATATGTGTCTCTTCCCCCCTCCCTCCCCTGTGTCTCCCCCCCCGCCTCCCCTGTGTCTCTCCCCCTCCCTTCCATGTGGCTCTTTCCCACCTCCCTCCCCTTTGTCTTCCCCCCATCTCCCTCCCCTGTGTCACTTTTCCCCTGTGTCTCTTTCACCCTAACCCATGTCTATTTCCCGCTCCTCCCTCCCCGTGTCCCTTTTCCCCTCTTTTTCCCCTGTGTCTCTTCCCCCCTCCTCTCTCCCCTGTGTTTCTTTCCCACTATGTTTCTTCCCGCCTATCCCCTGTGTCTCCTTCCCCCCTCCTCTGTGTCCCTTCCCCCCTGTGTCTCTTTCCCCCGTGTCTCTTTCCTCACCTCCCTCCCCTGTCTCCCTTTCCCCCTCTGTCTCTTCCCCCTTTCCCCTGTGTCTCTTTCCCCCCTCCTCCATGTCTCTTTCCTCCTTTGTCTCTTTCCCCCTTTCCCCTGTGTCTCTTTCCCCCCTCTTCTGTGTCTCTTTCCCCCCTCCTACCTCCCCTGGCTGGAGCCACGCTTTTTGCATGCACGGCTGGCGCCGAGCGGTGCGCACTGCGGCTTGTATGGAAATCCATACAAATAGTTTCTAAAGCATTACAAACGCTTTATAAACTATATTGGTGATTAGCGACTTGCCCGTCAAAAATTACTGCATGATACAGTGTTATATACATTGTGTTCCCCTCCCTCCTGTCTCTTCCCCCCTCTCCCTCCCCTGTGTTTCCCCTGTGTCTCTTTTCCCCCTCTCCCTTCCCTGTATTTCTTTCCCCTCTCTCCCCTGTGTCTCTTCCCCCCTCTCCTGCCCTTGTGTCTGTACCCCCTCGTGTCTCCCCCCCTTCCTCCCATTTCTCCTTCCCCCTCTCCCTCCCCTGCATCTCCTTTCCCCCCTCTCCCTCCTGTGTCTCTTTCCCCCCTCTCCCTTCCCTGTATCTCTCCGCCCTCTCCCTCCCCTGTGTCTCTTCCCCCCACTTTCCCTCCCCTGTGTCTCCCTCCTCTCCCTCCCCTGTATCTCCCTTTCCCCCCTCCCCTGTGTCTGTTTGTCCCCTCTCCCTCCCCTGTGCCTCTCTCCTTCATGTCTCTTTCCCCCTCTTCCTCCCCTGCATTCCTTCCTGGCCCCATCAACTAGTGATTGGATTACTCCCTGGATCAATACTCTATTTCAATATGCATTTAATTTTTACAACAAATGATCATCCTCCTAGTAACATGAACCCTTAATTACATACAATGAAACAACGTTTGAGACCTTTGGAAAAAAAACATTAACATTACAAACATAAAGTTAATGTCTTAAAATGTAAACAGTAAAAGTAATAAAATGCAACGTGTCATGAATCAGCCAGGGGCCATCTTGGATTGGAACTGTTATCTGCCACATGTTATTGAACAGAAGGTTTTGGGCTCCCAGAGCCACTGTTATAATGTAATATATTCAGGGCAGAGTCCCACTGTTATTGTTATGCATTCAGAGAAGAGGCAGTTTACCACGTCACCACTAATAAAGTCGTCATAACGCATTAAGTGGACTGACGTGGGAAGTACTGCCTCAACTCATAACATGGATTATGAAATGTTGTAGTGGTATTATCTGTAAATATATTGTATTGTAATGTGGGAGCCATGTTGTGTGCAGTCATCCATATTGGATACAGATAGTAACCTGAGTAGATCACCCATCTGCCTTCCAGCTATCACCTAAAGTAAACACTTGAAGTGATAGCAAGGCCAGAACAAAGGGGTCTGTACAGACATTGAGGCACCTTAACCCCATGGGGTCTTCAGGCCAATATCAGGGTCATAGTACAGTAGCACATAGATGTTTCTCCCTTGAGAGCCAGAGACCAACTAAATTAGGTAGCCACACCTAGTGGGCGGCCAGGGGAGGGGTCTGGAAGTTCCCAGAGCTTACCTCTAGTCCATTGGCCAGAGGTAATCAAGTTACTCTGGAGATTACCCCATTGGCCAAGAGGAAGATGAGGGTTGGACAAGGGGGTAGCCACTCCCTGTACTGGTTTTGTGAGTTGTTTAAATACTTGTGTAAAAATAAAGAAGCTGTTCTTAATTTCATCATAACTTTGAGTACAGATGCATTATTGACCCAGGGGCATCTGCTGGTAGAAGAGATCGTTCTGACTCCCTTCCAGATTTCCCAGGCACGCTACCAACGAGCTGGGACTTATGCTCTTGCATCCGCAAGTACTGTCCATTGGTCTGAGTCACCCAAATCTTAGGTCTAAAACCTACTGGGAATAAGAGTACTAGGATACTCTAGATCCCATCATCATAGTAGATTGTGACACAAAGTAACTGTTTTGTGGTGCCAATCCTAGCAAAAGGCCACTTCTAAGACATTGCAATATTTTTTTGTTTTTTTGTGTTCAAGTGGTTCCCTTAAAAAGAGCTCAGCAGACTTTTAATTTTGTCTAAGGGATATAACCACTGTTTATTCTTGTTGGTTTTTTTTTTTCCGGCCTCAAAATAAAACCACTGTTCTCTATGTTTACAAAACCTCATAGTACACAATGTTTTTGGTAAAAATGCGTTCCTCCTGTAATACAGACATGTCCAACTTCAAGTAAGCTGTGATATACTATCCAGTATCAAAACTGTCAGTTATCTACCCCACACACACATATATATTTCCTTCTCTCTCACTCCGTTTCTTGCTCTCCCTCATTTACACTCATTGTCTCTCCTTCACTCTCCCTCCTTCAATCTCTCTCTTCTTTTCTCTCTTCCTCCTTCTCTCTCTCCCTCTCCTTCTCTCTTTCCTTTTCTCTCCCTTTGTGCCTCTCCTTCTTCCTCTCCTTTTCTCTCTGTTTCTCCTTCCCTCTCTCCTTTACTCTTTCCTTCTCTTCCTCCCTCATTCTCTCTCTCCTTCACGCTCTCTCTCCTTCCTTCACTCTCTTTCCTTTTTTCTCTCTCCTATCCTTCTCTCTCATTCACACTCACCTCTCTCTTTCTCTCCTTCATGCTCCCTTCTTATCTCTCTTTCTCTCCTCACTCCCTTCTTATCTCTCTCCCTCCTTCAATATCCCTTTTTCACACTCTATCCTTCAATATATCTCTCCCTTTCTCCCTCTCCTTTTCTTCCTCTCCCTTTCTCCCTTGCTTTTCTCTCTCCCTCTCCTCCTGCCTCTTCTTCTTCCTCTCCCTTTCTTCCTCTCCTTTTCTCCCTTACTTTTCTCTCTTCCTCACTTCTTTCTTTCTCCCTCTCCCTTTCTTCCTCTCCCCTTCTCCTTTTCTTCCTCTCCCTTTCTCCCTCTCCTTCTTTTCCTCTCCTTCTCTCTCTCCCTCTCCTTTTCCCTCTCCTTCTTTTCTCCCTCACTTCTCTCTCTCCCTCACTTCTCTCTCTCTCCTTTTCTCCCTCTCTTCTCTTCTCCCTCTCCTTTTTTCTCCCTCTTCTTCTCCTTCTCCCTCTCCTTCTTTTCTCCCTTACTTCTTTTCTCCCTCCCTCACTTCTCTCTCTCCCTCACTTCTCTCTCTCCCTCACTTCTCTCTCCCTCTCCTTTTCTCCCTCTGCTTTTCTCCCTCGCCTTCTCCCTCACTTCTCTCTCTCCCTCTCCTTCTCCCTCATTTCTCTCTCTCCCTCTCGTTCTCCCTTACCCTCTCCATCTCTCTCCCTCTCCACACACACCCTCTCTCTCCCTCTCCACACACACACACTCTCACCCTCTCCACACACACACACTCTCTCCATCTCCACACACACACACTCTCTCCCACTCACCCTCTCCACACACACACTCTCTCCCTCTCCACACACACACACTCTCTATCTTCTGTCTCTCTCCTTCTCTGTCTCTCTCTCATCCCCTGTTTGTCCTCCCCTTTGTCTTTCCCCCCGTTTGCCCCACCCCCCCCCCCCCCTTTGTCTCTCCCCCCTCTCTCTGCCCTGTCTCTTACCTCCATGCTGCTGCTGCTCCTCATGTCCCCAGTCTGGTGGCTAGTCCTCCAGGCAGCTCCTCCTCTTCCCTACTGGCAGAGCAGAGAGCAGGGAGGTGGAGAGGCACAGGGGAGAGCAGGTACCAGCGAGGTGGCATGGGGGAAAGGGCAGGAGGATCTTGGGCAGGTGGCTTCCCCCAGAGAGAGAAACACACACTCAAACACACACAGACTTACACACATACTCACAGACACACACACTCAAACACAGACTTACATACATACTCACAGGCACACACACTCAAACACAGACTTACATACATACTCACAGGCACACACAGACATACAGCAGGCAGCAGCAAGGTCACGTGATGCTTCCCCTTCCTATGGGGAACTTCAAGTGTGATCTACCAAATGTCATCGATCTCGATCGGCGTGTTGGACATGCCTGCTGTTATAGATCACAGTGACTTGGGTTGTCTTAAATTGAAACTTTAATATCATCTGGATCTGTGCACCTTGTAAAAGCAACATACAGTTGTCATGCCATGATAACTGGAAATTGTCTCCTTTGAAGGCCAAAAGACAAACCACTCTCACTTGGACCAAAATCAATTCCTGGTATAAAAACTCATTCACCTTTATGGGTATGCATGTATGAAATGATTTTTTAATTCCTGCACAATTAAGCTGGTCTCATTACAAAGTCCTTTTTTGGGATTCATATTTCTCAATAGCATGACAATTGCCCCTTTTTTCAATTGCAAATCATGTGGTGGCATTCCAGATGGTGTTAAAGAATTGATAAATTCTATACTAAAGTTAGATTCACTGTCTTTATCTGAATCTGCAATGTAGTAATTTTTGTTGGCGTGCGTTGATGATTTTTAAAATTTCATGATTTAGATTCAAGGCATCTATATTTTTAGATGTTAATATCACTTTGTTTGCAATGTCTGCGTAATCATCATTATTCAGGGTGTTTAGACAGATTGCCGATATGAGTGATTCCTTGCAAACCATTTGTGATGAAATTTCTACAGTATCATCCGGTAAATTATTATTTTTTGTAAATAAAACCGGATCAAACAGGATTTATTCCGAATAGACAAGCGTCGGATAATACCAGACGTTTGTTGGACATCTTGACTTATGCGAAGAAAAAGAGGATCTCCTCCCTGACCCTGTCATTAGATGCAGAGAAAGCTTTTGACAGGGTCAGGTGGGACTTCTTGGAGGGCGTTCCGGAGAGTTTTGGCCTGGAAAGCTTTGCCTCATCAGCAGTAAAAGCCTTATATTTAAATACCATAGCACATATCTCATCTCCACAATTCAGTTCGGGCAAATTTCTAATAACTAATGGTACTCGTCAGGGCTGTCCATTATCTCCCTTGCTTTTTATTTTATTCCTCGAACCCTTACTGATAACTATTAGAGAATCATCAGAAATTAAAGGTATTGAAATAGGACAAGAGGAATATAAGATAATGGCATATGCAGATGACATTATAATAACGATAACAAACCCTGAACATTCCTGTAGAGCTCTGCAGACCGTTCTTGAGGAATTTGGCAAATTTTCTTATTTTAAAATTAACCAACAGAAAACGGAAGTACTGACCTGTAATATACCATTAGAAGAAAAAAATAGGCTAGTGAATTCATACTCCTATTGTTGGAACTCTTTCCATATAGTACACCTGGGAGTAAGATTCCCAGGTCATACAAAAAATATCTTTAAAGATAATTATAATGAAATATTGAAAAAAATTAGAAAATTGTTGAATGACTGGAGACCTTTACAGTTATCATGGTTATCCAGGATAAATGCAGTCAATATGAGCTTAATCCCTAAAATTACTTATATAATGAGATGTCTTCCGGGTAAAATACCGGCTTATTATATAAAAATAATTCAAGAAACACTAGATGATTTTATATATCAGGGGAAAAAACCAAGGGTTAAAAAATCTATAATATGCAAGAAACTTGAGAAAGGGGGATTAAGCTCCCCTTCTGTTAAGGAGCTAAATAAAAAAATTATACTTACACAAGCAGCTGGATATAATTACACACAAAATATTCCAAGATGGTTAACTATAGAGGAATCCCTATTGGGTAGATCACCCATAAAAAATATACTTTGGAGCGTTATGTATAAACAGAAGTGGAGCTCAGAATTACCTCCTAACATTAAATATATTATTAACGCTTGGCACAAATATAAAACTGAATTTTCACTGGTCCAGTCTCCTTCTCTGGAAGCACCAATAGAGTTTCTTAATAATAACTCGAATGGATTATTTATATCCTCACTAAAATCACACAATATTAAAATTGTGGGGGATCTATACGAAAAAGGAAATCTATTGGAACTGAAAAGAATTAAAGAGAAATTTAATTTAGATAAAATAACGTGGTTAGAGTATGAAGGAGTACAAAGGAACCTTAGTTTATTGGGATATAAGATTACTAACATGAACAAAATGTGGAAAATGGAAGAATATTTAATCAAAGGTGAATTTCCAAATTCAGTAATATAATCGACGAAAATACTCCCTTTGATAAAAGCTTGGGAATATTAGCCTGGGAAGCTGACTTGAAAATTACAATATTAGAGGAAGACTGGACTAAAATTTTTAGTACAGTTAAGAACTCATCAATCAACTCCTCATATAATGAAATGATAGTAAAATTAATCCACAGATGGTACTATGTTCCCAATAAATTAAAAAAAATATACAGTAATTTAGATGGTCTATGTTGGAAACAATGTGGACTACCAGGTACAACCCTCCATATGTGGTGGGACTGTAAAAAAATTAAAATATTCTGGATGAGAGTAAGCAAAGAACTATCGGCTCTTATTGGCAAACAAATTTTCCTTTAATATTTATTCTACATTCGCAAATGGAAACTTTCCCTTTGGGGGAAATATATTTAATTTCACACATATGCCTAGTTGCCAAATGGTTACTCTTGAAATATTGGAAACAACCTCAGGTCCCCTCTTGGAAAGAACTAGAGAACACCATCTCAAACAACAGGGAAATTATGAGAACAGGAATGTCCGATAACGCACGGGATAATATTCCTAAGGCTACCCGTCTAATAAAATGGCAGCTCTGGGATCAATATCTAGCATTAAGCTAGAGAGATGGTGGTGATGAAGTTTTTTTAGTAGTGTCTCCTTGACGGTTTCCGTTTTTTTTTCTTTTTTTTTTTCTTTTTTTTTTTTTTTTACCTCTTCTTCTGCTCTTTTTCATTTTTTCCTCTGTTTCTGTAGATCTTAACAATATAATTGAAACTTGAGGGACAACAAGGAAGTTTTGACAATAAGATCTTGTTTTGTCATATCTTTGTATTGTCTGTTATTGTTTTTTCTCTTATATGCTGTAAACACATTATCTGTACAAGACATATTTTATATGAAAAAAAAAAAAAAAAAATTAATAAAATAAAAAAAATTATTATTTTTTGTATGTTTTCCTTCTCCAATTTGAATTAGCCAATCATTGAATTAATTTTGGCCTTCAGATCTCATATTTAATTCTAATTTCAGGTGTGTAAATATTTTCCACAGTTTACTTGTCTTGATACATGTTTCAATGATGTCAGTCCTATTTCCATGTGGCACAACAGGTAATGTTTGCCTAAAATCTCCTCCTAACAACATCACCTTTCCATCAAATGGCAAATTATTATCCATAACTTATTTTAATAATCGATCAAAACTTTGCAAGGCAGGACAGGACATCATTGTTGCCTCATCTATAATAATTAATTTACTTTTTTTTTATTTTTTTGCTTTGGCATTTGACATAGTGCTGCTTCTTCCAGACACCTCTCCCATTCTGTATCATCTGCTAGGAAGTTTTAATGTCTTGCAGCTAATAGGAAAGTATCATAAACTATGTCATTCACTGTGCATAAATGTTCATAACTTTGTGAACCAGGAACATGTAAAAGAAGTGATCTTAAACTGAAACATTCAATGTCTCTTGGGCTGACGGTATAAATTTGTGGGATAATTTTATGTGTATCTCTTTTTCATTGTCGCCATTGGCTATTTACAAATACATAGTGATATGGAATCTCAATGTATAAATATTGTCTGGCCTCAGTGTCCTGGCAGTTTAATTGAAACCAAGCAGTAAGTTTTGTTTCTCGATGTTCACTTTGGGCTAAGACAGTTCTTTCATTGCCTGCAGTAAAGCAAACAAACTGACTTTGTGGCAAATGTACAGCTAATTGATAAACAGCATGTGACCGATCATGCATCTCAAATTTCAGAAGACGCCACATTGCTTCTGGAGCATTGACATAACGAGCATCTGAATAATTAGAAAGTTCGTCATGTAAAATTGGATTTTCCTTTTCGTTTTTTGTACCTTGCACAACAACAGTTGCTGCATCATATCCTTTGCATATACTGTATATTTATACACATGGATTTAATAGAAGTGCAAGCTTCCACATTTATGTGTGCATTGTACTTCATCAGCAAATGTGGATTGTATGGAACTACATATCTATTATCTGCCTTTTGGCCACGGATAATAGCTGTTTGACCTTCTCTTCTTTTATACAAAGGGTATCCATCACAATTAGAATAAGTTTGCATTTGAAATTGTTTTGGGAACTCTTTTGTACATTTTTTTTCCATACATGGTAAATTTGGATTGATATCTCCACATTGCCCAAGAATCATTCTGCGTGTTACAATCTCATAAAGTTTTGAATATTGGATGTGGCAATTTAGCAGTAATTACTGAATCCACTCTCTCTGCAGTATTCAATTTATCTTTTTCCAACAGGATTAAAAGTATGTGTGCAGGTGGGAGGCCTCTTTTTATAAATTCAATGGTATAAACAAAAGACACATATTTTCCAAATAACTGTGCTTTAGTTATATCATGTATTAATTGAGTTTTATTTTGAATACTTCTGCCACTAAATCTGGTCGGTCAGATGTATTTTGTCTAAGATTCAAATTTTCCTTGATCTCGGGCAATTGTGGATTATTTGTGAATGTAATGAATAAATCTGGTTTTCCAAATTTTGTGACAATAGCCATGGCATCATTATATCTTTCTTGCATATTGCGAGGAGATCCTTGGAAAGTGGATGGCAAAATGATTGCTCTTCTAGCTGGAATGTCTCTGTTGGTAGCCAATTCAGCAACATAATCCATCAATCCACAATATTGTTCTATGCAAAGCTTGTTTTGTTGAAATTTGATAAAATTTAGATTATTTGCTTCGACTTATAGATATGAATCAATAATCCATTGTTGTGTAAATTTGCCCCCACATAAAATAGGATTAAAATGATCCCGAATAGCAGTTTGTGCCACATTATATTCCAGCATAGAACTATTGCTTCTAACATGAACTTTACTATTGGGATAACTGCAATTGTAATTTTGGTTCCCATCCTGGCTCACCATTTGGAAAGAAAATGGGATATGTCATTGGATACAAATTACAACTTAATATATTTATGTTTATAAAAGGTTGCTCTTCATTGCATGGATATATTCTAATATCCCGCTGAAAAGGTGGTTCACCATCCTTATTTTTAAAGACCATGGCAACCTAACTTACTGTTGGTAAATTATACCGTCTCTTTTTAAAACCATATTTACTCTTGGCATTGGCAATTTATGTACTTGAGCATGTTGATGTTGCTAATTGTTTGTATGCTTGACTGTACGGGTTGTTGGCCATAATTTTATCCAGCTGTTCAAAGACTATGCGCAAACACTGTTTATTTTCTGTTCAACAGTTTCCAGTGTATCTAAGACATATAACTGTGCAAATTTCCTTTGCTCTCCTTCTCGTGGGTGTAAATGTGAAGTGCTGTGGTAAATATGTCCTTGAACTCTAAAACAATATGGACCATATCCTAGGACATTTTCTGCTAATGTAGCACCCATAGATGCAAATGAAATTGCACTGTTATAAGACCTAATGTTTTTTTTGTATAATTTGGAAATGTTGGATCGCTCATGATACTTTGTAAGTAATCTGGAAATGTGTGTCTTTGTATAAGTCTTACCTTTCCTTTCTGACAGCAACTAATGAAGTCTCTGTCAGTTGGTCTTTCCTTGAGAAAATTATAGGCCCCACAAAACTGACAAACAACATTGAGTAATCCACAATAATGAGTGTCTACTGTTAGTACTGTAATGAAAGCAGTATCCTGAGCTTCCTCAACATAGATATCACTACAACTTTCTATATCTACATTGGTGTCATGTGTATGAACATTGGCGTTATGATGCAATATTTGGTCATTAGGCAATGTTTCACAGACATTTTTTTGTTTACTTTTTTCTTTTCTTTGAAGCTTTGGCACACTCACTTTGTGCTTTCTTGCTGATTTTTCTTTTATTTAAACATCTCTGTTGGTCTTCTTCTCTTAAGCATTGGAAAGTCTCTGGGGACTCTTGCATCTCCTCACCTTTGCTTCCTTTCCCTTGCCGCTTTTCTTTAGCGTAGGTTTGAACGTCTTTTCTGTTGTCTGCCATTATAATCTGTAATTGTAATTACAGGTGTAATATATAATGTTTTTTTGTATTGAACACATTGTTTTTACCTGCTCTACCTAAATAGCATTAATAAAAGAAGGAAATAACTTGAAAAGCATTTGTAATTTTTACATGAAATAAAGGAATTCGTTATGTTTTTTGTTTTTTTTATTGGCATACATTAAAAAGGAAAGCGCTGCACGTATATATATATATATATAGATAAATATACCTAAATATATACCTTGCTTTTGGATAGATGTTCAGTAACGAAAAACTGATGTAAAAGAATATGCTATGTGCTTATATAGAGCCCTATTCCATTGGGCATTCAATTGAATGAGGCCCTAAATGAATATAGGTTAATTAATTAATCATTAACTGTCATCAATGCAAAACAAAAAGGGCATCATGAAATCGTATACCTGTGAAATTGATGTTATTGCAGATTAAATCCTGCAGAGCTCACTCTCTGTCCACAGTCAGGTGCAGAGATGAGTAATCTGTACAATGACATGAAAATCATTTTGAATGTTTGTATTCAATTAATTTGTGACTCATTGAAAGTATGATGTTTAATTGGCATCCATGGAAAATATAAACGCATAATCATGAATATATTCATAAATAAAAGCAGTATAAAATATTAAGCGTAGCACGTGTCAGAATCTAAGAAACTGCTTTAAATATTTAAGTGCTTTGGGGGGTGTGGCTAGCAGCAAACAGAGAGGAAGCAAAACAACATAGCTCCCAGCAATAAGGCTTAAAAAAGCATGTAAATGATATATAAAGTAACTTATCTATCATCAAATCAACATATTTAACCAGGATTGCACACAGGAGGACCCAGCTGGCTTTAAAAATCAAGTTTGGCAACTTTTTTCCTGAGATTTGCTGCTGAACCAGAACAAAGGAGAGTCTGAAACACTGATAAACAAGATGCCTACTTAAGGTTGGTAATGACTGATATTGCCTGTCTGTTTCAAACCTATACAATTCTTTGCCTTATACTACTGGACATCTAGTCTGTGTAATATTCTAAAGATATGGTACACAATAAGCTGTATTACTTTTTAAGAGAAGACGAAGCAGCTTATCTCTCAAAGCTATAATATATGAAAGAGGATGTGTGTTTCTGCTGAAAAAAAACATTTAAGACCATATACAAAGTTACTTATCTATCAGCAAATTGATATATATGACCGGGATTGTGCATAGGAGGACCCAGCTGGTTTTAAAAAACAAGTTTGGAAACTTTTTCTTCTGAGATTTGCTGCTGAACCAGAACAAAAGAGACTCTGATAAACACCATCCATACTTAAGGTTGGTAAACACCAAAATTGCTTGTCTGGATCAAACCTATACAGTTCTAATCTAGATGCCTTACACTATTAGAGATCTTTTCTGAGTAACAATTTGTAGATATAGAATAAAATCTGGATTGTACTCAAAATAAACTGTATAATTGTGAATTATGTAAATAAAATAAAAAAGACCCAGCATCTTATATCTCATATAATACGGATATAACATATACCTTTTATGTGGGAGACTGTGAAAAATTTATGCAAACTATTTCTGCTTTATAAGATCCCAGATTATCACCCCCTTATCAGACCTTCCAATCCAGGGGCCCCATACACCTCCCACACCTCCAATTCTAGAGTGAAGCCTAAAGGGCTTGGAGTCAAAGTCTGCCCACACTCATATTGACAAAGGCAAGAAACAAAAGCTAACATGCTTGCACAGATACCCTCTAATCTGGGGATGCTAAGAGCTAAAGTGAACAACTAAGGAGTACCTAACACTTTCAACCCCAGTGCCTGCACAGTGTTAAAGACCTAGAAGCAGGCTACAGAGAGCTGTTACACAACAAGCCAGTCCCCCAGGGGTAAAAGGAAAGCTCTAATCTATTGTATCTGATTTACAGCATTCCAGGACTATAAGCCCCAAAGAAAATCCATTGTAATTTGTTATCTCTACAGTACATTCTTGCCAGAACTGACTTTTATCAAACATAGTGGCTGGGAAATACTCCAAGGGCTGAAAGACTTGCTCTGGGGTGGACGGCACAACGTAGCGTGGCACGCCCAACATGTTTTGGACAAAGGTCTGAACACAACAACTTGATAGAAATAGCTCACTTAATAAATCTGCACAGCTCCATCTAGTGGGCAAATTTCAGGCCTGCAAATTCAGACATGCAACACTAAAACTACACCACACTGCCATCTGGTGGGCCTACAAAGTATTTGCAGCTCCATACAACATTGACTGAGAGCTATAAGGCCTTTCAGTTAACCACTCCCTGCACCCCTCATCATTACCTGCTCCTCTCAGCTATCTCATGGGACAAGATTTTTTTCTCCCCACGCTTTCTCACCAGCCAAGTCTTCCTATCATAATGCCTGAATAGCACTATAAGTGTACCTGAAGGCGCCGGGCCCAATGACTTGATATGACCAGACTGGAGACCTCTTGCACCCAGCCTACTGGTGTGTTATGACTGTGACGGTAGCTAAGCGGATATAATCCCTACTTGTTAACAGAAAGAAAGCCTATCCCTGTACATCCCGATTGTCAGCCTAGACAGTGTCCTCTCCCATTATCGTGCCTCAGCTTTACCCGCTGAAAACACTATCTTCCTATCCATCACAGGGAAATCTATCAAGGAAACCCAGCAATCTAGAGGAATTAAGGATCACTTTCAAACACAAGCCCCTCCACCGGCTCCATCTCCACAGCCAGACCCCACCTCTTCAGACAGCTCGGACATCGAGGATACCCCGGATTGCCCTCCACATGTGGACTTCACAGATGCGACAGTGGCAAGAATAGATGCTCTCTTACAAGCTCGCCTATCCACAGCAGTCAGGGAAACAAGCAGGAAATCCAAGACTTGGGTCAACGCACCAACCACCTGGAAAACCTAACAGATCAAATCATTGAGTCACAATCTTCTGATAGGCAGGTGATTGACCAACACTCACTTCAAATTTCCACCCTTGAAGCCAAGCTAGAAGATCTGGAGAACCGCTCGAGCCGATTCAATGTTCGCTTCCGTGGCATCCCTAAAGCGGTACCTAATCTTTTGCTGTACCTGCAAACAACTATTCAGTCCATCTTACCGACGTGCCCAGAGTCAACTTGGGAAATCAAGAGAGCTCATAGAGCCTTGGGAGGTCCCCCGAACTCTGATCAACCAAAGGACGTTTTGGTCCACTTTCTCCGCCAGAATGCAAGAGACCTTCTTCTACAGGAAACCAGAAAGTCCCCCGCCATTGTGGATCCAGACGGCTCTACTTAGCAAATTTATGCGGATCTAGCACCATCTACGCTTTGGAAATGTAAACTCATGAAGCCCGCAATTGCAATCCTCATTCACAACAAAATTAAATATAGATGGGGCTTCCCATTCAGCCTCTCCTTTCAAGTGGGCTCATCCGCTTATACAGCTTTCTCACTGGAAGAATGTATGGCTTTCCTGGCTCAACTCAATCTAGCCCCAGATCCTGGACTGTCGGAACCCCCAAACCCTCTGGACCCCAGCTCGGTGGAACCTGCAAAAATGCTGCCTTCTCAACGCCCGACTACGCAATGGGTGACAGCCTCGAAACCTAAGCGACCCTGGAGACCTTCCCAAATAGAGGTCACACCAAACATCTCTACGCTTCTTTCTAAACCCTCGCTGGACATTCCTAGTAATCCGGTTGTGCGTTCCTCATCCACGAAATCTAATTTTGGATCGCTTTACCTGATATTAATCAATGACTATTTAAGACTTGCAATCCAGAGTCATTACTCTAGGCTTGCACTTCCCAGTAGGATATGCTGAACTCCTACATACTTTCCAAGGCAACTTTGGAACTTTAGATTACTTGGTTCTCTTACCCACACCAAGTCGACTTTCCCCTGGACCAGGTTTGGTATGCCCCCATGTTGATTGTCCCTGGGAGTCAGATCTTAAACTGTATCCACTATATGCTTGAGAAAGGGCTTTAACCCCCTTCCCATTCTCCTGTACAAGGCAACATCAAGCCCATTTGGATCTTTCCATATAATTTAGACCCGTGGTGGATCCACTAACCTTCCCAGAAAGGCCCCCACCCTAGTCTCCACTCACCCCTAACCCCACCCCCCTCGGCATTGGGCTGGCCTAAACCGTGGTTCCTCAGGCCCCTCAATTTAAATCCAATCTTAGACTCAAAAACCCTCCTACACGGGCCCCTCAGGTCCATTAATTTAACCCTTATGCACACTTGGACCTATACTTTGCCCCACCTCACTAGTAGGGATTCCAAGGTTGTGGAGATCCCCCCCCCCCCCCCTTGCCCTCAGCACTTTGTGTGCCTTAAGTTATTTAGTGAGGATTTACCTCCACTATACTTTTATATTGTTTTTTATATTGTTTGATAAGATGTTGATTTTATGGATATTTTCTGAATGTTTTAAACTGTTCTTTTATTCTGCCCTGCATCCTGGGCTTTCTGGCTCCGGTCCTTCGCTCCTACTCCACCTCTGGTCCTCGGACACCATGAGCTTAGCGGCGGTCTCAACATCTTCCTGAGCATTCATTACTCCCACAGGTACAATGACTGACACTTCTTTCACCTTTCTCACTCACAATGTTAAAGGGTTTAATTCCCCATTTAAAAGGCGTAAAGCGTTTATCTCATATAAATCACTTCGACCCTCAGTAATATTTATGCAGGAAACTAATTTTTGCTAAAGGAAAACCCTCCCCTTACTTACACAAATCATACCCCTACTTCATAACCTCAACTTGTCCCACTAAGAAGGCAGGCGTGGCTATACTACTCCATAAAGACTTCCCTTTCACCGTGGAGAGTAAAAAAATTGACCCAGAGGGCAACAACATTTTACTAACAGGATTCCTTCTGAATACTAGGATCTCTCTTATAGCTCTGTACTCCCCCACTACCGCCCCCCATAATACTCTCATTAAACTCCTTGCTCATTTCAAATCAATAGATACAGGCAAAATCATTCTAGGGGGGATATCAACTTAGCTCTAGACTCAAGCATGGATAGGCCCTCTAAGTCCCAGGTAGATAAATTCTCCCAAAAACTTAAGCACATCCAGAGACTGCTTGAGGAGACTGAAACATCACGGAGAAAGGGTGTACGCGTTTTACTCCCCAGTGCATGGCCCACTCCTTCAGTACTTAATGCTAGCAACAAAGAGTCATATAGCCAGGCAATGGAAATCTCCCACTCTTACTTTACAATCAGTCTTCAATAAGATGAAGTACATTGCTATAAATGAAAGGCTAACCCATCTACTGGAGGACTGTATGCCTATTTTTCTCCAGATATGGAATCCCTGGATTCATTCTCCCTATAGACCCCCTATCAAGTGAAGTCTTCTTAATTAACATTGTGCTATATTTTGCTAATTCTTACATTGGAGCTGCGGCCCGGGGACTGGAGGAGGCAGGACGGGCGGTGGATCCGAGCTGGTAACCAACAGGACTTATACTTCAGTACCCTCGCGACAAAAATCTGTTTTTGAATTTAAATTTCATGTGTAGTCAACAATGCTTTTTATTTTTCTCTTTTAATATACTGTTTTAGCTAAATTAGAGTTATATTGTGTCTATACAACATAGTTTGTTTTTTGCTTTTCTTTTCTGTTCGTTTCTTACTTAGGCTCTGGTTGTTTGCTCTGCTAGACCGAGCCTACCAAACTGTTTTATTTTAGGTAAACTTTTTCCTAAGAAAATTGGAAAAACTTAGGTAACCTGGCTACCCTTAGACCTTCCTACAAGTGGGGATAGATCTTTTTTGGCTAACTTGATTTCAACTATTATATGGTATTTTCTTATGGTGTAATGTAATGTTAACCTTTTCTTCTTTCCTTTTCCCCTTATGTTAATAATGTCAAACTGCTACTTGGCTTTTATGTTATCCTCCTGTTTATTTGGTTAACTAATAAAAACCTTTGAAAAAAATATATATATATTTAAGTGTTTTAAAAGTCCTATCCCTGTCAGGCAATTATAAGCACTCCAGATATGTAAGTGCTTTGTAAAATGTACATATTTTTTTATCCATTATAAATGTTTTTTTTGGAATTATTATTAGTTAATAGTTCCAAAAGCAATGTACATGAATGGAGATTAGCATGCTCTAACCAGTCGCCTACCTACCCAATATTCAGACGCACGCTCTGACCAGGAAGTGTTAATCTCCATAGTTAATGGAGACGCTGAGACACTAAGTAGCTCAAATCGGATTATAGGTAGGGTACTAGCCACTGCCAACGCTATGCCACCTAATAGACTATAGTGGAGCAAATGTGGGGACCAACAGGGAAAAAAGGAAAGTATAGATAAATAATTTTGGGGAGAATTACACACATTGGTATGTCTTAATAGAATACTCCACCAATATACCCCATTGGTATACCCACCTATATTTTTACTAATTGCCAACTGCAGGCTACCTCATTATCTACAGGGTCGGTGATAGACCACGTTAGGTCTTACACATAACACACCGACAAAAGGGTTTATTGTGTGGGTATTCTACACATAGGATACTTTAGATTGCGGTCATATGCAAATTTGGTATCCAATAGATTTCAAAGGTGGCTATAGTTTAAACAGTGCATAGTACCTATTAGTATTTATTCTACCTGGTACGTCGCTGGCTGTGTTTTGCGTGCTTCATGGTCATGTAGCCTTGTTTTCATTTTTTTCGGACGCCATTTTTTTTCTTGCTTAGCAGATTTTCAAGTGGCGAAAATGCTTAAAATTCTACTTAAATTTGCATTCCACCTCACTCCCAGACGTCCTGGCTGTTCCCCCGTGCTGTGTGTGATGTTTTTGTTGTATTTGATTTTGTATTTTTGGTGTTTTTTGCTGTGCGAGGTTCGGCCGTCAACTTCGTATTTTTCCTACCGCGTCTTGAAATTTGTAATTTTTTTTTATTCTAAGTCCCGCGTTCGTCAACTGCTTGCAGCCCAAGGCGATCCCGCATTTTGTAAATGTTTGGAGGCTAAGTCCTGCGTGTTTCATTGCCTCCACTGCTCGCCTCGCAGGACAGGAGCGCTCATCGCCTAAGTGCTGAGAGTTTTAGTGTTTTAACAGCTCGCCTTGTTATGCGAGGCTAGCAGGCGATGAACGCATTTGGCACTTATCGCCTAAGTGCTGAGAGTTAACGGACACAGTTAATGGGCACAGAGGGCACAGTCCTGTCCATACGTATATGTGCCATAGCTGATTCCAGGGCTTTCTTTTTCTGAAGTCTAGTACTTTACATAATCTTAGTGCCAAAGCAACATCACATATATAGTTCTCAGCAATACAAGTCGTTGCTAACGCTTGCGGGCTCGCGTAGCGAGACTCCTTGCGCTGGTGGTGATGAGCGCCATAGGCGCTTATCCCTACAACCCCGTACAACTTCCGAGGGGCCGCATTTGCGGTGGTGGAGGCTCCCACGTTCGCAAATACCTTCGGCTCACTGCAGCTAACATGGGAGCCTCCACCACCGCAAATGCCTTCGGCTCACTGCAGCTGAGGTGGAGGCTCTACAGCGCCTCACCAGCGGTTACACCACAGAAGCAGGACTTTGAAAAAAAATACAAAACACGCAATTACTAAATACGGACTTACATAAAAAAATACAAGCCGCGAGACTCAGAAAAAATCAATTACGGACTCGCAAAAATACGACCTTAACGGACAACCCGCGCACAGCGGAAAACATCAAAAAAACACAACATACACACAAAAATAAAATAAAAACCTTACCCACTGCAAGGGGGGACACCCTCGACGTCATGTGTACGTGCCCTAAAATAATCTCGATTTCAAAAACAAAAAAAAGGACAAATTTCAACAAGAACATAGTTTTTATTCATATTTATTTTAAAACATAAATTATGCTTTTAGCAAAAAAATATATACACAGATATATTTATGCTGCATTTTAACATTTTCACTTTTTTTGTCATTTTCATCAGACTCTGCCTCAACAGTGTCACTGAATAATTTGCAGCATTGCACGGTTTCACACGGACTGTCAAATCTGCAGAATTTTACACACGAAAAGAAAGAAGAACAGGTAATATACAAAAATACTTTTAAAATATTATGCTCTTACTAAAAAAATAAAATAAAATAAAAACATTTCTCTTTTTTTTTTTCAACAGACACTGCCTGAAGACTGTTGCAGGAAGATTGGCAGCAGGGGACCCTCTGTCATTTATACACAACTAAGAATTCAACAAAGGTATAGTATAACAAGTAAAAAAAAAAAAAGAAACACCTATCCTGTTTGCTATGCGCCAATGTCAAAATGAAAAACAAAAATAAATCAGAAGCCCCTAATGCCAATAATGGTGCACACAAAACAGAATACTCCAACAAATGTTGTTAACAGATATAAAATGGAAGAATGAATCCTATTTTGTCTGCACCAACCTCTAAGCCTAACCCATAACCTAAACCTCTAATGTCAACAGTGCTGCACACAAAACAACAAATGTTCTTAAAACACATGCAACCATCTAACCTGTTCAGTATGCACCACTCTCTAAGCCTTACCCCATAACCTAAACCTCGCTGAATACATACAAAATCAAACTATATATCCTGTTTTACATGCTCTTAGTACCACAAAACAGGATAGTACAACAAATATTGTTAACACATCTAAAATTGAAGAATAAATCCTGTTTTGTGTGCCCTAACCTATAAGCCTAAAACCAGAACCTAAACCTCTAATGACAACAGTGGTGTACACAAAATAGGATAGTACAACAAATATTGTTAACACATACAAAATGCTATTAAAAATCAGGTTTGCTGTGCCCCATCAGAACTTAAACATATCATGTCAACAGTGGCGTACACAAAACAGGATAGTACAACAAAGATTCTTGAAACATACAAAATGGAAGAATGAATCCTGTTTTGTCTGCACCAACCTCTAAGCCTAACCACATAACCTAAACCTCTAATGTCAACAGTGCTGCACACAAAACAACAAATGTTCTTAAAACACATGCAACCATCTAACCTGTTCAGTATGCACCACTCTCTAAGCCTTACCCCATAACCTAAACCTCGCTGAATACATACAAAATCAAACTATATATCCTGTTTTACATGCTCTTAGTACCACAAAAAATTGATTTACATTTTACTTCAACATTTGCATCTCCCTCTTTCATTCTCAACAGACACTGCCTGAAGACTCTCTGCATCGCTACAGCAATTTCCAACCAACAGATTTCAACAAAAGAGGTACAGTATTACAAATTAAACAAAAAATAAAATACTGTTATTTATACATATAAAATGGAAGGACCTATCCTGTTTTTTGTTTGACTTTGAGGAAACGTAGTGCACGCTAACTAACCCTATAAGCGTAACCCCATAACCTGAAATCCCTAATGACAACATTGCCACATGCAAAACAGGATAGCAACCACAATAAAAAAAAGCCCTACCCTAACCCCTAATTCCAACAGTGTTGCACACAAAATACAAAACCCCAATGATGTTAACATTTACAAAAAAACCTAAACACGTAATGACAACAGTAGCGCACAAACATTCCTAAAAAACACATACAAAATAGAAGGAACTATCATCTTTCATATGCCCCTTTTACAAAATACACTGCAACCTAACTAAGGGTCTCATTCAATTGCAATTTGGCCAATTCAATAGAGCTTTATATAAGCACATGGCATATTTATTTTACTGAACTTTTTAGTTACCGAACTTCTATCCAAAAGTAAGGTCTTCACTAGCTAAAAACTTCTGTGAAAAATATATGCTCTGTGCTTTTATAGAGCCTTATTCAATTGGCAAAATTGCAATTGAATGAGGCCCTACGTTGCTAACTCCAACCTCATGATGCAAACAGTGCTGCACACAAAACAGGGTAGTAGGAAAAAAAAATGCAGTTCAAACAAATAAATAAACTAAGGCGAAAAAGTACTAATATAATAATTTTATTTACAGATTAATATGGCAGATACTGACAAGAAACAGGAAAAGAAAAGACGTCAAACTAGAGAATGTCAAAAAACATGGGCAGATCATCAGACGCCTGACAAGAAGGAAATTCGACGACAAAAAGGACAGGAGAGACTCGCAAGCAAAAGACTACCAGCTAACAAACTAACATCCAACCCAAAGAAGGCAACTAAAAGACAAAAGCATTTAGAAAATGTTCCTGAACAATCAGATAAGAATTTGAATGATGATTTACACAGTCACATTGATATATCTTCTCACAATTGTCCTTTACTTAAATCTTTACCAATAGAGGTCCATAATTGTGGTAATATGAATATTGTCTGTCAGTTTTGTGGGGCTTATCATTTCAAACAGGAAAGACCCAGAGATGATGAGTTTGTTAGTTGCTGTCAAAAAGGCAAGGTAAGACTTACGCAAAGACAACAATTCCCAACATATTTACAAAGCATTATGACTGAGCCTACTTTCCCCAACTACCAAAATTGCAAAACAAACATAAGATCCTATAATAGTGCCATATCCTAGCATCTATAGGCTGCTAATGTGCTAATGTGCCAGGACATGGCCCTTACTAATTTACATTACAAGGACAAATTTACCATTGTACTTCTCATTTACATCCAGAGGAAGGGGAGCAAAGGAAATTTGATCAACTATACAGTATGTCCTAGATACAATGGAAGCTGTTGAACAACGTATGCATCTTCCAGAAATTAAAAAATGCTTACCCACTGTTTTTATAGAGCTTGATACAATTATGGCCCAAACCCCATACTCTCAAGCCTATAAAAAATTTGCAGAAGTAGAAAAGGAACAACAAATTCATGCAGAAATACATCAATTGCCAATCCCAAAAGTCAATATGGTGCTTAAAAGAGATCGCCATACTGATAAACACTGTTCTAACTTGCCAACAGCAAAATGAGGTTGCAATGGTCTTTCAAAATGACGAAGGAGAACCACCATTTCAGAGAGATATTAGAGTATATCCCAGAAATGACGAGCAACCTTTCATCAATAGAAGTATCTTAAGTACGAATTTGGATCCAATGACATATCCCATATTTTTTCCACATGGGGAAGCAGGTTGGCAACCCAAATTAACACTTGACAGTTACCCAAATTCAAAAGTACGTGTCAGAAATAATATTTCCATGCTTGAATTTAAAGTTGCTCAAACTGCCATTCGAGATTTTATTTAATTCCCATTTTATGTGGACGAAAACTGACACAACAATGGATCATTAATTCATATTTGCAAGTTGAGGCAAATAATTTAAACTTCATCAAATATCAACAAGATAAACTATGTGTAGAACAGTATTGTGGATTGATGGATTATGTTGCTGAGGTTGCTACAACCAGAGAGCTGCCAACTGGCAAAACCATTATTTTACCATCTTCTTTCTAAGGATCTCCTCGCAATATGCGAGAAAGATACAATGGTGCCATGACTATTGTAACTAAATTTGGAAAACCAGATTTATTTATTACATTTACATGTAATCCACAATGGCCAGAGATTACAGACAATCTGCTAATTGGACAAACTGCTTCTGATAGACCAGATTTAGTGGCAAAAATCTTTAAAATCAAATTAACTGAATTAATATGTGACATAACCATAACTCAGTTATTTGGCAAATGTCTGGCTTATGTTTATACCATTGAATTTCAAGAAAGAGGCCTTTCACATGCACATATTCTTATAATCCTTCAAGAGAAAGATAATTGGTTACTGGTGACAAAGTGGATTCAGTAATTATTGCTGAACTACCAGATCCAGAAATACATGGTAGACTATATGAGATTGTAACTCATTGTATGAATCATGGACAGTGCGGAGATATTAATCTACAGTCACCATGTATGGAAAATAAGAAATGTACCAAAGAATGTCCAAAATATTATAGAGACAAAATTTATGCTAATTGTGATGGCTATCCATTATATAGAAGAAGAGAAGGCCAAAATGCCATTATTCGTGGAAAAAAGGTAGATAACAGATATGTGGTATCATACAATCCACATTTACTCATGAAATATAATGCACACATTAATGTGAAAGCTTGCACTTCTATAAAACTCATTAAATATGTCTACAAATATATTTACAAAGGCTATGATGCAGCTACTGTAGTGGTCAAAAGTGCTGAAAATCACGAACAAAGTGAGTTAGTACATGATGAACTTGCATGTCATGTAGATGCTCGCTATGTAAGTGTGCCAGAAGCAATGTGGCGTCTTCTAAAATTTGAAATGCATGATCGCTCACATGCAGTATATCGATTAGCTGTACATTTGCCACAAAGACATTTAGTGTATTTCCATGTTGGAAATTAAACAAATGCTTTGGCACAAAGTGAGCATCGGCAAACTACACTAACTGTGTGGTTTCAATTAATTTGTACTGACTTGGAGGCAAGGGAATTGTTATATATTGAAATTTCCATACAATTATGTTTTCGTTAATGGATTATAGCGATAACGAAAAAGTTGTGTAAATAAAATAATACCAATAATTTACACTGTAAGTCCAAGATACCTTGAATGTTTCTGCTTACGATTACTACTTCTACTTCTACTGTTCCTGGAGCACAAAGTTTTGAACAGTTAAGAACTGTTAATGACATAGTTTATGAATCATTTCATTTAGCTGCGCGACACAGAAACTTCCTAGCTGATGATACAGAATGGGAAAGATGTCTAGAAGAAGCAGCACTATGTCAAATGCCACGGCAGATGAGGGAACAATTTGCATTCATTTGTATCTTCTCAAATGCTCCAAATGCATTAGCTTTGTGGGACAAATTTAAAACAAATATGTCTGAAGGCTTTTTGCAACAATACAATGAACCTATTGCACACTTAAAAGCGTTAATGGAAATCCAAGAAGTCTTTTTAACTCATGGATTAAGTTGTGCAAGTTTTAATCTGCCAGATCCAGGTCTCATTGACGACATAAATTTTGAAGACTATGACACTCAGCTTCAAAGAGAAAGAACAGAAGAAAGACTTGCAACTTTAAATACATTAAAATTGCAAGCATTTAATGCAATCAAAAATGCCCTAGATGATGACTTGCTCAAAGAGCTTTATTTCTATCTAGATGGACGTAGCAGATCAGGAAAAACTTATCTCTATAATTTATTGATGAGTTTTGTTCGAGCACAAGGTCAAATAGCACTGCCATTCTGTACTTGGAATTGTCACACTTTTGTTAGAAGGTGGAAGAACTGTGCATAGTGGATTTAAACTGCCAGTTCCCATTCTGGAAACATCAGTGTTGGATATTTGAATGACATCATTGCAAGCAAAAAAAAAGTAAATTAATTATAATAGATGAAGCTACAATTATGTCATGCCATGCCCACAATGTATTGACTGTTTGCTAAGTGAAGTCATGGATAATGATTTGCCATTTGGTGCAAAGGTAATGTTGTTAGGTGGAGATTTTAGACAAACATTACTTGTCGTTGTACATGGAAATCGAACCGACATTGTCGAAACATTTATAATTTCAAGTACACTATGAAAACTATTTACCCATCTTCAATTACAACAAAATATGAGATCAGAAGGAGAAAATGAGTTCAATGATTGGCTCATTAAAATTGGAGAAGGAAAAACAGAGCGAATACAAAATTTACCTGATGATACCGTGCACATCCCAGCTCATATGGTTTGCAAACAGGATCTCACATCAGCTATATTCCAAAATACAATAAATAACGAGGACTATGCAGCTTGCCAACAAAGTAATACTAACAAGCAAAAATAAGGAAGCATTACTCCTAAATAATGAAATATTAAAAAAACTAAATGCACCATAAAATAATTATCACGGTGCTGATTCTGTACTTGGTGATGACAAAGAAAGTCAGACAAACTTTTCAAGTGAATTCATTAACTCCCTCTGGAATGCGACCACATATTTTGCAGCTAAAGAAAGGTGCAATTGTCATGTTACAGCAAAATATGAACACAAAAAATGACCTATGTAATGGGACCAGATTAATTGTTCAGGAATTAAAGGACCATTTCAGACATGCTGAAATTCTAACTGGTACCCATAAAGGAGAGAGAGTTTTCATACCAAGAATAGATTTGGCACCAAGTGAAAGTAGCCTCCCCTTTGTACTTCAAAGGAGACAATTTGCCATCATCATGGCATTTGCCATGACCATTAATAAATTACAAGGACAAACTTTCAAATCTGTAAGTATCTTTTTAAAAGAACCAGTATTTGCACATGGCCAGCTGTATGTTGCATTCTGAAGATGCAAGAATCCAGAGGCTATTAAAGTTTACATTGAAAACAACCAACCAACAATAACAACAAAATGTCAACCATCAAAAATCAACAACGACAAAATAAGATATTCTAATTTTATGGAAGTAGCCTTTTAGCATGATTAGCCCCACAAAACACTTTGCTTGCATTTTAGATCAATTACAGTTTAAATGTTACTTCATTAAGTTACTGTTTATAATGTTACAATTTTTGGGAAAAAGGGTGCAAAGTTGTTTCATTGCATATATTTCAAAGTTCATGTTAAGAGGAGGAGGAGCTTTTGTTGTACCATTTAAATGTATAATTCAATGAAAAATATTAATCCAGGGAGTAATACGATCACCAGTTAATGTAATCAGGAAGGAATAAAAAATGTATCCCCATCTGAAACAATTGGTTAAGTTTCAAGGGGGGGGAGGGGGGTTACTATTTGCCTTCCCCTGGATTCAATACATATTTAGTTTACCAGTTGTTAATCTACAAGTTGCATGTTACAAAACATTATGTCATGTTTACAATTCTCATTAATACAATGTTGACCTGTTCTTACATTAAACTCTTACTACTCTTAAAAAAAAACATGATTTACCAGTTAGTCACCTACAAGTTGCATGTTAAAAAAAAAAACATGTTTCATATAATAATTGTACTTCTTTATAGATAAGAAAAAGGTTACAAGTGTCAACTACGCATATTACCTGCAAAACAGAATTCAAAACATACACATTTTATTGCGGTCATTTTTTGACGGGCAAGTCGCTAGTTACTAAATAAAAACCAAGGGCCCTAATAAATTCCAGCCTCGTAAATAAGAGGCTTCTACTTAAGCCCTACGTACTGCAAAGTTTCTCTAACTTAAAATGCTATTACAATTGCCCTGCTGCGAGCAACGTATGAGCTACGCAGCAGGGCCGTACGTATCAACACTGCATAAATGTACATGAGGAGTGACAGCCTATGATATCGCAGGCGCCCGCACCTCATCAATTAGTGCAGGGGTCCTAAACGGGACCTCCGCGGCAGTCCCCACATAAGCCCTGCCGTAGGGGTTCCCCAACTACACCCCCCCCCGGCACCTAAAATTAACCCCCCTCTATGCGGGGTCCCCATCGGGACCCCCGAAGTGTCCTCACATTAACACCTTACTGCAGGGGTCCATAGGGACCCCCGCAGCCCCCCCACATTAACCCCTTGCAGCGGGGGTCCCCGATAGGCACCGATCAAGCCCCCGCTGCATTTAATACTTTTAAATTCCCTGCGGCGGCTCCCTAAAGGGCCCGCAGCACACTATTACCCAATCCTGGCCGCGGCATCTAAAATTAACCCCCCCTTATGCTGGGGGTCCCCGATCTGCATAGATCAGGCCCCTGCTGCATTTAAAAAATGTAAATTCCCCAATTCCCCGCCGCGGCTCCTTAAAGGGCCCGCGGCACACTATTACCCAATCCCGGCCGCGGCACCTACAATTAACCCCATCGGGACCCCCCAAGTGTCCCCACATTAAGCCCTTGCTGCAGGGGTCCATAGGGACCCCCGCAGCCCCCCCCCCATCTTAACCCCCTGCAGCGGGGGTCCCCTATCGGCGCCGATCGTGACCCTGCTGCATTTCAATTTTTTATTTTCCCGCCTCCTGGGTCCTTAAAGGACCGTAAAGGTCCTGAAAGGATTCGCACTAAAAAACATTAACACCAGGCAACTATAATTAACCCTATAGTTCATGGGGGTCAATACAGACCCCCATAAGGCCTTAATTAAACCTATAACTCATGAAGGTCAATACAGACCCCCATAAGGCCTTAATTAACCCTATAACTCATGGTAGTCAATACAGACCCCCATAAGTCCTTAATTAACCCTATAACTCATGGTGGTCAATACAGACTCCCATAAAGCCTTAATTAACTTCGTCACACATGGTGGTCAATACAGACCCCCATAAGGCCTTAATTAACCCTATAAATCATGAAGGTCAATACAGACCCCCATAAGGCCTTAATTAACCCCGTCACTCATGGTGGTCAATCCAGACCCCTATAAGGCCTTAATTAACCCTATAACTCATGAAGGTCAATACAGACCCCCATAAGGCCTTAGTTAACACTATAACTCATGAAGGTCAATACAGACCCCCATAAGGCCTTAATTAACCCTATAACTCATGGGGGTCAATACAGACCCCCATAATGCCTTAAGTAACCCTATAACTCATGGGGGTCAATACAGACCCCCATAAGGCCTTAATTAACCCCGTCACTCATGGTGGTCAATACGGACCCCCATAAGCCCTTAATTAACCCTATAACTCATGAAGTTTAATACAGACCCCCATAAAGCCTTAATTAACCCTATAATTCATGGGGGTCAACACAGACCCCCATAAGGCCTTAATTAACCCTGTCACTCATGGTGGTCAATGCAGACCCCCATAAGGCCTTAATTAACCCTATAACTCATGAAGGTCAATACAGATGCCCATAAGGCCTTAATTAACCCTATAACTCATGGGGGTCAATACAGACCCCATAAGGCCTCAATTAACCCCATCACTCATGGTGGTCAATACAGACCCCCATAAGCCTCTATTTAACCCCATCAGTCCCATAAGGGTATATTATGATACCTATGGGGCTGTTAAAACCCTAACATTAACCACATAAGTGAAATGACGGTCCACAAGGACCATCATGACACTAACTATAAACACTACACTATAACCCCCAATAAACAATTTAATCTAAACTAACCCCCCTCTACACTAATCTATTAACACTTACACTACCTACCCCCTAATAAACCTCCCCACCACTCTAATAACAAAAAATAAAAAAACCTACCTTACAGAAAATAAAAAACCTAAGTCACCAAAAAAAAGAAAAACCTACAGTACAGAGAAAAAAAAAATCCTACAGTACAGAAAAAAAAAATACATTACAACCCCCCCCCCCCCCCACTAAAGGAAAAAAATTACACACCTGAAAAGGAAAGACAGACATACACAATACAATACATACATACAAAACATCACATACAATACATTACATATAATATATTACATATAATACATTACATATATTACATATAATATATTACATACAATACATTACATACAATACATTACATATAATATATTACATATAATATATGACATATAATATATTACATATAATACATTACATATAATACAAATCAAATACCCCCTATCTATCTAACATACAATCTATTTAACCTAAAATAAATCATAACTATATCAAATACATCCCCCTATCTATCTAATATACAATAAATCCTAACTACATATACAGACCCTAATTCTAAGCTAAAATAAAATAATTACAGTCCTAACTACATACGCAGACCCTAATTCTAAGCTAAAATAAAATAATTACAGTCCTAACTACATATGCAGACCCTAATTCTAAGCTAAAATAAAATAATTAAGACCACTTACCTTTAAGATGTCCCTTCAGATCATTAACCTAGGGGTAAAACAAAACAAAACAATTAGTACAAAACATTAATATCAAATAAAAAAACATTATACACATTCTAAATATTCAACTCACCTTTCCAGCATGTCAGGTCATTGTTAAGTTCTTCCGGCGCGGCCCTGTTAAAAAAAACACAATACATTAATACAATATACTAACAAGAAATAAAATAAACATATCAACATATAAATATACATTTAACTTACCTCCCCGCGATGTCCCCGGCCTCCTCCCATTCAGCCCCGGCTGGGCGCCGGAACCATCCGCGCTCTAAAAAAAAAAAAAAAACTAACGGAGATCTGCACTCGCAGACCTCCCCGACGCTAATGAGCCTTTTCCGGGAGGAAATTAACAATGGCGGCTTGTGATTGGCTGAAAAAGCTGTCTATCAATTTCAGCCAATCAGAAGTCGTCAATCTTTGAGCCAATCAGGATGCGCAGATGTCTTCTACCAATCACTCCGTGGGGGTGTATCCCATAGTGATTGGCTGAAGGCATCTGCGCCTTGTGATTGGTTCCAATAAAGACTGACAGGTGCTTTAGCCAATCAGGGTGGGATATTGGGGTGTATCCCATCCTGATTGGCTCACACATTTACGACTTCTGATTGGCTGAAATTGATAGACAGCTTTTTCAGCCAATCACAAGCCGCCATTGCCAATTTCCTCCCGGAAAAGACTCCGAGAGGCTCATTAGTGTTGGGGAGGTCTGCGAGTGCAGATCTCCGTTAGTTTTTTGTTTTGTTTTTTTTAGAGCGCGGATGTTTCCGGGGCCCAGCCGGGGCTGAATGGGAGGAGGCGGGGACATCGCGGGGAGGTAAGTTAAATGTATATTTTTTATATGTTGATATGTTTATTTTATTTCTTGTTTGTATATTGTATTAATGTATTGTGTTTTTTTAACAGGGCTGCGCCGGAAGAACTGAACAATGACCGGACATGCTGGAAAGGTGAGTTGAATATTTAGAATGTATATAATGTTTATTTATTTTATGTTAATGTTTTGTACTAATTGTTTTGTTTTGTTTTACCCCTAGGTTAGTGATCTGAAGGGACATCTTAAAGGTAAGTGTTCTTAATTATTTTATTTGAGCTTAGAATTAGGGTCTGTGTAGTTAGGACTGTAATTATTTTATTTTAGCTTAGAATTTGGGTATGTGTATGTAGTTAGGACTGTAATTATTTTATTTTAGCTTAGAATTAGGGTCTGTGTATGTAGTTAGGACTGTAATTATTTTATTTTAGCTTAGAATTAGGGTCTGTATATGTAGTTAGGATTTATTGTATATTAGATAGATAGGGGGATGTATTTGATATAGTTATGATTTATTTTAGGTTAAATAGATTGTATGTTAGATAGATAGGGGGTATTTAATTTGTATTATATGTAATGTATTATATGTAACATATTATATGTAATGTATTGTATGTAATGTATTGTATGTAATATATTATATGTAATGTATTGTATGTAATGTATTGTATGTATGTATTTTATTGTGTATGTCTGTCTTTCCTTTTCAGGTGTGTAATTTTTTTTCCTGTAGTCGGGGGGGGGGGGGGGGGTTGTAATGTTTTTTTTTTTTTTTGTAGTGTAGGTTTTTTATTTTCTGTACTGTAGGTTTTTTTTCTGTACTATAGGTTTTTTTTTGGGGTGACTTAGGTTTTTTTCTTTTCTGTAAGGTAGGTTTTTTTATTTTTTGTAATTAGACTGGTGGGGAGGTTTATTAGGGGGTAGGTAGTGTAGGTAGGTAGTGTAAGTGTTAATAGAGTAGTGTAGAGGGGGGTTAGTTTAGATTAAATGGTTTATTGAGGGTTATAGTGTAGTGTTTGTAGTTAGTGTCATGATGGTCCTTGTGGACCGTCATGGCACTTATGTGGTTAATGTTAGGGTTTTAACAGCCCCATAGGTATCATAATATACCCTTACGGGACTGATGGGGTTAAATAGAGGCTTATGGGGGTCTGTATTGACCACCATGTGTGATGGGGTTAATTGAGGCCTTAGGGGGTCTGTATTGACCCCCATGAGTTATAGGGTTAATTAAGGCCTTATGGGGGTCTGTATTGACCTTCATGAGTTATAGGGTTAATTAATGCCTTATGGGGGTCTGTATTGACCACCATGAGTTATAGGGTTAATTAAGGCCTTATGGGGGTCTGTATTGACCTTCATGAGTTATAGGGTTAATTAAGGCCTTATGGGGGTCTGTATTGACCATGAGTTATAGGGTTAATTAAGGCCTTATGGGGGTCTGTATTGACCTTCATGAGTTATAGGGTTAATTAAGGCCTTATGGGGGTCTGTATTGACTTTAATAAGTTATAAGGTTAATTAAGGCCTTATGGGGGTCTGTATTGACCTTCATGAGTTATAGGGTTAATTAAGGCCTTATGGGGGTCTGTATTGACCTTCATGAGTTATAGGGTTAATTAAGGCCTTATGGGGGTCTGTATTGACCTTCATGAGTTATAGGGCTAATTAAGGCCTTATGGGGGTCTGTATTGACCTTCATGAGTTATAGTCTTAATTAAGGCCTTATGGGGGTCTGTATTGACCTTCATGAGATATAGGGCTAATTAAGGCCTTATGGGGGTCTGTATTGACCTTCATGAGTTATAGGGTTAATTAAGGCCTTATGGGGGTCTGTATTGACCACCATGAGTTATAGGGTTAATTAAGGCCTTATGGGGGTCTGTATTGACCTTCATGAGTTATAGGGTTAATTAAGGCCTTATGGGGGTCTGTATTGACTTTAATGAGTTATAAGGTTAATTAAGGCCTTATGGGGGTCTGTATTGACCTTCATGAGTTATAGGGTTAATTAAGGCCTTATGGGGTCTGTATTGACCTTCATGAGTTATAGGGTTAATTAAGGCCTTATGGGGGTCTGTATTGACCTTCATGAGTTATAGGGCTAATTAAGGCCTTATGGGGGTCTGTATTGACCTTCATGAGTTATAGTCTTAATTAAGGCCTTATGGGGGTCTGTATTGACCTTCATGAGATATAGGGCTAATTAAGGCCTTATGGGGGTCTGTATTGACCTTCATGAGTTATAGGGTTAATTAAGGCCTTATGGGGGGTCTGTATTGACCCCCATGAATTATAGGGTTAATTATAGTTGCCTGGGGCTAATGTTTTTTAGTGCGCGTCCTTTCAGGACCCCGCTGCAAGGGTTTTATGTGGGGACACTTCGGGGGTCCCGATGGGGACCCCCAGCATAGAGGGGGGTTAATTGTAGGTGCCACGGCCAGGATTGGCAATTAGTGTGCCGCGGCTCCTTTAAGGAGCCGCGGCGGGGAATTTAAAAAGTTTAAATGCAACGGGGGCTTGATCTATGCAGATCAGGAACCCACTGCTGCAAAGGGTTAATGTGGGGGTGCTGCAGGGGTCCCGATAGAGACCCCTGCAGTATGGGGATGTGTATAGGGAGCAGGGGGGAGCCTCACACGTCTGTCTCAGGCTGCTCCGAGGCAGGACGTAGAGGCTTTAGGATCCCTTCCGGGCACTTTTTGTGCCCGTAGGGATTCTTACGAATCATTCGTAGATTTAAGGCTGCATGTGACTACGTAGCTCTCTCGGAGCCTATTCTCGGCCATTTTTCGTAGTCATATCGCAAAGCAGGCTGCGAGAGACTCTGTACTCGCAAACAGCAAAAAACTGCCTTTTGCGAGCACCGAAAGAACTACGAGGGAGAATTTAATGAGGCCTCAAGGTCGAGTTCATCCTAAATATAATTCATGGTACAAAAAATCGACCAGCCTGTCTGCACAGGTCATGATGTAACTCCTTGTGAATACAATATTATATTAGAAATAACAATGTGTCCATCACTCTTCAATCCCGTTCACGTTAACATATTTTGCTATTTTAGTGATTCTGATTAGAGACATTCCTTTACATTATAACACTGAACTGTTACTGCAGCAATGTGCTTAAGTGGACCAGCCCACTTCATGACGTCACGAAAAGTTATGTCACTCACAGATCCGGCCGCAAGGGAGGCGGGACTTCCCTACATCTCAGCACAGGGGCCTGTGCTGGAAACCCCGTGCGGGCCAAGGATCTACAACCACACAATTTGCTGCAATATCATTCCGCAGGGATCCACTAGGTATCCTTAAGAAAATAGTCCCATTATTCGGAAAATACGTGAAATAGATTATATTCAGCGAGGTCTCAACGGCGAATAAACTTTGTTCTCACCAGAATCTATTTGATAAAAGAGAAGAGTGAATGTCATATCGAGTAGGACTGTATTAGTAACAGGCTTGATGTTCTTCCGCCGCTGAAAAATATAGTCCCGGCTGCATAAATAGCGGGCGCCGCCAATTTCTAGTCCTTTTCAGTTGAGCTCTGAAGCGTGTATCGGAACATGTCAGGTGGCTCCGCGGATTATAGCAGGTATTACATTATACAGGGTCAGTCTGCAGTGATTGTGCGCACACAGGCTGTGTGAGCTTGTCCCAGGCAGCGGGTATATCTGGCGGTGTATCACGCTGCTGTGTGTAGGGTCTGGCGGTGTCCGAGATGTGCTTATATAGTACTGTGGAGTGACGCATACTGTGCTAGTAGGCCCTGCAGTGTGACCTGCATGAGGCACATGGGCACTTAGGGTGGTGTCACAGTTATGTCATGTTCTGCCAGCAGTGAGGGAGCCGCGCTGGGCGCCACCGGTGGGTGAGTGCGGGCTCTACTTGTGCACGGTTATCCTGGGCCGCTGGCTTGAAACGTGATTCGAGATACCACCATAATATAATCGGGTCTGGGCCCCCTAAGGTGGGAGAGGCAGACTAGGCATTAGAGCTGCAGGGTGGGGGGCAGAAAATGGCGCCGGCAGAACATGGCTGCTGACGTGCTGCTTATACCCGATATGGGAGGTTGCAGTGAGGGCTGCCAGCTCTGCTTATCGTGGACATCAGGACTCCATGCTGTATGATTTAGTCTATACTGGAGTTCTATGTAGTACAACTAAAGGTTTTATATTAGGAGTTCATGTTTAGTATATGTAAAGCTCCCCTTCAGATATTATACGGAGTCTTTCTTGCTATTCCTGAAAGCTGTGCTAGTAGGAGTATAACATATGTTATCAGCGCAGGTGGGGACAAATTATATTGGCAGCAACTCTTCAAATTAAAGGGCCATTTACTTCCCTTTGTGCTCATGGTGTGAGATCACAATATTGGGTGTTACAATGATCTATCATATTACTCATAACGCCTATGGTATCTAAAGTTTTTTTTTTTTTTTTTTTCAAAGCCTGCTGATCTCTTCATGACTAATAAGAATTGGAAGGCGGAGACAGTGATTTATAGCAGGTTTCCCTGAACTTAGAAAAGACAGTGACCAGTTATCCTATAACCGACCTATTTAGATGACTAAAACACCCTATAATCTGCACAGATGTGGTGAGGGTTAAACTATTCTTGCTCATTACAGAGCTGTAGTGTCTGGCTGGGGGCATGTCAGTGACTCGTGTAAACTGTTTTTAGTGCAAAATGCATGTAATTCTAATGTATTTAGACATGGCTTTAGGAGATCTTTACTGCAATGTGGGTGGTAAAGGAACTGGCAACCTACTGTATCTGCCATGAATACCAAGTGGATCAGCATGGTGTGTTGTAGTACGAGGTCATGTTAAGACACAACTGAACACTGTTCTGTGGTTCAAATTATACTGAATTAAGTAGCCAACCATTAAATTGGTATCTGGCATTCACTTTAATAATGCTGTTTTGCAGCACTATTTCTAGGAACTGCATGGTGCTTAATGGGTCTGTGCTGTGTGACTGGATCATGAATTCTTATCAATTATTTTTTTTTGTGTGTGAAGGGATTAAAAAAACTACTAGACAGCCAGTAGTCAATTTAATGGTCTGAGCAACTGGATTTTTTGTTTATTGCTTTCTGCTAGACCGGAGCTTACATATCAACCAGGGAGCAGCCATGTCTCCTCAAATATTCTTGGTGGCATATAACTTTATCTATTTCTGTATAGAAGTGTCTGGCTCTTGACTGACTTGTATGTTTCAGATACATTTATGAAGATTAGCATGCCAATGCGAGCAGGTATCTGTAAGTTTCTTTATGCAAAAACAGCAGTGCAACATTTATTCTCGTAATCTAATTTTATATTCTTTTTATAGAGACCATGGAGGCCCAGAAGGAATGGACCCCGATGGTGTCATTGAGGTCAGTATCATAAGCTCTTGTGGCTTCTAAGTATCATAACTTCATTCTTGTTTGTTTCAAATTTGTGTTTGTTTTTGCAGAGCAACTGGAATGAGATTGTTGACAATTTTGATGATATGAACCTCAAAGAATCTCTTCTAAGAGGAATTTATGCGTATGGTTTTGAGAAACCTTCTGCTATTCAGCAACGAGCAATCATCCCATGCATCAAAGGTTAGTAATTTTGTATTTTTTTTGTTGTAGCAGCAACCAATCTGTGAAATAGCTATGTTTAAAACGAGGCTTATGAAGTGAGATGATGCTTTACCATCTTTCGGGACTGACCTGAAATGGAGATAACCTTTATTTACTGATCACTTGTATAAATGCCTTAACAGTAGTTGACGTACCCAAGTAAAATGTGGGAACATTGAATGTGTATCCTACTTTTTTTAGGGTATGATGTGATTGCTCAAGCTCAGTCAGGTACTGGCAAGACAGCCACATTTGCTATTTCCATCCTGCAGCAGCTGGAGATTGATCTCAAGGAGACCCAGGCTCTAGTATTGGCCCCCACAAGAGAACTGGCTCAACAGGTATTGATAGGGTAGTGTAAAACAGTGTGTGCTGCACATGTTTCAGTTTCCACAACTGTAAAAACATGACCAAATTGACAACCTACATTTTATACTATTTCTCAGTAGATATCCCTTAAATTACCACAAACTAAATGATCAGTTGTCTCAATGTTAGGAATTCTAGTAAGTTCAGTTTAGATAAATGCAGTTGTGTAACATGAAAACTGCAGTGCACAGTGATTCAGGAAACATGTTTCAAGTGCAACTAATAGTACAGTGCATGTCATTGTATTCCTAATTCTTGTTCTGTTGTCACTGAGATTTGCCATGTTACTTCAGACTGCAGCAATGTATTAAAATAACACTTTTGGCTTACTATATTTTGACATTGCTGGCATTTGCACATTGTATGTTTTGGCTGTAAAGACTGCTTGGCAAAATCATGCACTTTTTTTTTTTTTTAACCACATAAAGCTTTTATTAAGAGTGATTGTGTTAAAAGTTCTAGTGCTAGTTAAAATTCTTATTGCATAAAGTTAAGCTTATTAAACAATCTAAAGTTGGAGGATAATTTTATGGTGCAATTAAAGGGATCAATTCCTTGCCCATTTAATACCAAATCTAAATACTAGGTTGCCTATGACCAGTTGATCAGACTTTGACATTAAATTGAAGTCTATTGATACTATAATGTGTAACATGACAGTTCCCAATATGGTATAATTTGAATACTTAATACTTTTTTTTAATTGCCTTAGTACAGAAAACAGACAAATCAAAAAGGCATAATTCTGTGTTAAGTCAGTTTATGGGGTCACCAGAAAGACTAAGTTAATTCTAAGCTATTGGTAGGGGGCATGTCCTGACTACAGGAGTCCACCTGAAAACGGTGTAGCAAGGATTTGTGTTCTCCCCAGAAATCTCAACTGGGTGTGGGCATGGATCTCAAAACAGGTGGTGCTCTGCCCTTCTCTCATTGGGAACCCTGCTCCACTAACAATCATTTGTTTTTAGGACAGAGGCTGGCAGGAAGTTCAAAATGGCTAACTTTAATCTTAACTGTAGGCAAATACAAGATTCTTGTTTTTTAAGGAACAAGTAAATTGATAGACTACATATTTGTAATTATACCACATTTGGATCTCTGCTGTATTTATCAGCCCATATAGTCCTGTGCTTTTTAAAGCACATTGAGAACATTCATGTAGGGGCCATCTCTATTTCATTTGCTTACAATGCAGAGGTATGTGTGTTGTACAGTGTTTTCATGCATGATAGAAAATGTCTGGTCTGCTTGTCCAGTTCATGTCTGAATCTTGTGGTTCATAAATCTAAACATCCACATGGCTAAAGTAAAGCTGACAATTGCCTTGGATCAGTATGCTAGTACCTACATTTCCCAAACTGGTTTAGAAGAGTCTGGCACACTTGGCAGTCCCACTACTTGCTTTATGTTTGTAAATATTCTGACACAAATATTGCACTAATTTTAAATTTATTCCACTGTTTTCTAGATTCAAAAGGTTATTTTGGCCCTTGGTGATTATATGGGTGCAACATGCCATGCTTGCATTGGAGGTACAAATGTTCGTAATGAAATGCAGAAGCTTCAGGCAGAGGCACCTCATATTGTTGTTGGCACACCTGGACGTGTATTTGATATGCTGAATCGGCGATATCTTTGTAAGTGTTGCTTATGAAACCTTCCTATTAAAGCGAGATGATGGTATAACATCTTTCGGGACTGATGTCTGATGACTTCCTTTATAAACTGATCGCTTTATCGATGAGTGTAGATATTTATCTAGTCTATATATTTTGATATTCTCTTTATATCGTTTTATTTTTCCCCACTTTTTAGCTCCAAAATGGATAAAGATGTTTGTTTTGGATGAAGCAGATGAAATGTTGAGCCGTGGTTTCAAAGATCAAATCTATGAGATTTTTCAGAAGCTAAGCACAAACATACAGGTAACTTTCCTTCTTGGACTCCATTTCCAAAGTAAATCAAAGGCTATGTATGTCAAATCTTTTGAGTCCAATGTATTATCTGCTTTTGGTTAAAATACATTGTGTTTAGTATCTTCTTGTTTAAAGCAACCTGCTAAAACTACAAATCCTAGAATTGTAGGCTTGGTAGTAATGATAGCAGGTTTTACACAGGAAGTAGAATAACTGCATTGATCGTTTTTGACATGGATGGACCTCTTTCTAAATGTCCAGTATCCTTTGTCTGAAAGATTTGGTGCAACATCATACTTATTTGACTTTGTAGATGTGACACTTCTGTCTTGTTCAGGTTGTCTTGCTTTCTGCTACAATGCCAACTGATGTTTTGGAAGTGACCAAAAAGTTTATGAGAGATCCTATTCGTATTCTTGTGAAAAAGGAGGAGTTAACCCTTGAGGGTATAAAACAGTTCTACATTAATGTTGAACGGGAGGTGAGTAGAAAGTATACTGCCATAGAGGTTGTAAATTATCATGCCAAATGGTGTTCTAATGTGAGTTTATTTGAATGTAAATTCAGTCCTTTACAACTACACCATCTCTAGGTTTGTAAGATTGGCACAAATTTAAAGAGATCATTGACTTTACACCAAGTTCAACAATTTTGGTGTGTTAATCTGCTAGCTACTAAATTCAAAGGAATGTTACTGATCTGCAGTCTCTTTGACATACAATACTGTTTAAAGACGTTGTGTAGTTATCCATATTTGGTGTTATGCTAGGATTACACTGTATATACTAAAATACTCGACACTTTCTAGCCCTCCTTTAGAAAGTGCAAGTTCATAATATCAACTATGCACTGTTATATAAATGCAAATTGAGACACAACTTTGTGCTATTTTTATTAAAGATGCAGGCACTGTTAACATGTTTCCCTTTCATTCCAACAGGAATGGAAGTTGGATACACTTTGTGATCTATATGAAACCTTGACTATTACACAGGCTGTAATTTTTCTGAATACTAGAAGAAAGGTTGACTGGCTCACCGAAAAAATGCATGCTAGAGATTTTACAGTCTCTGCTCTGGTAAGTTCTGTTATTGTGTGACCACCTTAATAGACATTGTTTTTATGTATGAAAAGCAGGATAAGTTACAATATAGCCGTGTGGTGCTGTGTTGTCGTTCCCCCTGCTTAAATTAACTTGTTTCCTACTATCCCTATCTGTTCTGCTTGTATAGCAGGTGGGGACGCTTGGTCTCAGACATCACTAGAATATAGTCAAAAATTAAATTCTTTGCCACTTGGTAGCTTAGATCTGTAATATATTATATATAAAAAAACAATTTTCCCTTAACAGCATGGTGATATGGACCAGAAGGAAAGGGATGTCATTATGAGGGAATTCAGATCTGGATCAAGTCGTGTGTTAATAACTACAGACTTGCTGGTAAGTATTCAGACTAAACAGTGGATCCAAACATTTAAAAAAGAGGAAAGAATTGTAGTGCACCACTATACCATGACACCTATTTGCAAGGTTTTGGTGTACTTGGCTGATATCTTGATACTTTCTTACAGGCTCGTGGCATAGATGTGCAGCAAGTGTCACTGGTTATTAATTATGACCTTCCCACCAATCGTGAGAATTATATTCACAGGTTAGTTTTTCTATAGTCTCTAGTATGTTCCAGTAAGTTATTGAAAGCATGTTTCTGCTGAAATAACAGATTTAAAATGTGCTGTGAATCACACAGCAAAGTTTCTTCATGCCAAAGCATTATACCTTTGTGTAAATAAAAAAGCATTGGTAATCTTCCTTTTTTTAATAAAGGAAACCTAATTTTTATGCAGGATAAGTTACAATATAGCTGTGTAGTGCTGTGTTGTCGTTCCCCCTGCAAAAAACAATTTGTTTCCTACTATCCCTGTCTGTTTTGAATCTTACCCCAACAAGCAGGGACGCTTGGTCTCAGACATCAATGCCATGCAAATGGCTATGAACTAAAGACTTTGGGCAAAATTTTTATTAGACTCTTATGTTTGAATAGTTAAGGAGCAGAATTCACCTGCTCCACGGACACTGCTGAGAAAATGGGCCTGTGGAAGTGATGTCTTTCTCGATCTGAGAATACACACTTCTGGTCGTGGTTTGATGGAGGCCAGTGGAATACGGACCAGTTCTTTGTAAAGGTAAAGTCATATATTTGCTCTGCACTCTTGTGCAGAATAAAGTTGTTTTTTTAGGTATTAATGCCTTGGCCTTTGCTGTTGCATTTCAGTTTAAGGAACCATGCTAGTTATTAAAATCATTATAAACTGTAAAACCTTTTGTTTAAGGAACACTGTTGCTTGTCTTTAAGGATCTATATTATGCCTTTTTTTTTTTAAAGCATTACTTAAGATTACACCTGCAGTATTGCGATATATAAACTTGATGGTTATATAGAACTGCATATTGCCTGCATGCACTACTGCTTTAAATTTTGAACAAAATTACTAAACGCAGCTAGGGCCTTGAGTTAACCATCTAGGTTGAGCGTGTGTGTACAGAGGACCTTAATGTCAGTCATTTGCACAACCTCAAATTAAAGTTATAGTTCTGGATGCACCCTATAAAAAAAAAAGGAACCATCAGAAGGGTCGCTAGCCTTGCAAGTTTCTTTAACTTCAAAAAAAAAAAATGGAACTTCTAGCAAACAATGCCATTTTTTTTTTAAATGTATATTACTACTTTTCTATATTTATCAACTATGTTGCCAGTCTTATTGACTCTTAAATGGCTGCACCTTTGATCAGTTTTTTGCTTTAATATTTAAACTGCATCTAGCATTAATGTCAGATCTGCATGACAAAGTTCTTAAGTCATCCTTTTGAAAGTTGTGCTGGTCATCCAAGTGGTTATGATGGTGTTTTAATTGACCCTTGAATATTTGTTGCGGTGTAGACATAATTACTTTATAGATTGGCTATAGAGTAAGTTGGCCAATACTTAGTATGTGCTCACAGAATAAACAAAGTGACTGACCTTCAGGTTTTGGTGCTGGATTTTTTTTTTTAGGCTCTGTAGTGCCAGTGATGGGTAACTCTGGACCAGGAAGAGTTTAGATTTTCCATGTTAATGTTGGGGAAATTGGCATTTGAACTTGGGTCTACTGGAGTCTGCAATGCCACTTTCAAATTTGAAGAAAAGCAATATAACTTGGCAAATCATTTTACCTGGTAGTTAATATCCCTATAGCAGTACTTCTATTAGTAACAATGATGTGCACACATTTCATGCAAATTCTGTTATATTTACTCATCTTTTTTTTTTTAAACAGGATTGGACGTGGAGGACGTTTCGGTAGGAAAGGGGTGGCCATTAACTTTGTTACAGAGGAGGATAAACGGATTCTTCGTGATATTGAGACTTTCTACAATACTACAGTGGAGGAGATGCCAATGAATGTTGCTGATCTTATTTGATGCCTGGGATGAGATTGTTTGAATGCAGTGCTCGCTGTTGCTGAATAGGCGAATCACAACGCGCATTGTGCTTTGGAATTATATTGAATCTTGTCTCAATGCTCATAACAGATCAGAAATAGATTTGATAAAGCGACTAGTCGCCTGCTCTGAAGAGAGCGCTGTGTGCTTTATCATCTTTCCAGAGTTTAGACTGTTGGGGTGGGTTGTAAAGCGATGGGGTCTTTACATTTTATTTTTAGAAATTTATTTCCTAGTTCTATAGAAGTGGTTGTGTTAGAGGTTCTTTTTCATTTAATAATTTACTTATGGACTAAAAGATATAAGTGCTGTATAAAGTCAGCAAATTATGTTAAATTAGCATATACACATTGTACATTTCAGATGTAGACTTACTAAATTTGAAAAGGCCTATTGTATTTCTTTGTTTCTTACATGTATATTTATTGAATAGTGTGTGTGCTAGACCCTGAACCCCCAACAATCTGTATGTTGTCTTGGCTTATTGGTAAAGTTGCCATATTGCACATGTCTTGATGAAGTTTAAATGTTTAATAAATAGTCTATTTACTTTGGATCCAATGTGTATTGCATTTTTAATTGTAATATCGGTTTAAAACTTTAATGGCTTAAAACTCTCAAAGCAGTGTATACATTCTGCATTTAGTAATTGAGATTAAATACAATCCAAACGCTAAATTTTTTACTATAGCAGGGAAAAACAAAATTTACCAGTTTAAGTATTTCCATACTACTTGCATATATTGTTCATGCATGTCGGGCATAGAAAAGGATGCAGACCTCTGATGGTTCGCAAACAAATTCTTCTGACATAACACCCTGGGCTTGACACTGTCTCATTTTAAGCACCAGATTAATAACTTGTCACTAAGCTAATTGATAACAGGGGTGAACTTAAACATATGGCAAGTTAGAGAAGATACACATGAATTGGGTAGACTGACTAAATGTTTAATCTTACCTTTGCATATGTAACAATTCACCAGTATTAACCGTAAATGTTGACTGCAACTTTTAAATTCAGTGAGGCAAACCTGAGTTCTTATGAGCCATAAACTAATCTCTAGCTTAGCTTGATGATCACTGGAAATACACCTATGAACTGACCCGATTTAACTTAACCTGGAAAGCATTTTGATTACGTACAATGTTCTGTGGTGTTGCCTACTAAAGTCCAGCTTTCAAATTCCTTTATATACTCTGCTGTATAAGATTCTTCCAGAATACCACTTTATTACTACCTCAGACTACATAGCATCCCTTTCTTTCGTGTTGCCTGTAGGAGTGCAAAATTTGTCTACCAAAGTCCAATATAAAATCTTTAACAAGCACCTGGAACTCCAGTGCTGCCAATTTCTTACATTACAAACTACAAAATACAGATTGCATTTTGGCACATGGGTCCTCAAGCCTATTGATGAAAACATTGCTCATACTGTATTCTAATCTTAAAAGGTCACTTTACATTGGACTTCAAATTACAAAAAGTAGAGAATGTAGAAGTAAAAAAATTGCATGTACATATGATTATTTAAATTGGCACTGTGGCGCTTCTCCAAGCTTTAAGTATTGCTATTCTAAGTGTGTATAATGTTAGGAGTTATATATTTCATTTCTATAAATCAAACTCTGGGGATGATGACCTTCTAATGCAGGAGTTGTGCATAGAAATGGTTTTGAAGAGCTTATCAGGCTGAATATTACACTTTGAGAACGTTTGTTTTTATTTCTACTAATCACACCCATTTAATTCATAAATACAGTACAGCACTAATAAAACAATTCTGTATGGTGTTTACCTTGTGTGCATGTCTGCACTCTAAAAGCCTAGCTCCTGCCTTCAATTTCCTGTAAATGTGTCTTCTGTTCCTGGCTAAACTATTTTTTTCCCACTGTGGTTTGCAATTTTGCAGAGGTTAGAACTTTAACTTAATGCACAGCATTCGTGGTATTCACTACATATAGGCAAACTAGGGGAATAATAGAAACTGATAAAACCCATCATAAAAAATGAAAGGCATATCTAAGCATCGGCTTTCTAATCTAACAAGCCTTACACCGAGTCATTCTACAGGGAGTGCAGAATTATTAGGCAACTTCCTTTCCTTTGGCAAAATGGGACAAAAGAAGGACTTGACAGGCTCAGAAAAGTCAAAAATAGTGAGATCTTGCAGAGGGATGCAGCACTCTTAAAATTGCAAAGCTTCTGAAGCGTGATCATCTAACAATCAAGCGTTTCATTCTATTTTGTCAACAGGGTCGCAAGAAGCGTGTGGAAAAACCAAGGCGCAAAATAACTGCCTATGAACTGAGAAGTCAAGCGTGCAGATGCCACTTGCCAGCAGTTTGGCCATATTTCAGAGCTGCAACATCACTGGAGTTCCCAAAAGCACAAGGTGTGCAATACTCAGAGACATGGCCAAGGTAAGCAAGACTGAAAGACGACCCCCACTGAACAAGACACACAAGCTGAAACGTCAAGACTGGGCCAAGAAATATCTCAAGACTGATTTTTCTAAGGTTTTATGGACTGATGAAATGAGAGTGAGTCTTGATGGGCCAGATGGATGGTCCCGTGGCTGGATTGGTAAAGCGGAGAGAGCTCCGGTCTGACTCAGACGCCAGCGAGGTGGAGTACTGGTTTGGGCTGTTATCATCAAAGATGAGCCTGTGGGGCCTTTTCGGGTTGAGGATGGAGTCAAGCTCAACTCCCAGTCCTACTGCCAGTTCCTGGAAGACACCTTCTTCAAGCAGTGGTACAGGAAGAAGTCTGTATCCTTCAAGAAAAACATGATTTTCATGCAGGACAATGCTCCATCACACGCGTCCGAGTACTCCACAGCGTAGCTGGCAAGAAAGGGTATAAAAGAAGAAAATCTAATGACATGGCCTCCTTGTTCACCTGATCTGAACCCCATTGAGAACCTGTGGTCCATCAAATGTGAGATTTACAAGGAGGGAAAACAGTACACCTCTCTGAACAGTGTCTGGGAGGCTGTGGTTGCTGCTGCACGCAATGTTGATGGTGAACAGATCAAAACACTGACAGAATCCATGGATGGCAGGCTTTTAAGTGTCCTTGCAAAGAAAGGTGGCTATATTGGTCACTGATTTGTTTTTGTTTTGTTTTTGAATGTCAGAAATGTATATTTGTGAATGTTGAGATGTTATATTGGTTTCACTGGTAAAAATAAATAATTGGAATGGGTATATATTTGTTTTTTGTTAAGTTGCCTAATAATTATGCACAGTAATAGTCACCTGCACACACAGATATCCTCCTAAAATAGCAAAAACTAAAAACTACTTCCAAAAATATTCAGCTTTGATATTATTGAGTTTTTTGGGTTTGAGTACATGGTTGTTGTTCAATAATAAAATTAATCCTCAAAAATACAACTTGCCTAATAATTCTGCACTCCCTGTATACACGCACTTGATTTTCTTTAAATATCTAACTTGTTTCCACAGCAGTTTGCACAATGAGCCTCCCAATAGAAACCATGCATTTGGGGTACATATTTTAACCATTTACTAACCTTCAAGCCTGTAGCAGCTCAATGCAGATGCATTCATAATCCAGGACAATTTAATATGCCTTTAACTGTGTATAATCTTACTGAGCATGGTTACCCTTCTTTTATATCACCTTTAGATGAAGTTGCAATACTAGTGTATGGCATCACTGCCCAAACTTGAATTCACTCAGCAGGCAGCAGACGTTATTTATTTTTATATATAATATATATATATATATATATATATATATATATATATATCTTGCAAAAGGATTCACCCACCTTGGCATTTTTCGTGTTTTGTTGCCTCACAATCTGGAATTAACATGGATTGTTTGAGGATTTGCATCATTTAATTCACAGAACATGCCCCACAACTTTGAAGATTTTATTGTAAAGCAAACCACAAATGGGACAAAATAACACAAAAAGTCAATGTGCATACCTATTCACCCCCCTAAACTTTGTACCTTTTGCGGCAATCACAGCTATAAGTCGCTTTGGATAAGTCTCTATGAACTTGCCACATCTTACCACTGGGATTTTTGCTCATTCATCCTTGCAAAACTGCGACAGCTCCTTCAAGTTTGATGGTTTGTGCTTGTGAACAGCAATCTTTAAGTCTGGCCACAGATTTTCAATTGGATTGAGGTCTGGGCTTTGACTAGGCCATTCCAACACATTTACATGTTTCCCCTTAAACCACTGAAGTGTTGCTTTAGCAGTGTTTTTGGGGTCATTGTCCTGCTGGAAGGTGAACCTCCGTCCTAGCCTCCAATCACGCACAGAGTGCTATAGGTTTTGCTCAAGAATATCCTTGTTTTTAGGACCGTCCATCTTTCCCTCAACTCTGACCAGTTTCCCACTCCCGGCTGCTGAAAAACATCCCCACAGCATGATGCTGCCACCGCCATGTTTCACTGTGGGGATGGTGTTCTTCAGGTGATGTGATGTTGGGTTTGTCCATCAAAGACAACACTATGTCTGGCACAAAGTTACAGACCAGAGCACATTCCTCAATACATTTTGGGAGTCTCCCACATGCCTTTTCCCAAACTCAAAATGTGCCATTTTATTTTTTTGCAGAAAGTAATGGCTTTCTTCTGGCCACTCTGCCATAAAGCCCAACTCTATGGAGCGTACGGCTTATTGTTATCCTATGTACAGATACTCCAGTCTCTGCTGTGGAACTCTGTAGCTCCTCCAGGGTCACCTTAGGTCTCTGTGATGCCCTCCTTGCCCGGTCCGTGAGTTTTGGTGGGCGGCCCTCTCTTGGCAGGTTTGCTGTTGCGCCATGTTCTTTCCATTTGGTTATGATAGATTTGATGGTGCTCCTGGGGATCATCAAAGATTTGGATTTTTTTTTATAACCTAACCCTGACTTGTACTGGAGAGTTCCTTGGTCTTCCCGGCAGTGTTTGTTTAGTGGTGCCTCTTGCTTATGTGTTGCAGCCTCTGGGGCCTTTCAAAAAAGGTGTTTATATGTAATGACAAATCATGTGACACTTAGATTGCACACAGGTGGACATCACTTCACTAATTATGTGACTTCTGAAGGTAATTGGTTGCATCAGAGCTTTTTATGGGCTTCATAACCAAGGGGGTGAATACATACGCACATGCCAATTTTCTGTTTTCTATTTCTAAAAAAAAAATGTTTGTATATATTTTTCTCATTGCACTTCACCAACTTAGACTATTGTGTTCTGATCCATCACATAAAATTCAGATTAACAAAACATTGAACTTAAGGCTGTAATGTAACACAATAGGTAAAAAAGCAAGGGGGGTGAATACTTTTGCAAGGCACTGTATATATATATATATATTTATATTTATATATATATATATATATTAGGAACTTGCCCGTCAAAAATGACGGGGATTACAGTTGTAAGGCTGACAATGCTGTTTGCCACACAGTGTGACGCATTCTATTCAGGGCCGTAAAATGGCTGCAAAACTGCGATTCCTTGCGGCCAGTTTACAGCCCTGCGTAGCGCTAAGGCTACTCTGCTATTCAACTGGATGGTGCTGCAAGAAGGTCCCCCTTATGGCCGTCCGCAAACTATGCAATTGGCCGCAAGCATTTCCCACACGCCCGTAAATTGTGTTTCAAGGCCGCAAAGTCAGAAAATTGTAAAGTTCAAGAAAGCACTGTAAAGCACTGTAAATAATAGGCAAAATAAAGGGGGACATGAGGACTAATAGCAAAACATTCTCAAGTTTGCACATCGCCAAATTATCATCTTTGATTTTAGGTTTAATTTCCGTCCAAAGTCCCACAGGCTTCAATAACCACTAAGCCCGGAGCTCGTTATTCAAGCCCGTACAGGCTTGTAGGGTGATTGACCTCCAAGCCTGTGGGACTTGCATGATAGATAGAACATAAAGATTGTACATGAAATTACATTTCTTTATTTGCAGATTTGAGAGTAGGGGAATGTTGAGCTATTCATTCTAAGACCAAACATCACTTTCACTTTTAATAAAAGTACAGGATGGCTTTTCTATTTGCGTAATTAGTGCTACGATTTGTAAGTAAGCCCTTTTCGACACCTCTGTGGCACAAGTAACCCGTGGGTCTATTTTACCCATTTACGGACTTGACGGAGGCTAATCCCGCAGTCATTGCGGGTCTGAAGTGCTCCAAGCCCGTGGGACTCTGGGCACAGAAATTGAACATGAATTACAATAAAAATGATTTGCAGATTTGAGTGTAGGGGAATGTTGCTCTATGAATTCTAACACCTACAATCACTTTCACTTCTCATCAAAGTACAGGATGTTTTTTTTTATGTGCTTAGTTGGTGCTACGATTTGTAAGTAAGAGCCTTTCAGGACCTTTTTGGTGTAAGTAAGCTGCGGCTCGGTTTTAGCGAATTACAGTCTTGATGGAAGGGTTCGCTTAGCATTTGAATAGCAACCTGGGCTTTCTTGCGGCCGCGTAAGATCAAAGGCTTTCCCTGCAGCGGGGGATAACAGGGCAGGGTGTGTACGGTCCTTGAAAGTCCTTAAGAAGTACTTAAATTTCATTTTCAAAGGGCCCCAAAAAGTACTTGGAAAAGGTCCAGAGTCCTTGAAAAGTCCTTGAATTTTTATAGGAAAAAATGTATGCTTTTGTTAAATATTATTGCACACCCCTGTTAGGCAGACAAATATGTACAGGGTAGGACTATTAATTACACTGTGGTTACTGCTCATTTACTGCTAGAGGACACTACATCCATGCAGTGGCATGGCCCTCTCCACTGTCTCATAGACCCCTTGGAGGGCACAGCAGAGTAACCATCACACACATATCCCCCATGTCTCTTCTATCTTTCACCACTTTCTGCCAGTGTCACAGCGGCAGCGGCTCCTCTGTAGTCACCGTAGTGCCCTGTCAATTGTCACCCTCACACCCCCCACTGTCTCTTCTATCTTTCACCACTTTCTGCCAGTGTCACAGCGGCAGCTGCTCCTTTATAGTCCCTGTAGTGCCCTGTCAATCGTCACCCTTTGTCAAGTACCGCTACCTGGAGGAGCTGGCCTCCCGAGGCAGGGGCGTCCTGGCCTCCTGTGCCGCTGATACCAACCTGTCCGCTGTTACAACACCGCTCCTGCACCGCTGGAATTGTGGAGGACGGGGAGACCGAGGGACAGAAGAGGCACCGGGTGCGGGCATCCTCCGCATCATCAAGCCCTGCAACCATGTCCTGAGCATCAGCTTTCCCATCAAGAGCAACAACGGGGTGTGGGAGGTGATAGAGGGGTACCGAGCCCAGCACAGCCAGCACCGGACACCCTGCAATGGAGGTGAGCATAGAGGTAAAGGGAGAGAGACCAGGGGGCATGGGAGAGATTCTAGAGCCCAGCACCGCACACCATGCAAGGGAGGTGAGACATGAGAGTAGGGAGCATGGGAAGAGAGACATGCAGGGTGTGAGAGGGGGTGAGGGAGAGTATCCAGCATTGGGGCTGAGAGAGAGGGGGCAAGGGAGGGGGTCTAGGGGTACAGCACAGCCAGCATCGGACACTCTGCAAGAGAGCTGAACAGGGGGCATGAGGGCACAGACAAAGAGAGAGGGAACATGGAGACAAGAGGCTAAGCCAGCGGCAGGAGGCGTTCACAACATAGTGCACACATTTGCATTGCAACCGCATTCCTATACATCCCACCATGTTGCTGCTGTTGCAAAAAAGCACAGTGCATGCAACCTTGCACACTTTAAACACACAAGGTCCTGTGACTCCACAGTATTATGTTCTCCTTCAATAATCGCTGCAAACACACCAACTAGTGATGTTTTCCAAATTGTTTTAGGGACTTCAGAGTTGGCAACACTATTGGCAGTTCATGCGCGCACGCTTGTCTAGTAGCCCATCCAGTGGATTCATCCCTTGATTCATCGTATCAAACTTAGTAAATTCCCTTTTTCGAAGTTGTAAAATGGGTAAATGCGTTTTTAATCGAATATTTTGCATGGTTATTATCCTGTAGTAAGTATAAAGATATGCTCCAAAGATTGATTTCAAAGATGGGAGAATCTGCGTTAAAATCACCTATGAAAGTTAAGTTATTTCATTATTATTAATTAATCTTTGTTTTTAAGCAATCCATGCACATTGAGTAAAAGAATGATAGAATCAGATTTTTTAATAAACGCCACTTTTATAAAATGCAGATTTATCGGCAACGTTGCTTGCATTGCATATACAGTGAATATTGCAATGCCCTAATTAAAATACATTTTTATTGCTGCGAGTTTCTATCCTAAGTACTTTGGCAATGCACCACGAACATTGGATTCCTAGCTCAAAGACAGGGCCCTCCTTGCTTTGCTATTTGTTGGTTTGTATTTATCTTTGTCTGAGCTTGACTTGTGTACAGTGCTACAGAATATGTGGGCGCAATATAAATGAACTATAATAATAATAATATTGCCTGCTGTAATGCATAAAAAAAAATAGCCAAAGTAGTTTAAAAAAGTGCTAAAATGGCAACACATGGAACACAGTAGCAGAACAGAGTTTTGGCAACACTTATGTGTCGTGAGTCGTTGCCCACCCCTAATGTGCGCCGTACGAGCCTCACTGTCATTAGGCTCACGTAATTTCTGGCATTGCTTTCATGTATGTGAGCAAGGTTATACAGCAACACTGTTCGAGATGGAAATGGTAAATTGGCAACTTTTAAACAAATCTATATTTTACACTAGCGACTTGCCCGTCAACAATCACAGGTTTTAAAAGTGAACATTGGAAATGTTATTTGCGGTTCGAGAGGCACGCATGTGGCGGCCTGCAATGAGCGCCTTTGGCACTCATTGCAGTCCTGCCTACAATGAGTGCCTTTGGCGCTCATTGCAGTCCTGCCTATAATGAGCGCCTTTGGCGCTCATTGCAGTCCTGCCTACCATTGCAGTCCTGCCTACAGTGAGCGCCTTTGGCGCTCATTGCAGTCCTGCCTACAATGAGCGCATTTGGTGCTCACTGCAGTCCTGCCTACAATAAGAGCCTTCAGCGTTCATTGCAGTCCAGCCTCAAGGCTTGCAAATCAACGTTACAGACACACAAACGTGACCTTAAAACGCAAAACCAACAATTATATATGTGATATAAATTACATTGGAGTTTGTTTCAACTATTTAAACTTTTTTTTTTTTTTTTTTTTTTTTAAGGGGCAAAAGCATGTATCGCTTTTAAAAACAAGAAAATCCAGTCTAAAACAGTTTTTTGAAAGTGAAAAACCACCAGTTACAGAACAAACAGATTTGGTCCATCAAGTTGCAGCTGTTCATCTGTCGCAGAGAATTCAGTTCTACATTATGTGTCCAACAATTAAGTATTAGATGTGGAAATCAAGTGGACTATGAAAGTAGTCATTATTCTGCAAATTCTTGTACTGAAATTTCTACTTTGTTTGCAAGTATGTTTCCGGATAGTTCTATTGCTAAGTAATTTTCATGTGGTGCCAGGAAGTGTGCGTACCTTCTTTGCTTTGGTTTGGCACCATATTTTAAATCAGCTGTATTTAAATATATTAATTAACTAGATTTCTATAGCATTCTGGTTGATGAAAGTCTGAACACTGCAGTTCAAAAGTAACAGATGGATATTTATGTTCGATTTTGGGATGTTAAGGAAAACGTTGTAAGAACACTCTATTGTAGTTCAGTTTTTATGGGACATTCGACTGCAGAGGTTATATTATCTGCTATTTGTAGCGAAACTAATAAACTGAACTTTTACAAGGTGGCTAACTTGTCAATGGATGGCCCATCAGTTAACTGGAAGATATTTTCCTTATTACAAGATACATTAGTAAAAGACCACAACAGTTTTCTAGTTAATGTTGGAAGCTGTTGTCTTCACACATTACATAATAGTTTCAAACATGACTGTGCCGCTACTGCTTGGGATATAGAAAGTTTTCTCTCATCCCTATATTGGTTGTTTAAGGATTCACCAGCAAGGAGACTATTTGCAACTCTGAGACTGGAAAGTTGTCATATAAGTTTTGTAAGCATAGGTGGCTTAAGAATTGTCCTGCTGGAGAAAGGGCAATTGAAATAGTTGAAGAACTAAAGTGTTATAAATTAACATAACCAAGCCAAAGAACAAATCATATTTGATCATTAAAAGATGTTTTACTGCCTATAAAACTGAACTTTTTTCTTGCTGTAGCAAAGCTGCTACAGCCATTTCTTGCTGCTTATCAAACCGATTCTCCAATGTTACCTTTTTTAGCAAATGATTTGAAAACACTTGTTTTGAAGTGTTTTAACACTTTTTTTGTAATAAAACCAGGAAGTGTGCAGGAATTAAAGTCCACATTTAAATTAGCAAAATTTGACTTTACTGATACAAAAAAGTATTCTTCTATAAATAAAATTAGACCGGATTCGTTGGAGACAAACTGTTAAAAAAACTCAACTCTAAGCAAAAAGTTTCAGAAAAACAATCGATGGAATTGAAGCATGAGTGCCAAACGTTTATTTTTACAATGATTAAAAATATTGTTGAAAAATCACCAAGTAAGTATAAAATTGTGAGAAGTATGTCCTGTATTGATCCATGCTTGATATTTGCAGAAAGTAGCAATTGTTATTAAAAAAAAAATGACACACATCCTTTTCGATTTTATCCAACTGTAAAAAAGTCAGGGAAGAAGATTGTGATTCAATACTTTCTGAATTCCTTGATTTTCTAAATACCACTGCCACAAAATGTCCTGACTTGGAAGCATTTAGTCCATCTGAAACACGTGTCGATAAGTTTTTGTATAACCAATTCATGTCATATCTCATGGACAAGCTACCGTTGAAAGGGGTTTCTCTATCAACAGGCATATAGAAGTCGAGAATCTTCATGAGGAATCTTACATCGCCAGAAGATTAGTGCTGGATGAAATTAGATGCTTTGGTGGTTTAGAAAAGGTTCTGATAACAAAGGAATTAAGAATTTCTGCTTGTGGAGCACGCCAAAAGTATCATCATTAACTTGAAGAGCAACGTGTGAAAAGGAATGCAGAACTACCTGAAAAAAAGTGTAAATGAAGTACAGGTTTTAAAAACCAAGAAGAGTCTCTCCCCCCGTGTCCTTCGTTTCCTGCTTTGCACTGATCACTTTCGGCGATCACTGCAAGCCTCTCCTGCTCACAGTGGTCATTGTGAGCCCTGCGATGAGCACCTTCGGTACTCATCTTGTGGCTCGCAATGAGCGCCTTTGGCGCTCATTGTGAGCCTTTCCTCCTGCCTATTGTATGCTCATTGCAGGTTTCGTTAACCTGCAAGTTTTGTGCTTGGGAATGCCATGCGTCTCTTTCCACCGCCCTGTGCCTTCCCTGTGTCTTTCCCCTCTGTGTGTCTGCTGTATGTTTGCGTGTTACGCGCTGAAAACCATTTGTTTTACTTTTAAAGTCCTGTGTGCCTGGCGTTGTTGCTGTAAGTGTTACTGTCGTTGCCGTTGTGTATTTTCTTTGCGTGCCTAGCTTTGCTCAGTCTTGTTTTCATCCAGTTTCAGAATTTTTTCGCCCGACATTTTTTTCCCTTGCTTAGATGATTTTGGATTGAAGAAAACCACCAAATATGGCTCAAAAATCACTTGCAGCCTCACTCCCAGGCTTCCTGGCGCTCCCCCTGTGCTGTCTGAGTGTGTTATATTTGTTAATTAATTTTTTTGTGTAGAGTTATGCGCTTAGCTTGCAGTTATGACACTCACAATGCAGCCTAAGTATTGCGCCGCTGCTTCGCGAGGCTTGCATGTGTGACGGTGTCACCAAGTTAATCCAAGCACCCATCCTAACCAAAGAGTCCCAGTTCACACCAGATCATTAAATGATTTCCTTGTGTATACACAAGAGCCAATTTTAGTGACACTCTAGTATAAAAAAAAAAAAAAAAAAAAGAGAACTGAAGAATCTATAAATGTTAAACAATCACCATCTCCAGGATTCAAAAGGATCTCTGTTCTAGAACAGCAAAATGTTATTGCTTAATTTCACAGAATTGATCACCAAATTACTAGTATAACCCAGTGAAGTACATTATTTAAGATTGACACTATAGTAAATGCATGCAAATATATACCAGTAAGCCTCACTTAGATGATGTACAGCAATATAGTCATGAGATTTGTTTCCCCACGTTACACGATGTAAAACTTTAGCTCAGCCGCATTACAGCAGTCTGGACAGGGGCCATGGTATTGTGGACTCCCTAATGATGTGGTCAGTGGGGGAACTACAAGGACCTTCTGCCATACCAGTGGAATTTGACTCCTCGGCCCCCTCCTCCCACAGATTTCTCCACCCAGGCCCTCATATTGGACATATGCTAGGGTCATGCCAACATTCCTCCTCCCACCAGCCGCCACCTCCTTCAAGTTATGCTCCCAGTCAACAAAGACCTCCAGGCCCACCTTTGGATGCCACCATGGGGGAGATGCTGGCTTCCCTCCATGTCTCCACCTCCACCATTGCTGCTACCTCCAGGGGAGGTGGCTCTGCCTGCAACTCCCCCTTAAGTAGATTGTGGGTGCAGTGGCACAGAGGGTGGGGGCCCTGTGGCAGGGCAGGGGAGATAGGTGCTGCACCTGAGATTTGACCTTCAACAGCACTGCTCAGTGACAATCTATTGGTCCAAGTGTTGCCATACTCTAGCCTCCTTAGAGTAGAGGATCATGGCCTATGTGATGGTGATATTTTGTAAGCAGATGGGTACCTCCATCATATGGTTCATGATCCTCTTCTCTGATAGTCAATGAGGAATGCTATTGAGAAGAGATTGTGCAGTCCCTATTTTTGTTTTTCCCACTAGGTATAGTCTGTCTTTTTAGGTACAATTCAGGGCTATGAAAGCAGCCACTTCAACCACAAGCAGTGTTATCAAATAATGAGTGAGATATATATACAGAGGCTATAAAATAGCTATTCCATCAATGACATCCGCCTAGCAGAATTACTCCACACACCATTATGTAATCATATATCATGTTCAATAACACCTGTTTGTTGTTAAGCTCAACTCCTAGCAATGTAGATCTGGCATGCGACTATCACAGTCCAAAGCTGGCCATTTATTCCAAGGCAGCATTAATACATATGTTGAATTCTCCTAGAGAACAGAAGTAATCTGCAGTGTTAAGCATCTGATGTGTTTAATGCTCAATTGATACATGAGATGTATCTGCAATTGTCACATGCTCATTATTGTTATACAGGTTTACACTTGCACAGTAGCAATGGCTTGGGACTTACAAGGACAGGTGTAGCCAAACATATTAAAGTGAAATCTAAAGATGTATTTATATGATTTATCTTGTTTCTATTTGTATCTCGGTTATATATTATTTGTAATGTAGTTCTCTGAATTCAGAGGCTATTTCTGGATGTGCGGTCTCTAAGAGATATATCCATCTGAGAGCAAATATTTCCTTTTTCAATATGTCAGATAAGCCACTGTTGACACTTAAATGGTTTTAGATTGCACATATGTGCCAATAGCAATGTAAATACTTCATTTGTGATAATTTAGCATGCTTTTCTTTTATTTGGTATTGTTGTCCTGTCAGTTTAAGAGGCGATGTGACAGTCCATTATGGTTTTCCAAAAAATTGCGAGTGGTGTTTGGTACACATAATAATTTGTTCATTTGCAGTTACGGCAGTACCCTTACTTCCGAGCGAGCCGTAAAATCTTGTCAGCATAGGGTTTGGGGATGAAAATCTCTTGGAGTAACTCGTAAAGTATAGTAGTTGCGAAAATTAAATGGAAAAGTTATCCATAATTTCATACTCTCTTGCAATTTTGTAGGGGTGGGTGATTAACATAGCTAGGTACATTTTTTTGGTGCCACTACAGCACTCACTATTGATTGTTCAGGGATCAGCATAGGGGCCTTGGTTTGCAAATTCTGTTAATCTATACACAAGGTATACACCGTGCTATCACTCTCTTTTAAGGTAGTTGCCTTGTAAACCAGTAAGGCCTGTAAATACCCTCACATGTTAAGGAGGAGTTAAAAAGACCCACAAGATAATTTGAGAATGTGCTAGAAAAGAAGGTGCTCATCTTCATTTCCAATGTTTTCATTTCCTAGATGTTTTTGAAATTACCGCTAAGTATTTTGATTTTCAGTTTTGGATAGAGTGATCATTCTGGTAAAAATGGTGTCAAAGTAGAGTGCAATAACTGTTTTCACTGTGCCTTTTTTCCCCTTAAGTAAATAAGCTTGTAAGCAGAAGTCATAGGCTACACAATGTTTTGGATATCAGCCCAACATATAAGACTATTGCTCCTTTTGTATCAGTATGCTAAATCTGTATTGTAAATCAAACCTTCTACCAATGCATAAACCTGAAAATGAATTTAGCATAAACTCATTAACAGCTGAAAGTGGTTGGGATATAAGCTGTAAATAAATGTGAATATCTAAAATAAATATGTCATTTAATTGTACAAGGTTATGTGTCACATACTCATTGTAATCCATGCATTTTCCCCTTGTACAAAGTGCTGCTAAATTTTGGGTGCTTTATAAATAAAATGTTTAATAAAAAGTAATAAGTAGGAGTACTCATGGTTTAAACAGAAATATGAAAATAGACCAAGGCACTTATAAGAAGGCTTTTGAGAGTTTTATTTTTCAAAATATGGTGTTTCTAAACCATAGTAAATACATGCACCAGGACAGAAAGACTAGATAAGAAAACTGAAACAAAATTGTTGTAACTAAAGATTTTTCAAATTCAGGTTTCAGTACAAGGCCAGCTTCCTTTTAGTATGTATCAATCATTGAGTAGGATCCGAGGTTAATGACCCTAATTGTGCAAGGTAATAAATATTATTTGCGATTCTGCTGTACGTTTGTTCTAGTTTATGCAAGTCCCACTGCAAGGAATGTACATCAAGGTTGATTTTAAACACAAAAAGACTTTCTATCTATTAATATTCCATTTTAGAGCATTAATCAAGTGCACATTTTTTTTTAATATATATATAAAACTGGTAGCAAAATATGTAACAAGGCAGCTATTACAAAAATAGTGTTGCTAAGTCATCTGTTGCATAACAACTGCAAAAAGACTGAGCATTTGCAGGTATTCATCTGCACCATCTATCAAACATTTGTCAACTTCCTGCAAAAAACAAGAGAAAAAAAAAGTCAGAATTCTAGTTCAGTGCTAACAAATGAAGTTTAAAAGCACATTCTCCTCTCTGCTTGGTTAATGCAGAAAATGTTACAGAATATATTGACAGATTTATGTGGAGGATGCTATTTCTCCCAAGCATTAACCTGAATGTGAATCCCCTGGCTGTGGCTCTTGGCCATGAAGTTATACAAACAATATGACAGTCAAGGGAAAGTCTGAATTCCATAGTTAAGCAAACGGGACAAAATAGAACATTACAAAGATAATTCATAAAAAAAAGTTCATTAAAAAGGTGTTTAACAAAGTCAGTGATTTTAGAATTTTCTGCTCAGTTGTACATTTAAAGTCATGTTATAAAAATACTAACAACCTTCATTGTTTATTACATAGATTTAAATAGATTAATGCATTTTAACTGATATAGAATACTTACAGCAAGCTTTTCTGTAATAATTGCTTTCTGCTTATCGGTCAGATCCTCTCGCTCAAGTATTATATCGTGGAGCTGATTTACAAGTTGTGTGGCTGCATGCCCATTATTTATCAAATTCTATGAAAATAAATTGGTGAATTAATGATTTTATTCAATGGAAAGACAAATCTTTTTTTTTTTTTCCTAGACACTATTGTCAAAACCCGTAATAAAATAAATTTGTTGTAATGCAAATGTATAGTAAATAAACTATAAAATTGTGTTATCATAAGTTAATGGGCCAAAGAAATTGTAATATTGCAGGCCTGCTTCTCATCACTCCCTTTTAATAGCCAGGGGCTAGAAGCAGATCTGCCTTGATAGCAGCTCTTACATTTATATTTGCCTGCAGTGGCCATTTTAAGAAAGGGCAGATTTTTTTCCCTCTCCTCTGATTGAAAAAAGATGGAACTCCACTCACACAAAATATCAACTAAGTTTAATGACAATAAAAGTTGTTTATACTGATCTGTACTTCTTAAAAAGGGATACTGTCACCCCAAGTTGGTCTCGTGTTTATAGAAAAAAAAGTTATGGATAGACAGTTTTCATTGCCCTTTCAAGTAAATAATTAATGAGTTATTCAGCATTGTTTGTGTGACTCAATAGGCAAACTTGTGGCTTAGTGTGCTTGATAAGGGTGAGGGGGTGGGTCTATCTGCATGATAATATGGGGGGGGGGGGGGGGGGGGGGGGGATTGATTTGCCAATAAGATTTGCATATTAATGCAGCTCAAATAATGACTTCACAAAACATTTTTTAGCTTGCAGTGTGACAGGGGTTCATTTTAATTATGAAAGCTTGATCATTGCAGTGGCCCTTTAATGAGGGAACTAGGTCACTATCCATCTTAGTAAGTTGGGTTTCATAGCACTAAAGATGATGATTCTCAAGATCAGCTATTGTTTGTGTGTCACCTGCATCTTAACACAAACTTAAAGGAAAATGGACATCTTAATTTGCATCTTTACAAAAGGTAAATGCACAATTGCCACGATCACTAGAAATATGACACCTAATCACACACGAGAGCTGCTCATGCTACAAAACACATAAAAGGTTAACACAACTTGTTTAGGGCTGTATTCCTGGACTTCTTTAAAAAATAATATGGGGAAGAGTATTAGGGAAATTATAAACAAACCATTTTAATGTGATCATTTTCAAGCTTCCTGTGACTTATCCAGCTAGCAGAAATGGTAGTACCATAACTGGTAGGGGGGATGGGATCAGCACAGGATAGTTACAGCAGATTGTTACTGGTGGCAGAGGAGTTGAGATCATACAACCCATTTTCCACAAATTGCCCATGAAGATATCATAGCACATACTAAATTCCAAATGCACTATTAAGCAAAGAGTACAGTTACCTTCACCACAGTTTCCAGTTTTTCAAAAGATCCACTCTGACATGCTGCTAGTACACCATCAAGTGTATCTTTAGGAATTACCTAGAAAATTAGATGGAATTGTTTAATACAACACACATACTGAATAAACTACTTAATTTCTCAAATATATTAAAATATACTTTTTATACCTGCATATGCAGTCTGATATACTTTGTATATTTATTTTTTTAAACAACCACTTATTGTGGTAGTAATCTTCTGTCAGACATGTGAAAAACATGGATAAAACTGTGGCCACCGAATCAAAGCATGGAGAAGTATTGTTACTTTTCTAGAGCTCTGTAACCTCATAAAAATAAATAAAAAAAGGCAATCTTTTGTGGGGAAAGTATCTCCTGGTAGTCCTTGAATAAACACACCCATTAATAAGCACTTGAAAAAAAACTATGTATTGAATTTGCCATCACATCACCTCTGGCAGTGAAATCCACAACCTGTCTGCCCATACTGTGAATTCATTTAAAAAATAAAGTTAAGCAGTCTGAATTAGGGGGGAGTGCAACACAATTTGTGTACATTTTCTCACATGCAATCAACTTCTTTTCTCAATAAAATAAAGTAAGAGGTCCAAGTTACCAAGAAAAGTGTGTAGTGAGAGAAAAAGGAGAGACAAACTTTAGGTGCTGGCTAGACCAACTAAAGGGATAGTGAAATTAAATTAATTCAAAGAACATACATTTCTGTCTGCTTCTAGTATCTTGCAAATTGCTGTGTTCTTATGATGGCAGCTTTCATCAATATAAGTAAAGGGTTACTATGCTCTATCCATAAAGCAGCTATTGACAACTGAATACTTGCCACAAGGACACCTGTAAATTGCTTCTCCATGCAGATAGATTTATTAGAGGCCATATATGGAATATCACTTTATGTATGACCCATATATGTTATTATTACAATCATACCCCAGCTATTTCTACCACCACTTGGTCAGTTATCTCTTTTCCTGCTGTAAGTCTAGTTGCGCTCTGTAGGAATGTGATGGCTTTCCGCAAGTCTCCTTCTGACACTTCAACCAAGCAAGTTAATGCCTGCAATAAAAGAAACAAAACAAAACATTTATAAATAATGCAGAAAACAGAAGATATTTTCAAAAAGTTATATATATATATATATATATATATATATATATATATGACAAATAATTAAATAAATGTGGTGCTTAACACCTGATAAATACATACATTGTAAAAGAAAAACAAAACAAAAAAAACGGGATACCTTTATTAATAGCTGCTACAAATAGCATGCTAGGTAAAACTATAAAAGATTCTAGGCTATTATATAGAGGATCTCTCCATTATCAATGATCCAGAGTGTATAACCTTCTACCCAAAATATATACAGTAACTAGTACAACCAAAACATGTTCAAAAAACAAATATAAAAGCGAAATATAGAATGGGAATAAATAAAAAAATAATTGGGGCCACATAAAGTGATTAGTAATCAATTATCCCAGTAAAAATGTCTAAAGTGAAAATAGGGCTCAACGGTATGATTGTATTAATGTGCCAAGGTGGCCCAAAGAAAGGGAAGAATAAATCTCATAATGAGACTAATATATACATGAAGTGCCCAGTGCGTCCTAATCCCATCAAGGAAGAAATAAGGTTAGAAACGGAATTATTATATGCATAAAAGTGCCAATTGCATCCCATACAATAATATATAGAGGGTAGGTCAATATTGAGACTATAGGAGTTATTCTCAGGATAACTATAAAAAAATAGGCTAAAAATAAAACATAAAAAACAATACTAGTTTAATTTTCTCAAAAAAGGTACACTACAAAGAAAACTGTCCTTTGCAGGCTTTTTTACACAGAGTTTCCATCACCCACCAGAGTACATCATTCATTGCGGTGGCAATATGACTAAGCGATCGGGAACCGCAGCAGTCTACAAGACGTCAACAAAAGGGGATGGATTTACTTCTTTAACTCCTCGGTTTCATTTGTCAATTTCAAATAAGTCTGATAACTGTTATTTGAAATGCTATGATATAAGTTAAATTTAAGCAACAGCATATGATGATAATTACTTATGGTAGAACATATACTGATTTTTTAGATGTTTATTTGTTAATATATATAGAATTACCATCCTATTTTTATAGATCAACATCATAGACAAGTGCAAAAATATACACCCGTATATAAAGTATTGAGCAAAAGAAACAGATCTCTATGTTTATAAGAGATACCTACACACCCGGGACATAGCCATAAACTCCAAGAACATACAAAAAAAAAAAAAAAAAAAGGATAGTTGAAGTACCTTGAATAGATCTCCTTACAAGTGTCACCTTACAGTGTCCAGAGCAAAAAAAAAAGTTTTTTTGTCAGTTTCTCTATCCTCTAAGAGCCTTTTCAACTGTGCCTAACCTTCGGTGGTTTATGTTATAGTTTGCCAGTGTGGAAAATGTTCCATGTTATAGATACCACTACACTGGCACTATTTATCCTTGGTATGCTTTGTTTTTATGTTTTATTTTTAGTCTATTTTGTCATAGTTATCCTACGATTCAAATTTTTGTATATATGAGCTTAATTCCTATAGTCTCAACATTGATATACCCTCTATATATTATTGTATGGGATGCACTTAGCACTTTCACGCATATAATAGTTCCGTTTTGAACCTTATTTCTTCCCTTGATGGCATTAGGACGCACTGGGCACTTTATGTATATATTAGTTTAATTATGAGATTTATTCTTCCCTTTCTTTGGGCCACCTTGGCACATTAATACAATCATACCTTTGAGCTCTATTTTCACTTTAGTAATCAATTATCCCAGTAAAAATGTCTAATCACTTTATGTGGCCCCAATGTTATTTGGATTTATTCCCATTCTATATTTCGCTTTTATATATATTTTTTGAACATACTTTGGTTTTGGTTGTACTAGTTAATGTATATATTTTGGGTAGAAGGTTATACACACTCTGGAACATTGATATTAGAGAGATAGTCTATATAATAGATTCTAGGCTATTTTATAGTTTTACCTAGCATGCCATTTGTAGCAGCTATTAATAAAGGTTATCCTGTTTTTCCTTAAATTTGGTATTTAAATTGTATCTAATTAAGACCAGATAAAAATCCCATGTTTCTTACTTCACTCCAATAATTCTATAATCCAATGACAATTATACAACATACATGAATAAATGAACCATAGAATATGACTTGTAGGTGTTTTATGAAACTGCTAAAACTCCTAAAAATTAAATAAAATGATATCCATGACAATGGATGACTTTTCTTAATTACATCATGTTATGTAGTATTGAAAAAAGCACAGTTTAGGTCAATAAAAATACACGTATACTTTCAAGAAATAGGAGTGATAAAACATATCATCCAATGAAAAAAAAAAAAAAACTAACACAGGTTTCTGTAATAAAATACCTCATTTGTAATTTTCACGTTTTCTTTTTCACATATATCCAGTATCCTTTGGGTCTGAATCTTATCAGCAAGTGGTTTAAAACGGAATTTGGAACATCGAGATGTTAAAGGTTCAATTATTCTGGAAAAGAAAATAGTTTTTTTGTTCTGTTAAAGATAAAATGTTAGGCTTACAGAAATCTACACACACACTTTGAGTATCACTATCAAATCTATAATTGGTTAGGAATCAATAAAAATAAAGAAAAGCTTGTGAACAAGTGCTTTGTAATAGTCAAAACTAATGCACAGCAAATGAAAGCCACAATGAAGCAACAGAATGTTTATCACAGACAGCAATGATTACATGTTCACACTTATTACATCTCTTAATTATTAATGTATAAATGTGTTAAAATTACATAGCTGATGAAAGGAAAACAGACCTGCTAACATAATTACAAATCAGACAGAATCTTGTAGTTTTTGACTCCTTCTCCATAGTACGTCTCAGTGCAGCCTGAGCTGCAGATGTCATTGAATCTGCTTCATCAAGAATCACAATCTTGAAAGGGGGGCATGGCTTACCACTGCAGAATAAAAAAAATAAAAGGCTTACACAATAGACACAATGTTCTAAATCAAATATTATTCCAATTAATTCATTAGAGCAATCTACTGAGTATGCAGAATCTAGATCTGATAGACGCGAAACAATATTTGTATGCATCCATTGTTATTTTCTGTTTTAAATTGGTGTGTAGCAAGTATTGTTTATATTTGCACATTGCTGGAAATAAATACACCTATTTTGCAACAGAAAATGTATAGAAACCAGCACTTTTGGTTTGTATATACTTAACTTCATCATACCCATTCCACATATATTTTTTATGCAAGACTAGTTTTCCCAGGATAAAAAGAAAATCCCAAAACATTATTTTGTTGTCGTCTGTTTTAGGACCAGTCTATCATATATGAATTTTATTTTAACAAATTTCCCTCCAAATCACTAGATAATAGCAAGAAAAATAAGAGATATACTTTTAATCTGTTAAATAATCTAATCCAATAGCTCTAAATATTTTTTCATACGAACATTGCACATACTCAGGGCGGCTTCCTCCAACTGTCAGCTGAGCAAAGTTTTTTACTTTCTCTCGAACAACTTGTATGCCTCTTTCATCAGAGGCATTTAATTCAAGAACTCGCTGGCGAAATAGATCAGGTCTAAGATAGAAAAAAAAAACATTTTTTTTACTGTAACAGTTATTTTCATTTAAGCATTATTCACTAGATATTTTCAACAGAACATCTAGATATTATAATTATAAAGTAAAAATTAAAAGTGCTTCCTGATATACTGTATAAACTGCACCCAACATATAAGAATACTTTTAATTTAACAAGTCGCAATTTACATAAAAAAAAAAAATAGGAAGAAAACCAAAGTCAAAGTATCAAAGTACATGAAACACATGGCTGATTGTAGCAGTGACTTTGTCTCCCCACACTTCCTAGCATACAGTATGGGGAGCAATGGCCTATGGCTGAGTAGGCAAGGTCGGTCCGAGTGCAGGCAAGAGACTGAAAAGGCCTTTTCATTCCAGCAACCAGAATTCAGTAATACAATCATATGCCATATGTGAAACTAAACATGGAAGGACAAGTTTCTATTAGTGATTGTTTTAACAGTCCTAATACTTAATTTTTCTAATCACAAATTCCTTGCCTGAAGCGAATATGTAATTTTGTACAGCAAACAGACAGTAATAGCACAACAAAAGGCAATGGACACAGAAGCAGCACAGATACGTCTGACTATGGCAGGGTCAGTACAATGAAAATTGAGGAATGTTGTAAGATCAGCAGAATTCAGCAAGAGCTGGAGCTATGTTATAGCTTTTATAATGTCATTTACCCATAGAGCTCTCTAGAAGCTGCCAAAATTGTAGATGTTTTTCCAGTTCCTGGTGGCCCATAGAAGAGCAGGTTAGGAAGCTACAAAGAGAAATTTTAAAATAATGAGCAAACAGGGAAATATCAAACGTTACACTAGAGATAAAAAAAAAAAATGCATGAAAAGTTAACACTAAAAGGTAATGTACAGCATTAGTTATTGCATACATATGTAAATATTTGCAGGGAAAGGCAACCTAGTCTTAAAAGAAGCCTTCCGAACATATACCTATTAAGTTATAGCTCCAAAGAAAATAAATATTTAGGTTTGGATATACTGTATACAGCTTGTATCATCCAATGTCTCATGAACATTTATAGCAGATTTTTTCAATTATTTAATTCACACATTTTTACATTCATAAAAAGATCAAAATGGAATAGAGAGGGGAAGAGGTACTCCTACTCCTCTTTAGTCTGCTTCCATTATAAAATTTGTCTTTTCTTAAAATCGCTAATCCTTTCTTCTCCTACCTTCTCTTGCCTATTCTAAAATCAATTTCCAACTAATCTACCAAAATCATTATAAACAGTCTAAAAAAAAAAAAAAAAAAAAAACGGAAGAGAAAAGGACAATACCCTACAGAAGAGAAAACGTGTGAAGACAAAAGTCATCCTGGTGTCATGTCATTAACAATAAATGTAAACATTGCCTAATTAATTGGTAACTATTGGCATATGCATTAGCAACACCCACACACCATGCATTTGCATATTAATACATTACATAGTTTAGAAATTAAAGGCATATTTAAGTTTCCTGGATAATTAATCCGATAGAGAATCTATAGGGTATGAAAACATTTTTTTGCATGAATAAATACCAAGATAAACATTAACAAAATCACCCTGTTTGAGAATCACTTTGGTTTGCAAGCAGTGGCTTTTGTGAGTTTACACCCTGAAAATCCCTGCTACAATTAGCATAAAATTCATAATTTGTTTTGGCCAATCACAAGCGACATTTTAATACAATGTAACAATAAGTAATGGCAGTTTGGCTCCATCTGCAGAGGACTACATAAGATTCCTTCCTGCACAGACACTGCTCTATGATCTCTGCAATGAGCTGCTGCTGGCTTGAAAGTTAAAAGGGTTCAAATCCATACCGAAATGCAGTGTTTCTATTGGGAGGGTCACTGTGCCTATGTAAGCAGCTCTGGGGTGTGGAAAACAAGTTTAATTTAAAAATAAAAAAAAAGTTTGTGTGTATAGAATGACTCAATGTAATGTGTGTTTCTGGTATAAGCAGCATGTGTTAGATTAGAGAAACGGAAAAACAGGGAAACTTAGATATACCTTTAAATTGATGGCTGAATGATTGTTTCTTGCTCTTTAAGAAAAGCGCATAAAGAGATTGAATTAGTGAAGAATTAGATGCAAGATTGAGCAGGATTCAAACTCCAATCTCAGAATTTTAAACAAAAGTGTAATGTGACTCTAATATTTAATATTCCCTTATGACCGAGAGCCTCAAATTGTGATATTAATTGTTAAGATTATCAGCCCTATTAAATTCCAGCCTCGTCTACTTAAACCCTCTGTGCTGCAAATTTATAAAAGTTACGACGCTATTAAATTAGCCCTGCTGCAAGCAACGTGTGAGCTACGCAGCAGGGCTGTCCGTATCAACACAGGAAAGTTCTACATGATGATCTCGCAAGCTCCCACACCTCATCAATTGCTGCGGATTGATAGGAAGGATCGATTGCGTGTGTGGGAGATAGGAGGGTGCGGGTGGGAGATAGGAGGGTGCGGGTGGGAGATAGGAGGGTGCGGGTGGGAGATAGGAGGGTGCGGGTGGGAGATAGGAGGGTGCGGGTGGGAGATAGGAGGGTGCGGGTGGGAGATAGGAGGGTGCGGGTGGGAGATAGGGGTATGTGTGTTGGGATTGATTGTATTGTATGTGTCTCCTTTGCAGGTGTGTTTTTTTTTCTGTAGTGGGGGCTGTAACATATTTTTTTTATTTTCTGTAATGTTCCTTTTTTTATTTTCTTTAATTAGAGTGGTGGGGGGTTTATTAGGGGGTAGGTAGTATAGGTGTTAGTTTAGATGTAATGGTTTATTGGGGGTATAGTGCAGTGTAGTGTTTGTAGTTAGTGTCATGACGGTCCTTGAGGACTTATGTGGTTAATGTTAGGGTTGTAACTGCCCCAAAAGGGTCATAATATACCTTTATGGGACTGATGGGGTTAAATAGAGGTTTATGGGGGTCTGTATTGACCCCCATGAGTTATGGGGTTAATTTTAGTTGCCTGGGGTTAATCATTTTTAGCGCAAGTCCTTTCAGGACCTTTAAGGACCCGCGAGGCGGGAAATTTTAGATGCAGCAGGGTCACGATCGGTGCCGATCGGGGCCCCCCGCTGCAAAGGGGTTAATGTGGGGGGCTGAGGGTGGGGTCCCTATGGACCCCTTCAGCAAGGGGTTAATGTGGGGACACTTCCGGGGTGGACTCCCAGCATAGAGGGGGGTTAATTTTAGGTGCTGCGGCCGGGATGGCTTATTGTGCCGCGTGACCTTTAAGGAGCCGGGGCGGGGAATTTAAAAAAGTTTTAAATGTAGCAGGAGCCTGACCTATGACGATTGGGTACCCCTGCTGCAAGGGTTTATGTGGGGGGGCTGCAGACAGGGACCCCTGCAGCATGGGGATGTGTATAGGGAGCAGGGGGGAGCATCACACGGCTGTCTCGGGCTGCTCCGAGGCAGCACGTAGAGGCTTTAGGATCCCTTGCTAGCACTTTTTAGTGCCCGTAGGGATTCTTCCGAGGTGCGAGATTCACCTCATAGATTTAAGGCTGCATGTTACTCTGTTGCTCTCTCGGAGCTTATTCTCTACCATTTTTCGGAGTCATCTCGCAAAGCAGGCTGCGAGGGAAGTACTGGGGAATCGGTCCTCGCAAACAGCAAAAAAATGCCTTTTGCGAGGACCGAGGGAACTCCGAGGGCTAATTTAATAAGCCCCCAAATGTTCTAACATTGCTGTTTGATAGAATGCTTTAACATTTTGGTAGTCCATATACCTCCCCCTTATGCTCTATGGACATTTTTCAAGCTATACAAGGATTTTTACCATGCCAAATACATTTATTAAAGGTTGATTGCATCTAATTTGATATAGCTATTGGAAATATTAGATGAAAACATCTAAAACAAGTACAATAGTTTAGGTTAATTCCAGTTGTACACATTTCTTGGCTGGAACAGACAAGTTCCACAAGATTTCATTAAGCACTTAATATAAGGGTGTCTAGGTTGATATTTATTATATTTTAAATTACTAGATGAGTAATATATGTAATCTATAACTTCCATTTGGCCAAAGTTCTTAATTGTTTCCATGAGACAGAGGAGACAGGTTTCTGCATTTGTAGTACGGTTTCTGTATAAAACCAGTTTATGTGATTTGCCCCTATTCTAACTTGATATTTCGGTATTTGCACTTATTGATTATGCCAGTCATTTAATTATATAAACAAAAAAAAAAACTAAAAAAAAAAACTGGGAAAAAAAAGCCACCATTGGGGTGTGCCATTTCTTAAAATAAATAAAATTAGAAAGTATCCACTGTTCATCAAAACAATCATTTAAACACCATTACCCGATTCATCAACTGAAATCACTTCAGCTTCTCAGCAATTTACAATGTTTCAAGAACAAATGATTTTGTTTTTGGGAAACAGTGAAGCACTGCTATAGAAACAAAGCTAAAAGAAACTGAAACATTGCAAGTATTCTATTTAACAGCACAGGTTTTTACACATGCAAACATTTCCTAACATTATGCTCCTGACAGCATTTACTTACATCAGCACCTTCCAATGACTTTTTCAATACTGCTACCACTTCCTCTTGATAAGCTACTTCAGCCACACATTTGGGACGACTATACAACAACAAAAAAAGGTTAATTGTAGTATTTTTTTTAATCAAGCAAAGTTATTATATAATGTTTTTCAAATATAAAATGGTATTGATTGCATTTTATTTCATAGTAATAAAATATAAATTACATTCTAGTACAAGGTTCACACGGGTATTTAAAAAAAGACAATTTTATCATATTTATGACATCACGGGGGGGCAAATCTCTGGGGACTATTTTGGGCCCTGACTAGACCAGATCAATTGTATTCTTTCCTCTTCCTCTCCCCAGACACTGTCCTCCCAGCCTAAAAACTTAAACTGTGACAGCTACAATCTTATTGTGTGCCCTCTGGGGGGAGCCAGGTTGTTCGTGGAGCGGGTCACAATATGGGGGTAATCAGAATTATTGTATTGTTGTGTGAATTCATTGATGTGACGTTCCCAAGATAGTTTAAAAAAGTATATTACTAGGATGCCTGGGGCAGAGTGGTCATCAGTTATAAGGTGCTTTGTTGGGTGGGGGAATAGCTGGCTGTCACCAGGGAACAATGGACACTTAGGTGTGAATAGGGAAGCATGCTGGGCATATGTAGGGTCCTGTACAGAGACTGAGTGTCTACACTCCTGATCTGATCAGATATCCCCTGTATAGTCAGGATCAAAGGGCCAGTTAGCCTGAGTTCATTACTTGATGGACAGGCCTCCCCATGTGGTTAGGGTGGGGGCTGGTGGAGATTGGGTTGTGTATTAATATGCTGAGTGCATTATTAAAAGGTGTTGTCAGTCTGGATTACATAATTGAGAAATATGTTTCAGTCTGAGGAAATAATAAAGTTATTTAAAAAGGGATATGGGAGGGCCCTTGTTTTTACCATTAAAAGGAACTAAGTGTGTTTTGCATATCTAAACATCATTATATTTGCAAGTAATTAGCAGCTCTGCTTTTACTCACTGTAACCTTCCAAACAGTTCCTGTAAAGGTCTGCCTCCAGCAGCTCATATACTGTTTCTATTGGTCCTGTGTGTCCTAGGCGCTTAGACTCTTAACAGCATATTTTGAAATGCTGTTGAGAGAGACAGTCTGTCATTGAAACACAGAGTACACGAGCTGCTGGGCACACCTTTGTATGGACTACTTAAAAGATGTCAGAGTAAAAACTGAGCTTTTAAGCACTTGTTATTACAATGATGCCTACATATGCAAAAAAAAAAAGCTTAGGTAGTTTATTTTAAATATTAAAAACAGAGGAAGTTCCATATCTCTCTAAGTTTCAGTTTAGTTTCACATTATTCTTAAGGGGATATTGAAACCATTTTCTTTGTTGCATCTGAAAGAGGATATTTGATGATATATGTTTTTGTTCTTCAAATTATATTCTCAAAGCTGTATGTTATTTGAAGAAAAACAGATTCAACTGTTTAACTGTACTAGGGGCTTGACCTTGTCAGACACTAAGCAGTAATATGGATGTCATATTTTTTCTGCCAATGACAGATTTACTTGTTCTCTGCCTTTCCTGTTTGTTTGTTTCAATGAGGTTTAAACAGGTTTTACTTAATATTATTCCATTCATAACACAACTTTGTTAATGTTTAAAACATTTTCTTTAAAATACAAAGAATAAAGAATGGTGTCTTCCTCCAGCCAGTGCACCTAAGCGCAGTGATTTTGTTGCAATATATAATTTTCAAATGCAGTGAAAGAATGACCGGATACTTTAAACAAAAAAAAAAAAAAACTTCAGTCACAAATAGTTCAACTGCTTTCATGCCATTTACATCTGTATTTTAGTAAATAAAAAATTAAATTAAAAAAAATGGCAAAATAATTCTTAAAGATATTAGCCTAAATTAGGCAAAGTTTGGGTTTAAGCTAGCATACAATGATATGTAAAGATTCAATTAAGAAAAACTTCTCATGACATTTACATAAATATAATGCTATACAGAAAAATAACATATGATGTAATATATTACTGGTATATATTGATATATTGCTAGAATGAAAATGTCAAAAGACAAAGAATAAAAAAAAAAAAAAAAAAAAAAAAAGATTGTCTAGTAGAAACCCTATAAAATTTGATCTGACGATGGCCTCTAATGGCCAAATGTCATTGGCCAGTATGTGGTTACATTACACAGTTTAGGCTACATTCGACATTTTTTGTTTTCCAGTTGTCATCACATCTACTATTGTGACTTTCTTATATACTTCTAACAAATCTCAAGTTAAACATTTTAAACATAGTCTCTTTAATACATTAGAAAATGTACACTTCTCAAGTAACAATGCAATTTGCTCTTAATTTTAATTATAGAATGAAAGGGTGTTTTTTCCTTGTGCAGCACATTTATAGACGGATGAGGAATACTCTATTCCTTTGCCGATCATTGCAGGCCTTGGCAACCCACAACGTTAGCAATTTGCAATGTGCACCTTTGGAGCTCATTGCAAGTCTCTTGCACTCATATTACAGCAAACTGAATAAGCATATTCAGTGGAATGGAGAGTGTGGGGGGATATTTACACTTCCTAATAGGACTCCAACTTTGTGCGTTTGTAAAGAAAATGTTGATATGTTTCCATGGTGGATAATGTTACAATGTTATCAATACAGATTTAATGCAGCTGTTTAAAACCTGGTAAAATGATTATGTGCAGGCCATGCATATTTACTTTATATGGCAATGCTATTTTTTTCTCCATAATTAAACAAAATAACACAATTTTGGTTTTTAGATTAATGCCCTAATTATTTTGATTAAGTGATTGACATATCAAGTTATATGTGTGACAAGGGGCTTACACAGATGTCCCAGCTGTTATTACTGGATTTATTTAATTCATAAGCATTCAAAATGAATTGTAACCAAAGGAAACCAGAGGTATGATTTCTGAAAACAGGCTCCATTTGTGACTGATCATAATCAACACGTGTTTTATAGGGACATGGAAAGGATTTCTTTCTTTTTAGCACCAGTAAGAAGGTCTTTGATGTTGTTTCAGTGTTCTTTGGTTTTTCAAATGAAAAAAATCAGAGCACAAAAACACTTATTTTTAACTTCTCTTGGCCAGCCAATTAGATCTACAGTCTAAAAACTATTACGGGTTATGCAGTTACACATTTTATTTTCACTCATGTTATATGATTTATACATCACAGATACATCTAATAGAAGAGATGGAAAAATAATAAATGAATAAGAGAGGAACAACAGAATTCATCAATCCATAATGGCACTTGTGTCAATTTACAGGACAAACTCTAAATAACTAGTCTATCTTAGTTGATTAGTAAAATTACCCATTTTTGTTCAAAGTAAAAAAAAAAAAATAATAATTATATATATATATATATATATATATATATATAAAATAATAATAATAATAATAATAATAATTCAGGAAATCTGATGACATCATCATTCACAAAAAAAGTTTACACAATATTTTAATTTCAAAGTGTACGGTGACATTTCACCCACAGCTCAAACTTCTCACTGCTCAACACATTTCCTTTGGAGTCCTGTATTCGTTATCTACTGCTTGAAAATAAATGATGAAAAGATAATGGTTCCATTATTTTTCTATATGGTCTTTTTAATAAGCTTGATCGAAAGGAAAACTAAATGAAGGGTGTGTCCTTGTAAAATTTGTGATTTCAATTAGTGCTACTGATAGAACTGTCAGTTTTAGCTGCCATATTTCCACTGCATAGACAGAAGCTTTCTACACATTAAAAAGGGTCTTCTCCCATCTGTGGAAGGAGGTCAACATAAAACGAAATGATATCTGCATATGATAGGCAACAGATTAAAACCGATTGCTTTTTGACAAGTTTGACCATTATCAGGTATAGTAAATATAACATTGCAGTGGTCCATTAAGATCAGACTTCAGCAATCAAATATTATTTTGGTTATTGCTTCTGTCCTTAATTTAAACAGGGTTTGATGAAGTTGTGATGAAGTGTGCAGGGGGTTGGGTAAAGATAGAGATAGCTCAGAAACATGTTGTAGTACATTGGAAAATGCACAGAAAATAAAAGCACAATGTTACTAGATATGAAATCTGCATTTTATATATTTTGAAATAAGTGTATTAACTATTCTAAAGCAATCATTTATATTAGAAACAACTTTATAATATACAGAAGAAACTATTCTAAATATTAAAACATTATTGTTATCAGATTATACTCTAATTCAGTAGTTTCCCTGAATTTAAAACCCATTACAGGACTCAAAAATGAACCACATAATCTCATAAAAACTAACAGGATCATAGCCTTTCCCATGAGGAAATTGTCTCATGGAATCCCCTGTAAAAAAAAAAAAAATTTAACAGTATATTATGCCAGATGAAATACATATTAGAAAATAAGTGCACTATAATTCCATATTGGAAAATATATATATATATATATATATATATATATATATATATATATATATATATATATATATATATATATATATATATATATGAAAAAATGTATTACTATTTTTCCACCCATGGGACGAGCTTCTGCTTCTTGCTGTCCCCAGTGATCCCTGTTCCCGAAACAGAGGCTTTTTCTTTCACAGGCTTTGTGCTGATAGATGTCGCTCCTTTAAGAAAAGCCTGCATTGCGGTCACACCTGTATGAAAGAACAGTATTAGTAATAACATTTTCTTATCCCTCCAGCATAAACATCATTCAAATTATAGTTTAAAGCAACCTGTTTTATAATTTGCAAATAAGTTCAAATTTTTCACTCTTTATTCCAATAACCAGGGTAACATGGTGTCTTTACAGCACATACTGGTCATTAAAACAAACAGAGGATGTATATTCATGAGATAATGTAATTTATCACCAAATTAAAAGGAAATGGAAAGACCAACTGAGATTGAATTGTGTGCATAATGTTATGTTGTCTGCTTGTGTCTGCACAGGTCAGCCACTGCAATGCAGTCACCAACCGCTAGATGGCGATGCCGATATTCTACAGCGCTGCCGAGAAGGAAAGAAGTTCTAAGCTTATAATGTTGAATTAACCCTAACCATTTACCTAAGCCTTAAATCTATGATATGGCACTGGCATATCAGAAGCGCTATCTAGCGTATACTCACCGCCACTGCATGCTGCCTGTGATGAGTTACTATAAAAGCATAGGTCGGTAACTGATTTGCATTTTCTTATCCATAGCCTATTATTTAATCAGTTACACAGCACACGTAAAAAGCTTAAAAAGTATTCAGTTTGAAACATTTGATAGTAAAACAGACTCTCATTCTTCCCAAGCGCCTTTAAGTAGCCCTAGTGTACCAGCAAACTTGGCCAGGAAAACAACCCCACAAGTCTATTTTAGAATATAAATTTGTATATTAAATTTTTTGTAAACAGTGGTATTAAAGATATAGGGCCTCATTCTATTAGCGGCCGCAGCCGTTGCGGGGCCGCAAGGACCGGCCGCAAGCTATTCGGCTATTCTATTCCCTTACGGCCGGAGGCTCTGGCAGGCTTGCGGCCGGTGCCTTGCTATCTCTTGCGGCCGCTCGCGCCAGAGGAAAGCCTTTGATCTAAAACGGCCGCAAGAGTTTTGCAATTCAATTGCTCCGGGAAACCTCTCTGCAAGGCTAAAAGCGAGCCGCAGCTTACTTGCAGGAAAGAGGTCTCGCTAGCACCAATTAAGCACATAAAATAGCTCAAATAAAGCCATCCTGCACTTTGCGAAGACTATAAAGGGATTTTAGGTGTTAGAAAAAATAGCACATAATTATCCTGTACTCAAATCCGTAAAATATTTTATTTTTAATATCCGTAAAATATCCATGTAAAAAGTCCAGAGTGCTTGGAGCACTTCGGACACACCCACGCCGCAGCCGGAAAATAAACAGTTAATTTGAACTCGGGTTTGGGCTGATGTGCAAGCTTGAGAGTGGGTTACTTTTAATCCTCATGTCCCCCAATATGATCCCTAGCATTTACAGAGCTGTACAGTGCAGGCTTGAATTTATTTTTGAGTTTTTATATTTCTGAGATTACGGCCGGTTCCAAGATATGCGGCCGGCCGTAAAAGGAGATCCTTGCGGGGCCGTATAATAGAATCGCGAGTTAACTGAACCCCCGCAAGGAATCGCAGCCTTACGGCCGATTTACGGCTGCTAATAGAATGAGGCCCATAGTGTTTGGTAAAAGTAAGAGGGGGTAATTTGAATAATTACTCTCAAAAGTAGCACTAAAGTAGAAATGGTGTTGTATAATCAAATGGATTCTGAACTGATGGATACTGCTCTGCACCATCATGTAGGATAGTCAAAATCAAGTAAAAAGAGTAAAACTTTTTTTTCATTTGAAGTTTTCAATGTTTTAATACATTTTTTTTATTTATTTTTTTTAAATACTGCAGTTTGAGATTTTTACAACACTCAAACTGTTTATCCATCTTGCGTCACATCATTTACTTAGCAAGCTCCGTTACTGAAGGAACAATAAAATGACATTCCATCTAAATTCTCATATGCTATCTTCACTGGAATTATATATAAATATAAATGTTCCATTAGCTCTATTTTATGCTCTGATTGAGCAGTCTCAATAATTTCCATATCATTTTAAAGGGCCACTTTATTGTTCTTATAAAGGGCTCTCCAGGAAAACTCCCTTTAAAGGAAGTCTGAAATGTAGAATAAAAATGTTTTACATGCAATCAAGATTAACCTTGTCTATATTTTTTATCAATATTTTAGTGAAATATATGAAAAGCTAACAGCTGTCTGAAGGCTCCCCCTGCCAGGTTGTAAGTGGCATCATCTTTCCATATTCTGTTGGAAGCTCCAGCTATACAAGATAGAGGAGGATCTCTGTGAGGGAGAATGTGACCGGGGGGGGACAGCTGCCCCAATATTGAGGAATATCAGTGGCAAGATGAAGCAAGTAAATACAAGTTATTTAATATATTTTGTTAACATAATAAAAAGTATACAAGATTCATTTTGATTCAATGTAAAAACATTTTCTGAGAGTTCAGTTGTCCTTGAAACTTATACTGTGTATTTCAGCAATTACTATTTTTATAATGTCCTCAGGCTGTATGAGTACCTTATCTCTCCACCCCCTTAATGATTTATTTTCTTAATGATTTATTGTTTCTTGAGCGTGAGCTGCCCAGAGGGTAAAGCTTTCCCAACAGGAACCATGTAATTGCAATATGATAGTGGGAGGCAACTAGAAAGTGTATTTGTATATATTGCTAGCACTACTACATGTTTTACATGTTTCTCCTGTTATGACTGCGCAAGAGCATCAGCTAGATGGCGTAGCCAATATTTTGCTGCCAATATCACAGCTTTAGGGTTAGGGTAAAGGTTTAAGCTTGGAAATAGTATATGATCTGAGCATTATAGAAAAGATCCCAGAATGGTGTAAAAAAGTTTTCAATTTGGTACTTTCACCCCGGCGACAATACATCACTAAAAGGGTGAAGATACAATAGACTCTCAGTTATCCAGCACCCGTGGGGATTGGTAGATGCCGGATAAATGTAGTTGATTGAGAGTTACAGATTAGCTGCAGATAGGATGCTCTGCTAAGTATATTTGTCAGCGAGAGCTGACAGCAGCAGCTTTCACCCCTCACTTACACACAGGAACGTTTGGCTGGAGGGTGCGGTGCTGAACCCGGGGAATGTAACGCCAACACTGCACTGGCTCAGTCACTCAGTCAAAATACAAAGCCTGTCTTCTTCCAGGTAACATTGAATTGCAGAGACATACAGGGAATGATATCTAGGTGCCTGTAAGCATTTTGTGGCATGACAACCTGGCTCCTGGCATTTGTTGAGCCCTGTAAATTTATTTTTTTATTTCAAGTAAGGTATTCCATTTTTTTCTGGTTGATTTCTGGTTAATAGAGTCTACTGTATCTTATACAGCCTGGGGCACGATTTTAAGAAAATAAAATTGGTTAAATGCACAGTAAAAGTTTGCTAAACATTTTATTTTTTCTCGTTTTTTTTTGCATCAAGCCTTACCTAACTTCTTTAGAGAGTCCTTTATAAAGACCATTAAAAGTCCTTCATTAACACTAAGATGATACTATGCATGAACTTGTATCAAAACATAGATTTCACACGTTACTATACTTCTGAATGCATAGAAAAAAAAAAACAGAGGCCTTTATTTGTCAAGGACGAATGTACTTTGGCATATTGATTGCCTTAATTCTCCTCAATATGAATATGTTACCAAATTATTATTAATATCCATTAACAATATTGTTATTTGTTTATTATCGCTACGATACTATAACATCTAATAATGTAATTTTTATTATAATATTTGCAAAAGTGTTTACTTTTTATTATAATTTTACTCATAATTTATAATATACACATTTCGCTATTTAATTACCGCAGCTTAAGAAAACAAATAGCATAAATGCTTAAAAAGCTGTTAGCCATACAAAATGGATGCACATATTACTACTGAATGCCATACAGGCGTATAACACTGTTTTGCGTAGAAAGTGGCATATTGCCTATGGTAACTGACGGATATATGTATGCAGTTTGATAAATCTGGGCCTTAATGTCATCAAAAGCATCTAGAGATTTTTATTTTTCAAGTATACTTATCCATAGAAAAACACCATTTGTGTAGGCGCGCGCACACACACACACATATACAGGTTTTTTTTTATAAATAGGAGATACAGATAACCAACATACATTTTACAAACTTCAATAAAACAAACTGTGTGGCATTTTGCATTGAATCGTCGTCACGCAGTTCGATCCGCAAATGCGGACCCTCGCAAAGCCAGGTTTGCAGTCTGGTCTGCAATCACTATATACGTACTTACAAAAAAATAAATAAATACAAACCCGGGACTTAGAATGGAAAATTTACGGACTTACCGTACAAAAATACGAGACTCGGGACTTTGAAAAAAAAACATTACGAACTCGCAAAAATACAACCTTAACGGCCAAACCGCGCGCACCCGAAAAAAAACAATAAATACACACACAAAAAATACTTACTTACAGCAAGGGAGGGCACCCAGGACCTTTGCTAGTGAAGTTACACCTCAATTTAAGTCAAAATTCCCAAGTTCAGACACACGAAAATCACAACCGACAAAACAGTAACAGCAAAAGCGCCTATCACAAAAAAAAAATACAACCAACTGCCTCGCAATGAGCGCCAAAGGCGCTCAGCGCAAGGCTCGAAATGAGCACCGAAGGATCTCAGACCACCAAAAAAATGAATGTCTGGCCCAAACAGCATTCCCTGCCTTACAATTTTATTGCCCTATCATTTTTCACAGACAAGTCACTAGTGTATATATATATATATATATATATATATATATATATATATATATATATATATATATATATTTATTATAGGACTGGACTAAAATATCTAATACTTAGGAGCATGGAATAAAGCCTGTCACAGATGCATTATACTTTATATAATATACATTTTTTTAGACCTCATTTTCGTTCTTTTATGGCGTACACTATTGCTCTAGAACATGTCTGCAACTCCACCATCAATAAGCAGCATTATAACCAAACATGTGTATCCCATGTACAGAAGAACACAAACCGAGTGCAGTCCAATAAAACGAACTAACTTACTAATCCCGATTCTGACAATACACAAGGAACACACAGACTTCTTGCTGTTATTTACCTCACTCTCTCCCAGCGCGGGAACTGAGCAGCCACACAAACTACACCACACCGCGCGAAAACAGAAACACTTCCGGGTTACGTACTGATGTAATGGAAGTAGCGCATGAAGACGTTGAATAGACGCTGCGCGTTGCCATGAATACAGAAAGGCTGTGACGGCCATGTTGGTACAGCAAATATATAGATGTATATTAACAAATATTTATTCAACAGACTGAATCTTATCATTTCTATTATAATGTTCCTGTGTGAAAATAATGTAGGATAATCGCTGTATGCTTAGATATTTTTCAAATTGTAATGTGTTTATATGGCTCAGATGTATATACATACATTTTTTTACTTTTATTTATATTTTTCGAATACATTTGAATTAATTAGTGTTTTCTAAAGAATGGTGTGAGTTTAATTAAATATGATTTACTATGACAGGGTGTCAGATTTATATGAAACGTAGGAGCCAGCCTAGCTAGTTAGGAGCAAGTCAAACTGTTTTGATCTTTCCTGTTTCCTCCCCACCAGCAGGGGCATGCAGCGGCCAGTAGATGAGAGAGACTAGCGCAGCAAGACTGTTCAATTTGTTCTTGGGGCCACCCATTTACTATCTAAAGTTTATAATTTGCCACTACACTAATCCTAACCTCTAACCCCTAAATTTAGCCCTAAACCTAACCCTAAGAACAAATTGAACAAAGTCTCGGCAAGCCACCACTTTGCCACCGACTGGCCACTACGCGCTATTGCTGGCGGGGATTATTTTAGGATATAGATAACATTTATAAACACAGTGGTACCTCGGCACTCATCTACCTCAAAGCTCGTCAAATTTGGTATTCAACGCATTTTGATAAGGGAAAAATGCCTCAACACTCGTTTACTTGGTATTCGTCACGCTTGTATGAGTCGTGCCTTCTGGAACCAATTAACGACGAGTACCAAGGTACCACTGTATATGTATAATAACTAAAATATTAGGAGCCAGCTGTAACATTTTAGGAGCTGTGGTTCCTGAGAATTGTCATGCCATATACTAAGACATTCGTAGCTGTAGGTTTTTGGTGCATATCTCTCAACATTTCATGTAACTAAAGAGGGACAATATTGTTTGGTATTTACTACTATTCACTACAAATACAGCAACGCGAAAAAAAAGTTTCACAATCTAGATTAGGAGAGATTTACATGTAATATGTTTATACTCTTCTAAAGACAGGATTAGCCATGCTTGCCCACTTGATACATGTCACAATTTAGAGACGAGGGGCTCAGTACACCCCTAATCCCCCTACTGCAGCTTATAGGAGCAATTTGCAGGTTGTAACTTTATATTCATCTCAGCACCCAGCCATTGAGATCAGTACAACAGTCATGGAGAGACAGGAGAAATCACATCACACCATTTCTTAGTGTATCAGCATACTGGCCACTTTTATTATTATCACACATATTTCAAACACAGAAAGATCTCACCCACACCCACCCCCTTCCCAACATTCCTTTCTCTCGGGTATATCTGGTTTGTTTCTACTTTCCATAGGTAGGTGGGTAGTTAAATGTTTCTTGGTCCCCAAACCTGATCTGCTCTACAACACCAAAGAGCAATAATTAACTTCAACTTTTATCACTATCAGAGACCAGAGATAAAGCATCTTCCCAAAGTATCTTGAGGTGGAAGGCACTCCTATTGCTAGGTCAGAAGCCAGATGTCTGGTAAATTCCTCTATGTGGTTTTAAAACTATTATTTGCTTATATGTGCTATTGGGGATATATTTCACAAACATATTTCACAAACTACAATAACAGAAAATAAATGCACAAAAGAACTAACATAATACAAAGAAAAGACAAATAGCTGGCTTTAGGTCTTGTCACTAGAATATTTAGAGAAAACAGAGTGCTACTAGGTTCAGACACTGCGCACATTGTACACAGGTTGATGACATCATTGCAGATCTCCACCGCGCTACAAATGAGTCTCTGCTGCGTTTAGTAATATGAAATAGAAGAGATATTCAATAGAAAAAGATTGCACATGGTGATGAGAATATACTCTAAACATTAAGGAATGACAACTTAATACCTAAGCAGCAGTATCAGAATAATAGCTTATTAGAAGACTAAGAAATAATACTAGCTAATTCTAGTAACACTATTAATTGTCAGATATATTAGTGACATTTCCTAAGCATCTTATGTTTATATTAGCACTTGCACTTTTAAGTTAAGCACCAGTCACTTTTTTTCAGTGTTCTATATATATGGTCTACTCCTCAATATAATATTAATATTTGGAATTATCCTGATATGGTAGCAGCGCCTGAATGTTTTTTAACAATCATTTTAATCACTATACTTAATAAAAGCTACGTTTTATGATGAATTTGTCTCATATGTGAGATTAGATCAACTAACAGATGTGTACTTCAATAGGATCTCTTTTCCCAAGTTTTTATCACAAAAGAAATAAGCAACAAGATATTCACATTAGTTGCTTTTAACATAACATGGGGTGTCCATTTTGATATCCTTGATGTTATCAATGAGATGTGCAAGAGTACCAGTGGTACTTGTTGGGTGCAGAGGAGCCACCAAAATCAGTCATGACAATACATATGAAAAAAAGGGAAATGCAGACTATTTGTTATTTAACAAGCATCCAATTTAGAGCTACAAGCTCTCAAGATACTCGCCCCTCTTTATCAAGTCAAACTCACTTTTTGATTAGACTCTACAAATTGGCTTTACACAAGTGGAGAAGTTACAAAATACACAAAGTGGTAATGAGGAAGAGTCTTTTCAGATCAATACTTTTAGACTCTTAACTTGTGTAAAACTATAATGTGTAATATCTAATCAGTACTGCATTAGACTTGAAAAACAAAATTGCATCTCCTGAAAACTTATCTCTCAAAATTGAATGTTCTGTAAAAAAAAAGGTATCAATATTTTCTGGAATAATATTCATTTTTCACCTACACCATTCTACCACCATTCAATACTGATATACCCTGAGGTATATAAGGAGCTTTACAAATAAAGTAGAATGTGATCAAACCAGGGACAACCTGGTAATAAAAGAGGCATTTTCATACTAGGTAATTATTTTGGAACAGTATGCTGGGAGGGAAAGTATAATTTACACTAGCGACTTGCCCATCAAAAATCAATAAAATTTTAAGGCTGGCTATGCTGTTTGCCACACAATGCAAGGCTCTGCCCCTCTGAGCACCTTAGGCGCTCATTACATGGCTCTCAATGAGTGCCTTTGGCCCTCATTACGAACCTCTCCCCTGTCTACTTTGGTGCTTGGCAATGATCACCTTCTGCGCTTATCGCAAGCCCAGCAATGAGCGTTTTCATCGCTCATTGCGAGCCTCTCCCCCGCCAAGGCGATGCTCCCAGTTTTTAACAATGATTGACCAACAATTTGCAATTGCCACAACTATATATGTGATTGACAAGTTCCACAGGTTATTGCATCTCTCATGTATGTTAGGTGGCCATGTTTATGTAATTGCTAAAAAGTTCTTATTTCTCTCTCATTCTCTTTTAAGGTCAGTGTCGACACTGGTGGCAGGATGGCGGCATTCCTGAAGCATGGGACCGTCACCAATGGAGGAGAAGCCACGGACACCACAAATGTAGGAACTACAACATACATACCTATGCTGAGGTAAGAATATGTATAAGAGGGCACTAACTTTCAGCATACCTGGCTAGCAACTAAACAACAAGCTTGAGGTTGCTCTTTTATAAAATATCCCTTAAAAGGCATAGCTTGCTATTTACTCCATATGATAGACCTTCTTCTATTCAAGGAGACACATTACAAGAACTCTTCAGCTAAATTATTCCATAGAGACTAGCCCAACTCCTAAAATACCACCTGAACATCTAAAATAAAGCACATCTACACCACTAACCTGTTCAGTTATCTAATATCATAACATAACATATAGAGACACAAAGAGATCCCTGATTTCAGTTACAGATGAAAATATAATAGCTACACAAGCCCCTGATCCCTACCCAATCAGCATGTAGCATTAGGGCAACAGTTTGTGGACCTATTCTGTTATCTGTGTGCAAATATGTGCACACGCGCCATCTAGTGTTCAAATTTAGGTAGTGCCATATGTGATGCTAATATGTAATTCTTTTAATAAACAATTATTGCTTTAATTAAACTTATTTTGTGTCTTTATTTTTGCAGGTTACGTTTGTAACGGTACCCATCACTGTTTTACCCTGTTTTATGATTATTATGGTTAAAATATGATGCTACTATATGTATGTTGGTTGATGCTCTGCAGAATATTGTCCCAGACATTTACAGCTACTTGGCATGGGAGATAATCTTGTTACAGCGACTCCGCATAAGATAAAGGAAGTCTATTATATACAGTGTTTTCATTCTCAGATAAGAACAAAGAAGTGTAATTGAATCAATGTCTGATTGTATCAAAGTTGCCAGGGAGGTGTGACCCCCTTATTGTTCTCTTTATGTGTATTGTGTGTGGCCAAATATGGGCATGGGTATTACCTGTGGCCAAAGAGATGTATATATATTTCTGTAAAGGTAAATAAAGTCAGTATTCATTTGACTCCCAAATTGTGTGTCGTCCAATATGGGAGGTCGGGAATGGTGAAACTGTAGTGCCTCTTGGGTATTTTATCGTATACCAGCGGAGATTTTGGACTGCGTGTTCCTGCTCCGTTACAACGTTATTATAATTTATAAAAAAAATTAAGTTATAAAATACATGTTTTTTTTATATATACCGTATTGGTCCAAATATAAGCCGCAGCCACATATAAGCCGCACCTGTAAAATTCATGGGGGAAAAAATAGAAAAAAGATAGTACTCAAATATAAGCCGCACCCTTAAAATTGGAGAGAAAAAGACTCTGTCCAAATGATCAGCCATTGCAAGAAACAGGCTTTCTAATTAGTACTGTAGTTTTTTTTGCAGGTTACAGGCTTTACAGGATGTTAGAATCACTAAAACTGTAAAACGATATTCAATTGCTGCAATACCGCAGTCTCAAGCACGCAAATCGGCACCCTTAACTCGCAAATCGGCAGTAATTTTACGTTCGTGAATAGAAGCCACACGCGTACCTCGCAAGCTCGCAAAATCGGCAGTGATTTTTTTTACGGTCCCGAATATAAGCTGCACCCATAACTCACAAACTCAAAAATCGGAAAAAAGGTGCGGCTTATATTTGGACCAATACGGTATATGCTTTATTATAATCTTTTTACATTTATAAAATACATGTTTTTTATTCTTATAATAAACAATTATTGCTGTAAATAAACTTATTGATTTGTGTTAATTTTTAGTGGTTGCTTTATTCTAATTTATATTTTTACATTTATAAACTACCTGTTTTTTACATAAATGCTTTATTAATATATATACAAAAAGTGGGAAAAATGTAATTAAAGTCTTTATTAATAGCGGGTAACAACGGCGATTTCTCTAAAAACAATGGGTAAAAAAATCCCAGGATTGAAACAAAAAGATAAAAATAGGCTAATGGATGTGTGGACAGAAACCACTAAATGTTGAATGTACTCTTAATAGAGGGGTTATTAGGTCCACACCTAACAGTACTGTAGAGGAAAAAAGTGATTGCTAATCCAATTAGAGTAATCCTGTCTTTGTGATAAATCCTGGATCTATAATACATATATATACGGGTGTAAAGGTTCTGGATAGCAATAGCTCATCCTATAAGAAGTCCCAAATAAATTACTGGGAATAATCTGGCCTTTGTATATAAATATATATACTTAACGGTATACCAGGGTATGATTATACCATATTTGCTTGCTTATGAGTAAGGGTGAAAGTGTTTTAAACAGGGCAATAAAGTTCTAGGACTATTATATGCAATTAGTGCCTACCCAAGGCTACTTCTCATATAAGAATAGGACTTCTATCTTGCCCATCTTGCATCCCAAAGTATAGCATAATATGGAATAGGCCAGTGGATGAGCAGTACAAAAAAGCCAGCAGGCTAGTTATTACTTCAAGCATCGTTATTAAAGTGCTTAATCTAACTCATATCCAGACCACAACATTCACTCATTTGGAAACGGACAGGTAGGGTAAGCATACAACCTCTAAAAATATTAATGGCTAATACAATACTGTTAGTAGTGAAGACGCCGGCGTGCCCTTAGCTGTGAGGCATGCCACGTCATCAAAGGCCTGGCATCTCCATCACAGGTCCGCAATGAGCTCCTTAGGTGCTCATTGTGAGCCTTTTCCTACTCTTTGCCCTGTGTCTGTTTCCCCTCCCTACCTTCCGCTGTCTCTTTGCTCCCTCTCCCTGTCCTGTGATATTTTTTCCCTTATTTCCCTCCCCTGTGTCTCCTTTTCCCCCCTCCAGTTGCGCACTTGCGCATGCGCTACCCCGCCACGCAATGCGCATGCGCTACCCGCTGCTCTATGCGCTTATTATGCCTCTCGACCCCCTCTAAGTGACGGGCCTCACAATGCCTCGGCAAGCCCACAATTTGTGGGCCTCGTCGCGAGTTGTCAGTAACAGAGTGTTACCGACAAACTCGCAATTACGTAAATTATTATACGTGATAATAAAAAACATGTATTTTATAAATGTAAAAACATTATAAATTACTAGCGACTTGTCAATCAAAAAATTACGGTCGATAAAATTTTAAACCTGGAAATGAGGTTTGTCACCCAATGTGATCCTCTGAGACTCTTTTTGTTATCTACAAAGAAGTACAAAAATTGATTATAAAGTTTTTTATTTTTTTAACAATGAACCATATTAAACTTTTTAATTATCATGTATGCAATAATAATATAACAATACATGAAAAATGTATGAATACGTATTTTGAACCATTACATAAAGTTGAATGTTTTTTTTTAACAATACTATCATACATTTGCTGAACTTTGTCTAAATGAGTCTCTTAAACCATTACAGAATTCTTCTTAACATAAAACTCGTATTTAAACTCCTGGGCAATTTGGCCAATTGAATAAGGCTCTAAATAAGCACATAACATATATTTTTTAAATAAGTTTTTAGTTAGTAAACATCTATCCAAAAACAAGGTTTTCACTAACTAAAAACTTCTTTAAAAAAAATATGCTATGTGCTTATTTAGAGCCCAATTCAATTGGCCAAATTGCAATTGAATGAGGGCCCTGGTATAGCACATAGTTATTGAATCAATAACTGGCATCAATGGTAAACCTAAAGGGTTGATTATTTTGTGGTAAATAAGGGCATACAGAAACAGCTATTAGCAAAGTATAGATGTTGCCTAAAATAATGTGCAATTTTAATGATGAAATCCATCTACTTCTGAGGTCTAATTTACGTTCTTTAAAAGTTAATTCGCTAAATATAAATATATATATATATATATATATATATATATATACTAGCTACTTGCCAGTCAAAAATGATGGGGCAATAAAATTGTAAGACAGGTAATGCTGTTTGCGACAGACAGTAAGGGCCTAATTCTATTATCGGCCGTAAATCGGCCGTAAGGCTGCGATTCCTTGTGGGGGTTCTGTTACCTTGCGATTCTATTATACGGCCCCGCAAGGATCTCCTCTTACGGCCGGCCGCATATCTTGAAACCGGCCGTAAGCTGTGAAATCTAAAAACTCAAAAATAAATTCAAGCCTGCACTGTACAGCTCTGTAAATGCTAGGGATCACATTGGGGGACATGAGGATTAAAAGGAACCCACTCTCAAGCTTGCACATCAGCCCAAACCCGAGTTCAAATTAACTGTTTATTTTCCGGCTGCGGCGTGGGCGTGTCTGAGGTGCTCCAAGCCCTATGGACTTTTTACATGTATATTTAACGTATATTTAAAAAATAAATTATTTTACGGATTTGAGTATAGGGTAATTATGTGCAATTTTTGCTAACACTGAATATCACTTTATAGACTCCGCAAAGTGCAGGATGGCTTTATTTGAGCTATTTTATGTGCTTAATTGGTGCTAGCGGGACCTGTTTGCTGCAAGTAAGCTGCGGCTCGTTTTTAGTTTTTAATTTACTTTAACCAATTTGTGAGTAATATATGCAGCAAGCAATGTGCTGAAGAGCTAACAATCTGTTTTGATGTTTCTGCAGCATACAATGTAAATTTGAACTGTTGTTGAGCTGAGGTGTAAGTGTCAGCAATGTGTGCAGTGTGTAGTGTATAGGCTGTGTGCACGAGGGGAAACCGTTAGTGTAGCTGTCTACTTCCGCATTGTGTAAGTTAGTGTTGTAAATTGGCGTTGAATGTGTATGTGGTACGCGGGTGTGGATGATTTAGCGTCCTTGTTAATAGTGTATCTTGTACTGCTTTTTGTAAAAGTCGTATGTGCTTAGTTGTGTTTTGCGGCTTTAGGGGTCGTGTAGCCTCGTTTTTTTTTCGGCAACCATTTTTTTTCTCGCTTAGGGGATTTTCAAGTGTCTAAACTCAGTAAATTGGACTTAAATTGAGGTGTAACCTCACTTCCAGACTTCCTGGGCGTCCCCCCCCCTTGTTGTGGGTATGGTTTTTATTTTATTTTTGTGTGTATTTAGTCTTTTTTTAATGTTTTCCGCTGTGCGCAGTTTGGCCATTAAGGTCGTATTTTTGCAAGTTCGTAATGGTTTTTTTTCAAAGTCCAACGGCTCGTATTTTTTTGTGTAAGTCCGTATTTAGTCATTGCGTGTTAGAGTTTTTTTTTGTAACCGATTGTGAGGCGCCGTAGAGCCTCCACCTCCGCAAATGCGGCCCCTCGCTTCGCAAGGGTCTGCATTTGCGGCTGCAATGCGCCTTTGGCACATTGCAGCCAACGTGGGAGCCTCCAATAAATAAATGAGTCCCTAAATAAATATAGTTTAGTTTAATTAATGAATCATTAAGTGTCATCAATACAAAACAATAAGGGCATCAACAAAATCCTTGAGAATTCACTCTGTCTTCAGTCAGGTGCAGAGATGAGTAATCTAATATGTGAAATAACATGAAAAATCATTGTTATTTTTAAATAAAACTATTATTTTGTAATGATTACTAATTATTAATTAATATATTAATATTTGTTAAATAATCAGTAATTACAAATAAAAACACTATAATCCTTTTTTTGTACCATAAGAACATAATTTAATGATATACCTGTAAACGTGATCTTTATGCTGCTGAAAGGCTGCCAACGTCACTCTCTGTGTTGAGGCCGCTGCAGCGACTCTGAAACTGTGAAATAAGATGGAAATCATTTTTAATATTTGGATTCATCCCTATGACAATGAGCATCATCACTGATCTGTCAGTTCATATTAAAATATAGATATTGTTTGTGGTCCTTTTTTGTTTTAATATTACTAATTAATAATAAATTCATATACATTAATAATCAATGAATTACTCACTAAATGTATTCTAAAGAGCTAAGCATTAATATATTACTAAACTAAAGGCATTGAAAAATATAAAATATTTGTTAGCCAGAATGATTACTAATAATTAATACAATAATGTACATTAATAATTAATGAATGAATGTGTAAATATATTAGAAATCTTTTTACATCAATGTATTAATAAACTTTAACCATTTTCCCATTTTAATTTCTTAATGATTACTAATTAATACTTAATAAATTAAAGTACACTATTAATTATTCGATTAATTAATATATTACAAACATCTAAGCATGAAAGTATTGCTAAACTAAAGCAAGTGTAAATTATAACTTTGTTGCTCAATTTTATTATCTAAGAAAAAAAAAAGTTTTATTAATAATTAATTTATTAATTATTATTTATTAATGATTAGTAATATACTTTACCTATTTGTATTTAATATTGAGCAATCAGTATCCTGAAGAGCTAACAATCTCTTTGGATTTTCTGGCAGCAGAAAATGTCCACTCAGACTGTCATCACCTGAGGAGAAAGTGTCAGTTCTGTTGCAAGTGTGCCCTATATATACAGTGGATATAAAAAGTCTACACACCCCTGTTAAAATGTCAGGTTTCTGTGCTGTAAAAAAATGAGACAAGGATAAATCATTTCAGAACTTTTTCCACCTTTAATGTGACCTATAAACTGTACAACTCAATTGAAAAACAAACTGAAATCTTTTAGGTGGAGGGAAGAAAAAAAAATAAAATAAATAATTTGGTTGTATAAGTCTGCACACCCTCTTATAACTGGGGATGTAGCTGTGTTCAGAATTAAGCAATCACATTCCAAATTGTGTTAAATAGGAGTCAGCATACACCTGCCATCATTTAAAGTGCCTCTGATTAACCCCAAATAACGTTCACCTGCTCTAGTTGGTCTTTCCTGAAATTTTCTTAGTCGCATCCCACAGCAAAAGCCATGGTCCACAGAGAGCTTCCAAAGCATCAGAGGGATCTCATTGTTCAAAGGTTTCAGTCAGGAGAAAGGTACAAAAGAATTTTCAAGGCATTAGATATACCATGGAACACAGTGACAGTCATCATCAAGTGGAGAAAATATAGCACCACAGTGACATTACCAAGAACTGGAACTCCCTCCAAAATTGATGAAAAGACGAGAAGAAAACTGGTGTGGGAGGCTACCAAGAGTCCTACAGCAAAATTAAAGGAGGTGCAGGAATATCTGGCAAGTACTGGCTGAGTGGTACATGTGACAATAATCTCCCGTATTCTTCATATGTCTATGGGGTAGAGTGGCAAGACGAAAGCCTTTTCTTACGAAGAAAAACAACCAAGCCAGGCTACATTTTGCAAAAACACATCCGAAGTCTCCCAAAAGCATGTGGGAAATGGTGTTATGGTCTGATGAAACCAAGGTTGAACTTTTTGGCCATAATTCCAAAAGATATGTTTGGCGCAAAAACAACACTGCACATCCCCAAAAGAACACCATACCCACAGTGAAGCATGGTGGTGGCAGCATCATGCTTTGGGGCTGTTTTTCTCCAGCTGGAACTGGGACCTTAGTTAAGATGGAGGGAATTATGAACAGTTCCAAATACCAGTCAATATTGGCACAAAATCTTCAGGCTTCTGCTAGAAAGCTGAACATGAAGAGGAACTTCATCTTTCAGCATGACAACGACCCAAAGCATATATCCAAATCAACAAAGGAATAGCTTCACCAGAAGAAGATTAAAGTTCTGGAATGGCCCAGCCAGAGCCCAGACCTGAATCTGATTGAAAATCTGTGGGGTGATCTGAAGAGGGCTGTGCACAGGAGATGCCCTCGCAATCTGACAGATTTGGAGTGTTTTTGCAAAGAAGAGTGGGCAAATCTTGCCAAGTCAAAATGTGCCATGCTGATAGACTCATACCCAAAAAGACTGAGTGCTGCAATAAAATCAAAAGGTCCTTCAACAAAGTATTAGTTTAAGGGTGTGCATACTTATGCAACCATATTATTTTATTTTTATATTTTTTCTTCCCTCTACCTAGAAGATTTCAGTTTGTTTTTCAATTGAGTTGTACAGTTTATAGGTCACATTAAAAGGTGGAAAAAGTTCTGAAATGATTTATCTTTGTCTCATTTTTTTACAGCACAGAAACCTGACATTTTAACAGGGGTGTGTCGACTTTTTATATCCACTGTAGGCTGCGTGCGCGAGACAAAACCGTTTGTTTAGGCGGGAAATCTGCCATTTCACAATCTTAATGTGTAAATTTGTAAATTAGTATTGTAAAATGGCGGAGTTAGTCTATGTTGTACTTGTTTTCCGACTATTTTACGTCTTTCGTTTTAGTGGTTTTCTACCACGTTCGTCGCTGGCTGTGTTTTGAGAGTTTCTGGGTCGTGTAGCCTCGTTTTAATTTTTTTCAACCGCCATTTTTTTTTACTCTAAGCCGATTTTCGAGTGCCGAAACCAGGGAATTTGGGGTTAAATTTGTGTGTAACCTCACATTCAGACGTCCTGGCTGTCTCCCCATGCTGTGGATGAGTGTTTTTATTTTACAATTGTGTGTAACCGTGTGTTTTTCGTGTTTTGGGGTTTGCTCGATTCGGGGAGTTAGTCCGGTTAGTTTTTTTCTAAGTCCCACGGCTCGTAATCTTAGCTCGCAGGCAATGAGGGAGAGCAATAGGGGGACACAGGGAGAGGAAGAGGGGAAGAGATATACAGGGTAAGGAGAGGAAGACGGGAAGAGAGACACAAGGTAAGGAGAGGAGGAGGGGAAGAAGGAGGGGAAGAGAGACACAGGGGAAGGAGTGGACTAAGTGCTGTGAGTTAATGGTTGTGTGGGGTGGTTTTGTTACAAAGTGAGGCGCCGTAGGAGTAAGTGCTGCGAGTTAACGGTTGTGAGGGGTGGTTTTGTTACGAAGTGAGGAGCCGTGGAGCCTCCACCTTCCGCAAATGCGCTCCTCGCTTTGCAAGGGTTTGCATTTGCGTCCCGAACTTTGTCCCTCGCTTTGCGAGGGACGCAGTTCTTGCGAGCTCGCTTTGCAAGCCTTGCACTTCTTGCGACCTCGCTTTGCAAGCTCGCACATCGTGACGACGACTCACAGTTGGACAATTATAATATGTGATAATAAAGCAACCTCCAAAAATATACACACAGCAATAAGTTTAAATAAAACAATAGTTGTTTATTATAAGAATAAAAAAACATGTATTTTATAAATGTAAAAAGGTTATAAATTATAATAAAGCATGTATATAAAAAACATGTATTTTCTAACTTTAAAAATATTATACATTATAATAAAGCAACTTGCAAAAATAAAGACACAACAATAAGTTTAATTAAAGCAATAATTGTTTATTAAAAGAATCACACATTATTTTAGCATCAAATAATGGCACTACCTAAATTTGAACATTTGATGGCGCTCAATTGAGCTAGGGGGGTGCGCATATTTGCGCCCAGATAGCAGGATTGGTCTCAGTGTTTAAATCAATACATAGTCTGTGTGCCTTCTTTAGCCAATAGCAGATCACTGATGTCAGCCCTGATGTCACTGCTTGGGAGTCTGCTCTCTCCTGCTGCAGTCTGCTCTCTGTCTGTTCTGCCCATGCCTTTCACCACAGACAAACTGCATATCCCAGGCTGCTTTTCAGCTCAAACAGGAAGAGAGTTAATTCAAAAGTTTCAGCTAACCTGATAGGCCGAAAACAAATTATTTTACATTTTATGTAACGTTTGGAGGGTGTTAACTCTGATTTACAACTGTTAGAAATTACAAGATACTTTGCAAACTTCAAGGTAAGTGTTTAAATGTTTATTTGGCGATTTTTTCAAGCAAAAAAAGTTTGAATACACTACTAATTCTCCTCTATCAGATGCAGTCCATTTAGATATGCCATTTAAATAAATTACTACACCTTATCATAGCAAGCAATTTGACCCTAGTAGCCAATAATGTTCTGGAAGATTAACTGAAGTCGGGGATGCATCAGGGTCATTTCAAACCAGGACCTCTGCTTCTCTTTCTGAAACTCTATGTCCCAATACCCGAGTCAGCTAATTTAGCTTTCTGTTAAACATCCATCCTTCTACCCACTCCAGAAATTACCTTTTTTGTTCCACAGCTTCTAGGCAGAAGATTGTGTTCTAAACCCAGTAATCAATGTATAGACATATACATACATTAGAAGAAAGATAAAACAAGCAGGACATTTGTACATACATAGTGTTACATGAGGAGATGAGGGCCTCACTCTCGGGAGAATTTTACTCTTGGAATAGACATGATATGGGATAGAAACATGAGGTTGGGGGACTGCTGAATGCATTCAATTTGTACCTGTTGCCAATTGGTTACTAGTACTGTACTTAAGAGTAAAGTGTCTTTATTAACTGCAGAGGGGAGAAACCAATTCGGAATTATTTCTAACATTTTAGGCAGAACAAATTTGATTTTAGGTACTTCTTGTTAAAATCCAGAATCCTTCCATGTCCCTTTAAGAGGTTGTAATCCTTTCTGAACAAGTGGGTTTAAAGAGAACGTTTGAATATTAGAAGTATTTCAGAGAGAGGTCGAAAATTCCAAAGAATTGGGGCTGATCTTGAGAAGGTCATGGTAGAGTATAAGAGAAGCAAATATTGCTTAGAGCAGAGATGGCTATTTGGAGGGCAATGTTGTTTAGGGCTTTGTTATTGAGGCTAAGTATTTTGAAAATGATTCCTGGAGAAATGGGGAGCCAGTGTAGGGTTGGCAGAAGGGGGCAATAGATGATGGGTGTTAGATGGGGTGAATAAGTCTGGCTGAAGCATCAAGGATGGACTGTTGTGGGGATAGGCAGTTTAATAGAATGCCAGCTAGGATAGAGTTGCAATAGTCAACGTTTGACATTATGAGAGAGTGGATTAGTTCTTAGTAGTGTGGTCATACATCTTTCTAATTGTATTCTGAACATCATATTAGTTTATTAAATAAGGGTTTGTCTTTCTCACCTACCTCACATTTTGAAACATTCAAATGGAGAAAGGATGTCCACCTATTTGCGGAGAAACTCCTACATATGGAGCTTTATATTGTTGAACAAGAATGTTTACAAGAATGGTTATTGGGTTCTAATGATGAGTCCTTAAATTCAGGTATAGGACCATACACAGAATTCAAACCAAGGAGCACCTTCACTCCTAATTTTACTTTATCACCCTAAGTCGAAGTATTCATATATTTAGTCTATAGAGAGTTGGAAAAGTTTGAATACATACAAAGTCATCTCCAATAATTTTACTTGAGAAGAAAGTTTGGCCTCGTATAATTTACAGAAGAATAAGGATTTGATTATAAAACCTTCAGATAAGAGAGTTAATATGGTATTTTTCAATTAAAGCCAATACCATGCTGAAAAGTGGAGACTTTTGGGAGATTGTAGATGTTATACACATTTATTTAAGTATCCTATAGATATCTTCAAAACAGAACTTACTTCCTTATTGGGTGATGGTTTAGCAGAAGATGCTATTTCTCATCAGAAGTACAACTTTTTGTTAACTAAACATCCAACAGTTCCGACAATTTACTCAAAAGATTCATAAAAATTTGACCTTCAGACCCGGTAGACCAAAGTCTGTGGGAACAACAGTCTAACACAGAGTTCGAGTATGTACATTGATAACATTTTGAGACCATTTGTTACCTCCTTATCTTCTTATGTCCAAGCTACTAAAAATGTTTTACTTAGATTGGACAATATATGTTTGGAAAATAATTCACTACTTGTGGGTTTAGATGTAGAATCACCCTACATGTGTATCCCTCATGGAGTGGGCATCAAGGCCTGTGATTTTTTCCTCAGCACAAGAGGTAATTAACCTATTAAACATAATAAATTTGTATTATCATTATTAGACTTTGTTCTAACACATAACCACTTTCTGTACAATGATACATATTACCATCAAATAAGTGGGGCAGCCATGTGGACTCCATGTGGTCCCACATATACTAAATTTGTACCTATGGTGGTGGGAAGATCATATAGTGTTCTGAGACCAAATGATGAAGTTAACTGAGCACATAGATATTTGGTTACGATACATAGACAATATTCTAATGACCGGGGGCCTCATTCTATTATTGGCCGTAAAACGGCCGCAAGGCTGCGATTCCTTGCGGGGGTTCCGTTATCTTGCAATTCGATTATACGGCCCCGCAAGGATCTCCCCTTACGGCCGGCCGTATATCTTGCAACCGTCCGTAAGCTCAGAAAACTTAAAACGCAAAAATAAATTCAAGACGGCACTGTACAGCTCTGTAAATGCTAGGGATCATATTGGGGGACATGAGGATTAATAGCAACCCCCTCTCAAGCTTGCTCATCAGCCCAAATCCGAGTTTACATTAACTGTTTATTTTCCGGCCGCAGCGTGGGCGGGTCTGAGGTGCTCCAAGCCCTCGGGACTTTTTCCATGGATTTTTGACATAAATTAAAAAATTATTTATTTACGGATTTGAGTGTAGGGGAATGTTGTGCTATTTTTGCTAACACCTACAATCACTTTATAGTCTCCTCAGAGTGCTGGATGGCTTTATTTCGGCTTTATAATGTGCTTAATTGGTGCTAGCGGGACCTTTTTCCTGCAAGTAAGCTGCGGCTCGCTTTTAGCCTTGCAGAGAGGGTTCCCGGAGCAATAGAATAGCAACCAGGCTTTTCTTGCGGCCGAAACTCTTGCGGCCGTTTAAGATCAAAGGCTTTCCTCCTGCGCGAGCGGAGGGATAGCAAGGCGCCGCCGCAAGCCTGCCGGAATCCCCGGCCGGAGGGGAATAGAATAGCCGAATAGCTTGCGGCCGGTCCTTGCGGCCCCGCATCTCCTACGGCCGATAATAGAATGAGGCCCCAGGCATGGATCAGAAACAGAAATATATGATTTCATACAACAACTTAATGACAACAACATTGGCCTCACATTAACGTATACATTGAGTCTTTACCAAACTGCATTTTTGGATTTATTAATTACTAAGGCCCTTATTCTATTATCGGCCGTAAATCGGCCGCAAAGCTGCGATTCCTAAGGATATCCCCTTACGGCCGGCCGTATATCTTGCAACCGGCCGTAAGCTCAGAAATCTTTAAAAGCAAATATATATTCAAGACGGCACTGTAAAGCTCTGTAAATGCTAGGAATCATAATGGGGGACAGGAGGATTGATAGCAACCCCCTCTCAAGCTTGCACATCCCAAATCCGAACTGTTTATTTTCCGGCCGCAGCGTAGGCGGGTCTGTGGTGCTCCAAGCCCTCTGGACTTTTTCCATGGATATTTGACATAAATTAAAAAAAAAAAAATATTTACGGATTTGAGTGTAGGGGAATGTTGTGCTATGAATGCTAACACCTACAATCACTTTATAGTCTCCTCAGAGTGCAGGATGGCTTTATTATGGCTTTATAATGTGCTTAAATGTGTGCCTGCGGGACCTTTTTGCTGCAAGTAAGCTGCGGCTCGGTTTTAGCCTTGCAGAGAGGGTTCCCGGAGCAATTGAATAGCAACCAGGATTTTCTTGTGGCCGAAACTCTTGCGGCCGTTTAAGATCAAAGACTTTCCTCCGGCGCGTGCGGCCGCAAGGGATAACAAGGCGCCGGCCGCAAGCCTGTTGGTGTCCCCGGCCGGAAGGGAATAGAATAGGCAAATAGCTTGCGGACGGTCCTTGCGGCCCCGCATCTCCTATGGCCGATAATAGAATGAGGCCCTAAGACTGAGGAAAATACGTTATTACCAAGACATTTTGCAAGGCAACCGCAACAAATAGTCTCTTATTAGGATCTGGCCATCATCCCATTCATCTTATACATAGTATACCATACGGACAATATCTACGTATAGGGTGAAACTGTACAATGGAGGAAGATTTTGAGGCAAAAGCAAAAGATCTGTATTTTTGGTTTAAACAACGAATCTATTCACATAACATCTGAAAGAAAGCTAAAGAGAGCTAAAGCCAAGCCAAGAGATGAGTTATTAAGAAACCAAAATGGTGAACAAAAATGATCCACAAAATAAATTAGGATGATTGAAACTTTTAATCTTTTGTTCAATCAAATTATACAGATCTTTCGGAAGCATTGGCATATCTGAGAAGTACTGCCCAGGAGTCCTTCTATTACTTATAGAAGAGCACCTACAATAAAGCACATGATAGTGCGTAGCCACTTCACCTCACAAAAGATTATGAGATGTGATCGGCTGCTGCAATTTCCAGCAGGTTCGAGACCCTGTAAAAGATATAAATGTCATAAGCCTACATGTCTGTAAGCACATTTTTCAGTGATTCCTCTGGGTCCAAAAAGTTTTAAAATACAAGATGCCATTCATCTATTTAATTATGTCAGTGTGGACTCCAATATGTAGGGAAAACTAGCTGTCAATTAAGAGAAGACGCGTACTGGAACACATCAACTCAGTTCACAATAAGCTGAAAGTACCAATTGCTATACATGTCAATCAGTAACATGATGGAGATGTATTTTTTGAATGCCACAAAAACGTAAAGTAAGTACATCTCAAACAAAGAAGGGGTGAAATGGATTGAATCTTGCTACAATGTGAGGCCATATGGATTTATTATTTGAAGACGCTATCTTCTCTAGGTTTGAATGGGATTCACGTTCACCCCTTTTATTTAGCCATTATTTATTTAAAGGTGTATTCTATAGCAACATTTCAACTTTATTTAGCTTTATTTAGGAAGTAACCTTTAATCTGTTAGGTGTAACTCTAGCCTTAGACTGTAGAATAATCATATATTCATTATTCATTTATTTTAAATGAAGTTTCTACTAGTTTCTCTTTTTTGTACACTCAATGATTATAATAGTAACTGTAACAGATTGAAAATTGACTTTGTGAGGGTTTGACATATTCCCTATTCAACTTTTTTTGGCCAAATTTGTATTATAGCTTAGTATAGAGTGTACCCATTTAAAAAAAAAATCAATTTTCAATTTAGCATAATTGTCACTATTTACTGTTGATGGGCCAGAGTTTTTCATTATTATCATTTCACCTTTACAGTTAGGTTACATAGATTTCTATTTATTTATTTATACAATTTTTTCTCACCTCTTATTAGTATCTGTATTAGTGCACACTATTAGTTAGTGCCCATTCCTTTTTAGTGACATCAAGAGGGGCCGTACATAAGTAATTTAACCTGTTAATTTTACCTGCAATGTTATTTATCAGCTTTGTTTAATGGCATTTGGTTTACTGATACACTATGGTAGCATTTCTCTAATGAGAGCGGCTGCAGCACTCAACATTGCAATGTGGGTGGAGTCAAGCACTTTAAATGTTTGCTTTCAATCAAAAGCTAATTGCTCCCTTGAGTCAGCAGCGTGGGAAACACACATTGGGCATCCAGGGACTGTGCACCTCCTTTAAATATGTAGAGCCTTCTGGTCAGGTTAGTAATCATTTACTTATTTACTAATTATTTGATTAATAAAGATTTGCATATATTTTTCTGCCTCTTTGATATGGTACAGAGTTAGAAACCGACAGAGAGAGTGGTGGCTATGTTTACGGTGTGTTACATCTATACACAATTACTATAGTTATCAAATGTTGATTACATATCAAAAACCCTGACTCAAGCTCTTTACTATTTTCATGCATAGAAATTCTAATTTATAATAACAAGAGGTTTTAACAGTCCCTGACATTTTATATTCCCCTTCACAATTTTCCTTTTGTATTTTTGATTAAAAGTTATGTTTTTGTGTGGCCACACAATTATATCCTTATTAAATGGAGTATCTTTTGTTAGACTGATCTAAACTTTTACTAGATGGAGTTTTCTTAGTCCTTTTGATAATATATTCATTAATAATTTATATTTGGGTTGCATTCCCTTGTCAGTTTTATAATTATTATTTTGGAGATTTTCCAAAGGTGGTGATGCCAGAATTTGGTTAGTGATTGAATGTGTGGGATGAAGGAGAGGTCTAAGTCAAGCGTAATACCAAGAAATCTAACTTGAGACTCAGAGTTGATTGTTCTGTTGTCCACAAGATATATTTCAGGTATAGAGGCAGAGGAGGAAGGAGTAATGTCTCAGTCTTAGAGACGTGGATTTTTAAATGTGAGGAGGCCATCCAGTAGAGTATGTGTTGTGATAGATTAGCCTTATAGATTAACAGCCAGGAAATCAGGTATTCTTTTATTATTTTATTAAAAGTCCAATATTTAGACCACACAATAGCTTATGTCAGATAAAGTTATACCAAATCATACACAGTTCTCTTCAATCTCTTCATCTGTAGAAGAAGGGGAGCATTCGGCCTTCCCGTCTCTCTGAAATGCTCCAACCTCCAGGGACCCTTAAATAGTCTTTTGAAAAACTCTGTCCAATTTGCAGTTATACTGTTGCCTTCTCCCTGGGGTTAATATACACAGTCTTTAAACTTGAAAAGCACTTTCTCTGCGGTCAGCTTCCAGGCAAAAACAGTTTTACCTTTTAACCGCTTTCCTCAGCAAACTGACTTTTCTTTACTCAGCAGACCAGCTTTGCCTTGCAGACTAGCTTTGCTCCTGCTGATAGCTTTGCTCTGGATACCAACTTTGCTTTGCTCTGGATACCAGCTTTAAAACCAACAATCATTTTCTCACTCCAAAAGCCACACCCCTTAGTTCTGTCTGTAGGGCTTTTAAATCATCCTGATGATGATGAGGTGCACTGGCTTGATTGAGCTGTAGTTCCAATAATCCCTTGCTATTCAAGACTGGATATACAGCTCTGCTCAATCTCTGGCTTTTATACACTCCTTGCTTGACTCTGTTACAGTGTGAAAGACATGTTTTTGTTTTTTTCACTCTTTATTTATAATTTTTTTCAAATAATAAGGCATAGGAAAAGGAAAAAGAAAACATATGCAATCAACCATAACTCTAAATCAATATATAAACAGATATATACATAACTTCAAACATAAAACATTTTTACACATTATCTAAAACCGAGCATTCAGACACTGAGAGGATGATATCCTTTTTTCTTTTTCCTTCTTTTCTTCATCTTCTTTCCTTCTTTTCTCTCTTTGCTTTCCCTATTATTGAGAAGGAGATTTAATACGGTCCCAGAGTTCCCATTTAGTTTTCACCTTAGCTGAAACTTTTATGTCTGGATATATAAAATCCATCTCAATTTCCCTATTTCTTGAAACTATCGTTTCTATATCATTCCATAATGGAATTTTACCCTTCTTCCAGTTTTTTACTAGTAACCATTTTGCAGTCATGAGTATATGTATGGCTATATATAATTCTTTATTTTTTTAATTTTTTGAGAGTTCATATGAAAAAGAACAAAATCTGGAGATAGTTCTACTTCTCGTTCAATTATAGTGGAAATATGAGACATACAATTTTCCAAAAATATTTTGATCTTATTGCATGTCCACCACATGTGTAACTGTGTGCCTGAATCTAGACAACCTCTCCAGCAATTTTTGGATTAAAGGTTTAAGTCAAATTTATATAAATGTGCCAGTAGCAGATACCATTTTTTTTCACATGCTCTAAACCAATCTTCTTTAGTAAATGTTTTATTTAAAATCGAGCTCCCATTTTAACATAGCAGTTGTTTTGGTATCGTCAATAATTGCTCTTATTAACTTACTAGTGACTTGCCTGGCAGAAAATGACGGCAATATTTTGTTGGTGTTTTAAGATCCTTCAGTGCTCATTGCGTGGCTTGCAATGAGAGCATTCAGCGCTCATTGCGAGGCTCTTGGTTGTTTGTGTGCTACGAGCAGCGTTGGTGTTTTTTTTGTATGGCAATGAATAATTAATAAAATAAGAAATTAATATACTTTACCTATTGTGAAGTAATATATGCAGCATTGTGTTGAAGAGCTGGCAATCTGTTTTCATGTTGCTGCAGCATCAGTGCTGTGGAGCTGCTGTTTAAGTGTCATGAATGTGTGCAGTGTGTAGTGTAATAGTGTGCGTGCGTGAGGAAAATCCGTTAGCGAAGCTGTGTACTTCCGGATTGTATAAGTTAGTGTTCTGTGGCTGATTTTGCGTACTTGTTTTCGGATGTCGTCTGACTTTTCCGGAAAATCCGTAGGTGTTTGGTGGTGTTTTGCGTGTTTAGGGTCCTTTAGCCTCGTTTTCGTTTTGTTTGGCTGCCATATTTCTCTCGCTTAGGTGATTTTCGGGTTTCTAAACTCTGTAATTTGGGCTTAAATCGAGGTGTAACTTCACGTGCCCCCCCCCCCCTTGCTCTGGGTAAGCATTTTATGTGTTTGTTGTGTTATTTTATTGTTTCCTCGTTTTCGTTTTTTTCGGCGGCCATTATTTCTCTCGCTTAGGGGATTTTTGTGTGTCTAAACTCTTTTATTTCAAGTTAAATGGAGGTGTAACTTCAGTTTTCAAGGTCCTGGGTGCCCCCCCTTGCTGTAGGTAAGCTTTTTAAGTATTTGTTGTGTGTATTTATTATGTTTTTCATGTGCGCGGGTTTCGGGCGGTAAGGTCGTATTTTTGCGAGGTTGCATCTCGCATTTTTCTGTCGTAAGTCCGTACATTTTGCGAGGTCCTGCTGGCAAAGAGCGCCTTCGGTGCTCCATGCCAGCAACTGCGGCCCTCGCTTCGCGAGCCTGCAGCTTTACCAACGACCTGCCTGCTCACAACTTTATATGTGATAAAGGGTAGAAATCGAGTCTTTAGATACATTGTTTTCTTTCCTTAATTCTTCAAAGGTTTTGAGGGAACCCTCATAATATAGCTCAGCCAAAGTTAGTAAATTTCTCTTCCATTTTCCCATTGTTTTGGGAAAAACGTTATCATATAATATCTCCATCGGGATAATAGGAGTCTAACATTATATTTCCTATTGCACTGGTACCATGTCCTTGCATCAAATTAAATTATTTAGCTTATAATCCTGTGTCAAAAATGTCTCTATCTGGTAAAAGGGTGGACTATGAAAGACATGTTTTGACATGGGTTAGTAGGGTGGTGGATAGGCCTGGAGAGGAGAGATCAAATTGGGTATTATCAACAAAAAGGTGGTAATGAAACTCATATATGCTGATGAGTTTACCAAAGACGAAGTATAGAGAGCAACAATCAATTAATCTAACACTGAGCACTTTATGCAAATAGTACAGTTTCTGCAGGGGTACACAAGTACACTAGAATTACAATTTAAAATGATATGGAGACTTGCTTGCAACCATGTGGACAAGAGAAATCAAGTTTAAATATGGTTGGCAAACAAATCAAATATTAGGAGTGCCCTCATTAAATTACACAATTAAAAGGAAACAAGTCAACCACAAAAAACCAATCTGAGGCCCTATGCCACCAGAAGGTACTGAAATATCAAGTTTCAGATATAACACAAATTACCTACTTTCTCCCATTAATTTCCAACCAACTTATTGTTACTTTTTTTTTTTTTATTCATTCTATCTTTTATGATATAACAAAGCAGCACCTAACTGGTCTAATCAAGTCAGGAACATACAATTAGAAAAGAAAGTCACCATATTGTTCCCTAGAAAAAGACATACTAAAAGACATGGGTGTATGAACTGAAGGAGATGAATTCCCTCAGATTTTTCAATTTGTCTAGAGATGCAGTTGTGTGTTATATTTATACTATATGCGGTATCCCCCGTAAATTTTCTTTGGATCCTACACCCATGCTGAAACAAAAGCAGATTGAGGAATACATTAGATGGGGGGGGAGGGGGGGGGGGTGATTCTGTGGTTGAATTCCATCAGACCACCAAGCTATATAGTAATATAGAGTTGTCTAACCACATTCCTAATTCCAAAAATTGTCAATCATATTGTACCCTGGGTAAATATCCTAATTATTCTAGTTAACTGATATGTCCTTGTGTGCCTTTTTTAAACAACAATACATCCCATACCTTTTTAAATGTATCTATTGAATCTGCTATAATGCCTCTTTGGCAGCAAGTTCCACAATGTGAATACCCTTACTGTAAAGAACCCTTTTATTTTTGTATGTGAAATCTGTTTTCTTCTAACCGCCAGAGGTGACCTCTTGTTATCTGTAAGCTTCTTGGCAAAAAAATAATCACTTTAAAGCCTTATACTGACCCTGGATGTACAGTGCCTTGCAAAAATATTCACCCCTTAGCATTTTTCGTGTTTTGTTGACTCAAAACCTGGAATTAACATGGATTGTTTGAGGATTTGCATCATTTAATTTATAGAACATGCCCACAACTTTGAAGATGTTTTTATTTTTTTTTATTTTGAAGCAAACAACAAATAGGACAAAATAACAGAAAAAGTCAATGTGCATAACTATTCACACCCCTAAAGTCAATACTTTGTAGAGCCACCTTTTGCTGTAATCACAGCTCCAAGTCGCTTTGGATAAGTCTCTATGAGCGTGTCACATCTTACCAATGGGATTTTTGCTCATTCCTCCTTGCAAAACTGCCCCAGCTCCTTCAAGTAGGATGGTTTGCGCTTGTGGACAGCAATCTTTAAGTCTGACCACACATTTTCTATTAGACTGAGTTCTGGACTTTGACTAGGCCATTCCAACACATTTACATGTTTGCCTTTAAACCACTCAAGTATTGCTTTAGCAGTGTGTTTGGTGTCAATGTCCTGCTGGATGGAGAACCTCAAATCATGCACAGAGTGGTACACGTTTTGCTCAAGAATATCCCTGTATTTAGCACCATCCATCTTTCCCTCAACTCTGACCAGTGGTTTGTGCCAGGCATAGCGTTTTCTTTGATGGACGAAAAAGTACATTTTAGTCTCATCAGACCAGAGCACCTTCCTCCATACATTTTGGGAGTCTCCCACGTGCCTTTTCACAAACTCAAAACGTGCCATTTTGTTTTTTGCTGAAAGTAATGGCTTTCTTCTGGCCCCTCTGTCATAAAGCCCAACTGGAGCGTACGGCTTATTGTCGTCCTATGTACAGATACTCCAGTCTCTGCTGTGGAACTCTGCAGCTCCTCCATTGTTACCTTAGGTCTCTGTGCTGCCTCTCTGATTAATGCCCTTCTTGCCCAGTCCGTGAGTTTTGGTGGGCGGCCTTCTCTTGGCAGGTTTGCTGTTGTGCCATGTTCTTTCCATTTGGTTATGATAGATTTGATGGTGCTCCTGGAGATCATCAAAGATTTGGATATTTTTCATAACCTAACCCTGACTTGTACTTCTCTCCCTTACTTGTTTGAAGAGTTAATTGGTCTTCATGGCAGTATTTGGTTAGTGCTGCCTCTTGCTTAGGTGTTGCAGCCTCTGGGGCCTTTAAAAAAAGGTGTGTATATGTAATGACAGATCATGTGACACTTAGATTGCACACAGATGGACATCATTTCACTAATTATGTGACTTCTGAAGGTAATTGGTTGAACCCAAGCTTTTTATGGGCTTCATAACAAAGGGGGTGATTACATACGCACATGCCAATTTTCTGTTTTCAATTTCTAAAAAATAGTTTTATGTATATATATTTCTCATTTCACTTCACCAATTTAGACTATTGTGTTCTGATCCATCACATAAAATTCAGATTAGCAAAACATTGAACTTAAGGGTGTAATGTAACAAAATAGGTAAAAAGTTGAGGGGGGGGAATACTTTTGCATGGCACTGTATTTATGTAAGTAAATTATTAGCCCTATTAAATTGCAGCCCCGTATCTGCAACTTGAGCCCCACAACGGCTGCATGCTTGAAAATCCTCTGTATTACAGTGCTATTAAATTAGAATTGACTGCAAACTAAGGGCTTGAGACGCAAATCGTAGCTTGTTCGTAGAACGTCGGATTTGCGGACGTGCGGACGATTAATTAGTGTAGATACGGGTTTAGATGGAGCTAGTGGAAAAAGAGATTGTCAGGGTTACGTCACTGAAAAAGGTGAGGATAGATTTCAAAGTCCTATGGGCTACAATTACAGTTTGCGATCGGACCCACATTCCAGATTAATGCACTATTAATAAAGCCGTAAATATGATATTATATTACATGCAAGTTACAGTATATGTATTAAACACATTGATTGCCAGGATCAATATAACACGGAACACAAACATGAAATAAAGTATTTTTCTGGCCCGATTTGCACGCTTGAGAATGTTGAGCTATTAGTTCTAAGACCCAACATCACTTTCCCTTTATATAAAAGTACAGTCAGGTGTTATTATTTGCATTTACGGGGCTACGGATTGGTCTTTACCCCCCTTACGAGTCCTCTCCAGCACACCTTGGGCTTTGGGCTCCATTTGCGTGTTATGGGCTAGCTCGCGGGTGACTTTGTTGCAATTTATTAGCATGATTGGATTTGTAGCAGTTACGGGCTTGACAGGTCAAAGGATTTGCGGGCTGCAAAGTTCCATGTTCACATTCCGTAGGCATTTTTCTGCGGTCCTGCATTTTAATCCGCAAGTCGCCGGTGGATTGCTTTACGGGGCTAATTTTATATCCTTAAGTTTTAACACGTAGCCCGAATTTAATAGGGCTGTATATCACCTCACAACCTAGACAGAGAAAATAAATGTAATTGGGTTAATTAGGTTGTACAAAGGATTTATATAGTGTCAGACTTACATTTGCTTCCCTTGCTTCTATACCCCTCTTAATGCATGATAATATTTTAATTCCTTTTGTTGATGCTGCCTGACATTGTGCTACATAGGTGGTTATTCCCAATCACTCCTAAATCCTTTTCTATTTTTGATATCCCTAACTTTGTTCCATTTATATTATATGTTGCATGCTTATTTTTCCTTCCAAAATGCATACTTTTAGTTGCCCATTCTTCTAGTCCTTTGAAAGGAAAACAACCTTCAAATGTAATTACCTTGCACAATTTAGCATCATCAGCAAATATGGAGACATTACTCTCCCGCCCTAATTCTAAATAATTCTAAAATCTAAGCAGTGAGGGTACAGGTGTGTTAATATGTTATCTTGATTTATCCCTGACAATGACAAACTGTGTAATATTTAGGAAAAAGTCTGGGGACTCCAGGAATTTCTCCCTACTACATATAGTTATTTAATATGTTTGTCATGGCAAAATTGGAACTCATAATGTAACCTGTGCAGTGTATTCTTTTTATATTCATACTAGCGAATTGCCCGTCAAAAAATGACAGGCATGAAATTGTAAGCCAAGGAATGCTGTTTGAGACATAATGTAAACCATTTTTTACCGTGAGGACCTGTTGGATGTTGTTTTTTTTGTTATTATTGTTTTTTTTTTCATTGTATGGTCGGCGCTGATCTGCTTTTTGCGCTTATTGCAAGGCTGTCCCCTGGTGCATTTGGTGTGGTTATGAGGCGCGCGGTGAATGTCTTTTGTGTTTATTGCGATAGTTTTTTATTTTATTTAAATTTTTTGTGTATATGTATTTTTGTATGCCAATGAAATAATGAATAAATTAATAAAATAATATACTTTACCTATTTCTAAGTAATATATGCAGGAAGCATTGTGCTGAAGAGCTGACAATGGGTTTCGATGTTCCTGCAGCATACAATGTAGGTTTGCAGTGTTGTGGAGCTGAGGTGTACGTGTCAGCAATGTGTGCAGTGTGTAGTGTAAATATGCTGCGTGCACGAGGGAAAGCCGTTAGTGTAGCTGTGTACTTCCGCATTGTGTAAGTTAGTGTTGTGAAATGGCGGCGAATGTGTATGTGGTACGCGTGTGTGGCTGATTTAGCGTCCTTGCTAAAAATGTATCTTTACCTCGTACGGAAAATTCATCTGTGCTTGGTGTTTTGCGGCTTTAGGGTCGTGTAGCCTTGTTTTGGTTTTTTTCGGCAGCAATATTTTCTCTTGCTTAGGGGATTTTCGTGTGTCTATACTCGGGAATTTGGACTTAAATTGAGGTGTAACTTTACTTGCAGAGGTCCTGGGTACCCCCCCTCGCTGTGGGTAAGATTTTAATATCTTTTTTTGTGTGTATTTATTGTGTTTTTAATGTTTTCAGGTGCGCGTGGTTCAACCGTTAAGGTTGTAATTTTGCAAGTTCGTAATGTTTCTTTTTCTAAGTACCGCGTCTCGTATTTATTTTGGCTAAGTCAGTAAATTTTGCGTTGCAAGTGACGCGGTTCGTATTTTGGCGCGTGTGTGTTTGTAACCACTTGTGAGGCGCCATAGAGCCTCCACCTCCGCAAATGAGGCCCCTCGCTTTGCGAGGGTCTGCATTTGCGGCCTGCAATGAGCCTTTGGCTCATTGCAGCCGACATTGGAGCCTCCACCTTCTGCAAATGCGGCCCCTCGCTGCGTGAATGGACTAAGTTGGTTTCTTTATCAAGATAGCCGCACCTCTCAATTTTTTCCTGAACCTGGATACTGCGCAAAAATCATAATGCTTACTCATGAATCTAGGGTCTGTCTTCATTGACCAATGTGTTTCTTGAAGACATACAACATCTGGATTCTTTAACTGAAAAAACTTAGACAAGACAGTTCTCCTATAAATGGTATTTAGCCCTCTCACATTTAATGTAATTATTTTAATTGGCTGCTCCATTTAATATTGGAAAAAAAGGGCTCTGAAACCAGTGAATGACAGGTTAATAGGTACCTTACTATAACCATCACCCAACATTTTTTTTACATAGCTCTTCCGTATTTGCTGCTGTTCCTCATTCATACCCCACTTCCAAACCACACACACAAAAACTATCTTAAAAACAGTCATAGTTAAATAAAGCACTGGACAGCAAGAGGGCCACTGTCCAGAACCTCAGAGCAATCCTTGACCACAAAAATATCATAATTTTCTGAGTCAAAATACGTACTTATTACGTTTAATTAAATGTCACCCTGTGCTTTGAAACATCAAAATAAAGCTCTTAAAAAAATTCTAGTCTAGGTCCTCGTCCTAACCCAATCTGGTCTTGTTTTCTCTTCATCCCAGTTAAATTTTATTTTTCCTTTAACTAGAAACTGTATAGCCTCTCTCATAGAATTGATAATTATTTTGTTATCATCCTTAAACACTATTAATTTGTCTGTATAGCCCCATTTATAAGAGAGCTTTTCTTCCCTAAGAATTTTTGTAAACTCTCTAAAACCTCTGCTCTTTTGCAATACTTCTGAAGAAAGATCTACAAAGACAGAAACTTGATCATATGGGACAGGGAGTTTACTTAATACTCTACATGCCGATAAATTTTTTTTCTTATATGAATAATTCTGAAATTTTACAATAATGTCTCAAGGGACATCTCTATGCAAATTTTGTGGTAAATGGAATTCTATACAACATCTGAATTTGACTGTTCTCCGTCCTTCACCTCCTCCTCCAGGTTATGAACCCGTGTTTTTAATTTCTGATTTTCTTCCCATATTTCATCATTCCTCTTTTCTACCTCTGTACACCTTATTCCAATTGCCACCATTGCTTTGGCGTTACTCGCCATTTCACTTGCAATCTGGTTGTGTAGAGAGATCTAAAATTCACTCAACAGATTTCTAAGGAGTGAAACTGTCAATATTTCTTCACCTTCTAAAATAGGGGATTTAGACTCTTCCATGGCAGCAGAGCTATCCTAGCTGGAAGTATTGGAATTAGATATCTCTTCTGCAAGAGAAAGCTCAGTTTGGGGCATAATTTTAGAGAGTTTTTTATCTTTAACTTTCGGCACCGAAATTGAGAGATTACCTGTATTCCTAGTTGGTCTCCTAATAGGTTTTTCCATACTTTTACCTTTAGCCAAGTTGTGACTCATCTTAAAAGTATGTTTAACTCCTAACCCCTAACCTTGAGTTTCAGAACTGTAGGAAAAATAATAATAAGTTAACTTTCACTATGGGGCTTTCATTAGAAGAACCCTTTAAAGAATCTTTCAGACCATCCACTAAATTTATAGAATGTAGTAATTAAGGTATATATTAAAAAATATGTCCAGATTGAGGTTAAGGTACTATCATACACAAAAACCTTATCTTAGATAGTAAATACCTATTAGGTGTCCTAGACTGAGAGGGCTAATTCCCCAGAAAAATTAACTTTTCAGAGTTAACTAGCAAATAACTACTATATATCGGGGTAATCTAGTTCCTTCTAATCCTGACCTCTTGACCTTCTATATCACTGGAACAATATTTCTCCAAAGTAGTATATAAAACCTTAGGTTAGGTCATTTACAAAATCACCAGATTTTAAGCTCCTAGCTGGACCTAGGGATAAATAATATATACCCAATTATGTCCGAAAAGACACTCGCAGTCTCGCATAAATGTTAATAACAGATAAGAGACTAGTAATAAGAATGATTTTTACAGATTGGCTGGTAAACTATGTCTCCTGACAGCCACTCCAATATGGAAGATATAAATAATATTCAGTCTCCTACAGACACTTTTTCACCATAAATAGCTCATCCCTCAAAGAGAACCTCTAATAAAGGGACAGCCACCTCCCTAAGCCACAATGAGTAAAAAAAAAGCTTATAACGTACAATTTTGTCCCTCAATAGAGCTTTAAGGATGTAAAAAAAAACAATTCAGAGTTTCAACTTTAGTACAGTTCCCACCAAAACCGCTCTCCGTGGAAAGCCAAGTGAATCTCTATTATGAATGCTCCTTTAATGCTTCTTTAATAAATAGGCATCCATTTCAGCCATCCTAAGGGCTACCATATTCTGTCTCAGCTGGAGGGTCTCTTAAAAAAAACCCCTCACCAAACACTTGGAGAAAGCCGGAGCCTGCTAGATGGAAAGTTATTATATTACCAAACAGAGACCTTAATCAGATGATTTCCGTATACTTTTCTCTTAATTCTCTGCACAATTTTTAACTCTCAATAAGATTATAAGGTATAAAGCCTTCAAACCCAACATAATTTTACTTAACACTGCAGAAAACAATGACAGTTTTCAATGAAAATTCTCCTGGGATTAGCCCCTCCCCTTTTTCTTTATATTCTTCTCAGGCTAATAGTCTTTCTTAAAGGCCTTAATTTTTTCACCAGTTCCAAAGTTATAATACAAGATTAACCTTATATTCCTCCCCCAATGTTCAGAGGTTTTCACAGTTTTACTCGATATTCAGTACCGTCCCTTTAAATTACAGAATGTCCCAGTCTTTACTTTGCTTCCAAAGGGAAAAGCTTAGTCTCGCAATTATTTTCTGTAATAGTTCACTCTTTTAAGTCTTTTCTTGCTTCAGAGTACTTTTATAAAATCCTTAAGGACTCTAACTGTATGATTCTTAATGCATAGTCCAATGATACAGTGTTTTAACTTCTGAATTTTGGCCTTTTTATTTAAAATATAGATAGAATGAGCTATTTTCCTATATTTATGCCCCTCTCCAATTTTAGTCTCTCTCTCTCCCCCTTACAGCTTTAATTCTTTAAATCTTTTTTTTTTTTTTTGTGGAAAAAAAGCTTAAGCAGATAGCTTACAAATAGCTTTCTTCAACTTCTATTCATAGCCCACTATCACCTCAAGCCAGATAGCAAACATTTATGCCTCAAATACTCTTGCTGACCTGTCTGTTTTCAGATATGGCGACTATTGTGTGGTGTAACTAGATTCCTTCCATTTTAGTATTTTCAGACTCTTTACTCACTGTTTGAGACCTTTTTCCAGGGCCATCTCAGCAGGTCCTTTACAGCTCTGCAGCTTTGCAGTTAGGTACTCCCCTGCTTTTGTCCACTGCTTGTATCATGTATAATCAGGAGAGGGGAAAAGCATCCCTCCTCTGTATGTCTAGCAGTAAACTTCTTGTGGTCTCTATCACATCCCACACACACACAGACCTTCAATATCCAGCTTCCCTTCTGTGAAAGAGAGCATTTCAGCCACCTTTCCCAGCTTCCATGTGAGTCAATGCAGACTTGCAAACTCCAGCCTCCTGCCTCCTTCCCTTTCAAGGTGTTATGAAGCTCTCATATATGCTAAAGTGCTTTCACAGATGCTGTCTGCCCTTTCAGTGTTCATCTCATCTTCTTGGCTGGGCTCCAGAGAGAGAGAGAGGTTCAGGAAAGGTCTGTATACTTGTTAGTGTTCTCTCATCCTGCTTGTGGCCGCCACCTCGCCCGGTCGGCAAGCCATGCTAACCCTTCCTGGGCGTCGGACTGCAAACATTTCCAATACATCAGTACAACATTTCACAGAGTCATCTGAAGATCATAGTTAACTGACAAACACAGTGCTGGTTACCTGGCAAAGTGATTTGCAGTGTGTCAGTTCCGCTAAAATGATCTAAAGTTGATAAGCGATGTTCCACTAAAAAGAGATCATCCGGCAACAAAAGAACTGACCAGGGAAAATTAGAAGGTTGGGTTCCCTGGTGGTCCATTGGTTAGGATTCAGTGCTTTCACCTCTGTGACCTGGGTTTGATTCCAGTCAGGGAACCAAGAGGTTACATCACCCTAAAGTCATGGATGGTTGGGCCTGGTTAGTACTTGGATGGGAGACGACCTAGGAATACCAGGAGCTGTATGCTGTGGCCCATTGGAGAAGGAACTGGCAACCCACTCCAGTATCTCTGCCATTAATACTAAGCAGATTAGCATGGTTTGTTATGGTCCATGAGGTCACATGGAGTCAGACACGACAGAAAAGACTCAAACACACACAGGAAATCAAGACAAACTGTTCACTGGAAGGTATGATCATGAGGCTGAAGCTCAAATATTTTGACCATATCATGAGAAGACTGGATTCACTAGAGAAGACTATGATGCTGGGAATGACTGAAGGCACTCAAAGAAGGGGGAGGAAGAGGTGGAAATGGATAGATGAGATAATTGAAGCAATGAACATGAGCTTGATGAAGCTCAGAGGAGCAGTAGCTGACAGATGTGTCTGGTGTGCTGCGGTCCATAAGGTCACAGAGAGTCAGACACGAGTGAATGAATAAACAACAACAAATATATTGTAACAAGTCACCAGTCTCATCTGGGTTTGTGCCCGTGTTTCTGCCACACTGGAGAAACACAATATGGGAGACTGTAGTACTTTCTCAAGTTTTACTAAAAATGTATCCAGTGATACAAAAATAACAAACCAAAACAAATCAAAGAAAATAATATTTCTAGCTTCCACTGAAGAAGTACTTTAACTGATAAACAGTTTCCTCACTGACCAGCTCTCCTGCAGCTAAACCTGGATGGTGCAAGTCATACAGTCCAATAGTTTTAGAAATCACTGTCCTGCATATTTCTTCAAATTTTCAGGTATCCACCCAGCTCCAAGCGACCATAAGCTACAGGCTGCTATACCAAGAGTGTGTCATTTTACAGCTCAGTCAAACTGCAAAAATTCAGTCCATAAGCAGCCCCACTCATATTCCAGGAGCAGTTTTAAATCAGGTCAGCTCTTGTGGAGATATTGGGAATTAATCTTCAATAGTACCCCACAATGCCCAGAAGGGCCTTCACTTGTGTTTTCCACAAAGATTGTGTCCAGTTTTAGATTTCCTTCACTTCATTCAGCTTTGGTTTGACCAAACCTCTTCCTGCAGCATAACTCTTGGCTTCATTAAGTCCTACAGCACATTTTCCAGGATTTACCAGGAGCTCTGCCTCTCTTATGGACCCAATATTGCTTCCACTTTTTAAAGATTTGTTGCCCAATCAGTGGTGTGTATGACTAATCTATATAATTTAAGTAAACTGCTGTATACTCACAATGGGAATATGATAGTTTGTCCATTAGTCTGTGGAAAGCTGCTGGATCTCCATGTAATCCAAAGGACAGGACTTGGTATTGAAACAATCAGGAGTGGAAAATGCAGTTTTTTGTTGTTGCTTGTATCAAGCGTATCTGCCAATATCTCTTTGTTAAATCCAGTATTGCCTTTTCAATCAGTTCATCCACTCTTGGGTTGATATACGCACCAAAGTGAATTTAGTATGCGTTGGTCACCTCAGAATTTAACAGTTTCATCCGGTTTTGAAATATTACATTAGGACTGCACCACTCATTTTAGAATTCAATGATTACAAGTTCCAACATTTTTCTTAACTTTTGTGCCTATCTCTAGCCTTTTATTTTCAGGTATGTGATGTCGTGAATGATGTCATCTAATGTCAAAGATGGTGTCATGAATGATATCCTCAGAAAAAACCTTTACAGGGGGAGGGAGGAATGTTAAGGCTGAGTGCTACCTTAAATTCCCAATTTCCTTATATATGTATATATAATATGTATGTGTTTGTACAAAAACAGACAGTCTTGTATATTATAACAATTGGCACAACGTAATAAAAGCAGATGTGGTGAAAATGGTGTTCTTTTATTTTTTTGTTTTTTCAGAAAAAAATGTGGAATATATGTAATGAATGGTGGGGAATGGATAAGCTGTGAACCTCACAATCACATCACCCTCCACTATAAGAATGTTTAGTGTATTCAGGTCAATGATGTTATCTAAGCCAGTTTAACCTTTTTTCCAGAGTTTTTTAAACAATGCTATAAGCATTTTCTTCACTATGTTTTTCAATCTTGAAAAAACATATTATTAATATTTGAGTAGTACTAGGATTGAACTCCTTGTTCTATTTAATTAACTTGTCACCCTCACAAAATATACAGTAACTTATGAAATAATGAAGAAATGCTCTCATTTGAATCTGGCTGTGTAATATAAATAATGTTGCAGTTTTATTTTGGATTAATTTGTTCAAGATTTAAATGAACCTCCGCTGAGCCATTTCTCTGAGGCAACAAAAAATCTCCATTAGGGAGAAAATTGCAGTGGTCCCAGGATAGGTTTCCATGACAACAAGAAGGGCTGTTATTACAAAAATAAAATGTTTTATATCTAAATTAAAACCATAAAGCAGTAAGTCAGTTATTCAGAAGAAATCCCAAATGCAGCTTTCCTTTCACAGCACTGTCTTAATTTATAGAAAAGGACTAGTTGAAAATAACACTTTCCTACAGAATTAGACAATTTTTCTTTTGTGATTCTTGGTTTTGTTTGCAGGAAAATAATAGATACAATACCAAAACATGTGAGGTTCTACAGTGATTCTTCTTTATATTGTGGTTACAATATATTAGTGTCATAAGGGACATGGAAATAGTCCATCAGAAAGAAGATATTTGATAACGTGCCACAGTGTGTAATCTTTTTTTCAAATAAGGGTCAGCCAATGAGATCTACAAACTAAAGTATGTTCTCTGCATTTCTTATTAGTTTCAATAACCTTTAAAAAGGTTTTACTTAATATGTAATTTTTAAAACATGTTTTTTTTTAAAAAGCGATGTATTCAATGTTCATTTAATTACTAGAGTATTCAAAATATGTGTTAGATAATTACACCTATTATTAGCCTAAGCTAAATTATCACTCAGGTTATTTAAAACACTGTGCCAGTAACAATAAAAGTTGATACTGTCATAACCCAGAGGGGAATGAACCACATGCACCCCAAAACCTCCTGCCTTCAGGTACAGGAACACTTGGGTTATAAGAGTTTTGGCCTTGCAGCATGCAATCAGCAACACTAGTCATGGAATCATGGACCCGGCATTACAGGATCAGCCTAGCTGACTCAATCTGGATCTTAGTCCCTTTCATTAGGACCCAGTAGAATTTCAGGTTGAGGAGGGTTGAGGCTGAGGAGGGGGTTGAGGATGAGGATGGGGGGTTGTGTCTCTAACCCGCCGTGTGTCTCTAACCCCCCGTGTGTCTCTCTACCCCCCTGTGTCTCTTTCCCTCCCCCTCCTCAACCTAAACCCCCCTCCTCAGCATAAACCCCCCTCAACCCCCCTCCTCCACCTAAACCCCCCTAAATACCTCCCCCCTCTCCCCTCACTTACCTGCTTGTGCTCCGGCCTCCGCTCCTTGAGCCGGCGCGCATGTGACGTCACATGCGTGCCACGTCATTAGCATATACCGGGTGCCGGCACCCGGTATATGCTAATGACGCGGCGCGCATGTGACGTCACATGCGCGCCGGGTCAAGGAGCGGTGGCCGGAGCACAAGCAGGTAAGTGAGGGGAGAGGGGGGTTGAGGGGGGTTTAGGTTGAGAAGGGGGGTTGGGGTTGAGGGAAGTTGAGGGGGGAGGTTGAGGAGGTGGGTTGAGGTTGAGGAGGTGGGTTGGGGTTGAGGGGGGTTGAGGTTGAGGAGGGGGGTTGAGGTTGAGGTGGAGGAGGGAGGTTGAGGATGAGGATGGGGGAGTTGAGGAGGGGGTTGAGGATGGGGTTGAGGAGGGGGTTGAGGTTGAGGAGGGGGGTTGATGAGAGAGGATGAGGATGGGTTGAGAATGGGGAGGTTGAGGAGGGGGGTTGGGGTTGAGGGGGTGTTGAGGTTGAGAGGGGGTTGAGGTTGAGGAGGGTTGAGGCTGAGGAGGGGGTTGAGGATGAGGATGGGGGGTTGAGGAGGGGGTTGAGGAAGGGGGGTTGAGGAGGGAGGTTGAGGGGGGAGGTTGAGGAGGGGGGTTGAGGAGAGAGGATGAGGATGGGGGGTTGAGGATGGGGGGTTGAGGAGAGAGGATGAGGATGGGGGGTTGAGGAGGGGGTTGAGGATGAGGAGGGGGTTGAGGATGAGGAGGGAGGTTGAGGATGAGGAGGAAGGTTGAGGAGGAGGTGGGAGGTTGAGGATGAGGAGGGAGGTAGAGGAGGGTGATAAGGGAGGGGGGAAGAGACACAGGGAAGGGAGAGGTTGGAAGAGACACAGGGAAGGGAGAGGGGAGAAGAGACACAGGGAAGGGAGAGAGGGGAAGAGACACGGAGAGAGAGGGGGACACAGAGGGCACAAGAGGGACACAGGGGGCAGCACATTCCCCCCCCCCCTCGGCTTATACTCGAGTCACTCATTTTACCCAGTATTTTGTGGTAAAATGGGTGCCTCGGCTTATACTTGGGTCAGCTTATACTCGAGTATATACGGTAATTAACTTAGGAAGGATTCACGTTAGAATAAATTGATTGGTAGAAATCATGGCTTGTTTTTCATGCTCTTTAAAAATAACTTAAAAAACAAAAATTATTATAATTTGGTGTGACAGATTGCCTTTAAGATTATAATGGTAAAAACACAATAACAAAAAGAAGTTCCTTTGACTAATTAACATGGCAAAATTGTGTAGTCAAAATAATTTCTCTGAGTACAATAATATACCCAGTAAGAAACAATTCGTTTAAAATAATGGGCTAAACAAGACCTGTTAAAATGCATTATTTTGAATCTGAAGAGTGAAGCTAAGAACTTTTAAATATAACTATTTCATCTGCATCTCTAAATCTGTATAACATTAGAAAAATATTCCAATCAGTATGATTTAGTGGTGTCTGTGATATGCTCATAGCCTTCAGAAAAGCACTATTGCTTACAATGTATCTCAGTTTAACTGCATGATAATCTCAGCTCATAACCACACTATTCATACATCTACCTTTGATATAAACCAAAAATCAGTGCCTAGAGTAAAATCTATAATAGCTGCTTACACTATGTTCACGTAACAAAACTGATATGTGTGATTTTAACAGCCACCATAAATTCGGGCTACGTGTTCAAACGTACCCCGTAACATAGATCTTAGGGCTTTTTGCTATTAAATTAGCCCCATAACACAGGCTGCAGTTGACTTGGGGGTTAACACACAGCACGGCCGATAAAAGCCTACGTGTTGAGCAACATTGAACTTTGCGCCCGTAAATCCTTTGTTCTGTCAAGCCCGTTACCCCTACGTTTCCAATCATGCTATTAAATTGCAATGAAGTCACTCGCAAGCAAGCCCGTAACACGCAAATGAAGCCCAAAGCCCAAAGTGTGCTCGAGGACCCGCAAGGGGGGTAAAGTCCAATACGTAGCACTTGTAATGCAAATAAAAACACATTACTGTACTTTTATTAAAAGTGAAAGTGATGTTAGGTCTCAGAATAAGTAGCACAACATTCTCAGGCCTGTAAATACATCATTTCATGTATATTATCTGTGTTATATCGATCTCAGCAATTAATGTGTAAATACATATACTGTAACTCGCATGAGATAGAATATCATATTTGCGGCTTTATTAATTTTGCGTTGTGACTGGAATGTGGGTACGCTCGCAGATCGTAATTGTACCCAGTAAGACTTTGAAATCCATCTTAAATTTTCTTGTGACGCAATGCTGACAATCTCTGTTCCCATTGGCTCAATCTAAACCCGTAACTATGGGCTTGCTAATTGATTACGTTCTAGCGTGCAAAACCGCCAACCGACAGCTGGTTTATGGTTTTGTCTCTTCACCTCATAGCTCACAGCCCTTCTTAATAGCACCGCAACTCAGCCAAATTTCAAGGACGCAGCCGTTACAAGCTTCACATTGGAGTTGTGGCTCCAAGTCCTAAGAGCCTAGCAACAGATCTCAAAGACTGCAAAGAAAATCTTGGATTTTTCTCTGGCAGCAGGTTCATCAAAAGTGTGCACAAATACTGAAACATATTTTATACATTTATACATTTATACATTTGAAGTTAATCCACTAAACAACTGGAAGCATCCATTACATTTTTTTAGATAATGTATGTAAGAGTGGAATTTACATTGTTGTAGGGCAAGGCTTGCAACTATTGATTTAAGTTTTCCTGCTCCTAAATATTTGTGCAGAGGAAGGGGATTGGTAGCAAATTCAATGTGATGCATTTATGAAACAAATCTTCTTCACCTCTCCCTTTTCCTTCCCAACCCTCCTAAAACTTATGGATAAACACACACCCTTATGATCCAGCTCTCAGGAAGTGATAAAACAAAGAAAGGCTTATTTTTCTAAAAATGTTTTATGTTCATGCTGCTAACAATGTTAATGTGTTATGTTCTTCACAAACAAGTGCTGTTTTCAATGATTCTTTATTAGTAGACCTTTCTGGCTCCTGTTTTTACTTTAACAGTGATTCTTGAGCTGGAAACTTTGTACTGTGGAAATGTACCATTTCCTGTAAGTATTATTTGATATACTTGCTTTATAATATGCACCCATATGTGTTCTGGTATGTAATATTTTAAAGAACATGATTTCAACCTTACAAAAGCTATTTTTGAATGAAAAAAAGGTAAAAGTAAAACCTGTTCAAACGTCATTGAGAATAACAGGAAATGCACTGAACAAGGCCCCTATTTAAGCTCAAGCCTGTAATTACCTTCATACTGACCGTTTGTCTGTGGGTTAGAAATTTGTTACAGTTACAGATGTATTTCATTGACTCAAGTCACAAGTACAGGCTAACAGCCCCAACACTCAAACCATGGTTTCCTATATAACACATCCGGGTGCCCGATCATATGAAGGGCGCAAAAGTTAAGCCAGCCGTAATTGCCAATTCTGTCACAGCCCAATTAACCAATAGGAAGTGTAGAATGCCACTGAACTCTGCAGAAAAGTTCTTTAAAAGCAACTGAAAACCATATGTCCTTGGCTGTGCTGTAACTGAGAAAGTCAACACACAGGTCTAGGCATTGGTGGGTTTCTGAGTTTTGTAGAGAGAGAGGGAGAAGGAGCAATATTGTAAGTTTATTTTGCTATTTTGACTACTAGGATATATTAACACTTTATTTACAACATACATAATTATTGATATCCCATAATTCACACATTTAGATTAGTACCTACACATAGCCTATACATAGCATTAGGCCACAGCACATCTACACCCCCTATACACCCGCCATACCCATAATATAATGCACATAATACACACGTTCTTGTTTTACCTCGTAGATATACACGTATATATTATATTGATTTATCCTTATATTTATTTTTTCATATGTAGGAGTGTAGAGAAGTAGAGATAGGGGAACTCCGGAGGAGAGGAGAATATCTGTGATAGAGAGGAGGAAAGGTAGTGTTATAAAGAGAGGGGGAGGAGGAGGCAGGTCAGAGAGGAGAGGTAGAGGCATAGGAGAGCAGGAGTGGGGAGGGATGAGATCCCAGATGTAGGTACACAAAGAAAAGGGGCAGAGAGTCAGGGGCCTGATCCCAGGAAGGGAGGTAGATGCGAGGAGGGACCAGCCCCAAGGAGAGAACAGGGAGGCCAGGAACCCCAGGCACAGTTGCGAGGGCAAGAGGCTTTGACAAACCACAGGGCCCCCATTAAACCCCAGATGAAATGAGGATCCTCCTCGCATAAATCCATGCCTGTTATAGCATGATACATAGGTGGAGGGAAGCGAGGCTTAGCAGGAGTATGCCAACAGGGATGTCAGGTCTGTCAAGCACAGATATAATGACTGCCGGGTCCAGGTGAAGAGGAAAATGGCTGAGGAGGCAAGAGCAGTCTGTGCAACCGGTGGTGGTCTAGCACCCTTTATAACCTATACAGCGTGGGAGAGGACCCTGAGGTAGTGGATCGAGCCAGCAGCAGTTGTGGGCCTTCAGGGACAGTTGGACATGGATGAGGAGAGCACCATACTATGTGAGTATCATATACACCATCACACCCTCATATGCACACACATGAACACCACAGACATAGATAACTGAAATACAATAGCAATGCACCACAAATCTGAGATGGATATGTAAGCTCTCTGGTTATGACTAAAGATATATGGGGCAGCAAACTATGCAAATCCAGGAAGCAAACATATCATTATCAAAATTGTTCTCAATAAAAGGTCTGTCCAATACCTGCAGTTAAAACTAATTCTGATTAGTAGTCACTAAATAGATCTAGATCTAATATAGAGAGTGATTTAACATTCAAAAGAGTGCATGTATGGGTGTATACACTGTAGCATATATGGGTACAGACTCTGCAGAACGGTGGCACGTCCTTTGCGCGCAGCAGAATAGCGTGTCATCATCAGGGCACTGAGAACTGCGCTCTGATGACGCTCTGCTCTCCAGCCTGGTGCTGTGTGATCTGCCCCTGTCTGGTGCCCCCATTATACAAGACATCTCCAATAGATACGCTGCTGAGTCTCACATGCCCAGTCATCTATTCTAGATTGTAAGCTCTCTGTAACAGGGACCTGAATACCTTATGTATCAGCTTATTTCATTTTGTAAATCCCACACACATTATTATATTTATTCTGTCTTGACCTAGTAATGAAAGTAATGGGCAGTATTGAGGTCCCTATTACAAAGAGCTTAAAATCTAGAAGAGATGACTGGGCATGTGAGACTCAGCAGCATATCCATTGGAGGTTTCTTTTATAATGGGGGGCACCAGACAGGGGCAGTTCATACAGCACCAGGCTGGAGTGTCATCAGAGCTCAGTTCTCGGCGCCCTGATGACGGCGAGCTATTCAGCTGCGTGCAAAGGTTGGGGTGCACTGCAGGACTTCATGTGCAGTGTCATGTACAAGCCTAACCTGGACCATGTCTCATCTGCATGTTATTATTATAATTATTATTGTCGTTTATTTATAACACGCCAACATATTCTGTAGTGCTGTACATAAGATACGTTTAAGACAAAGATACTGTGAGCATAAAGGTGGAATAGTGGTTGATGGGAGATACATCAGACCTGATTTGCTAGACAGCAACCAGAGGATTTCTCAGTTAAATGCCCCAGGGAGAGATGTTACAGTTTGCAATATGCATAGCTGATGCTCTGCAAAACATGGTATGGGTCCCTGGGGCGGAGTATTTGGAGAGCAGGGGGGGCCAATGCTCCAACAGCACTAGTTGCTGTATAACAGACCACAGCTTGGATCTGGTTTTTAAGAGTTAGCTAATTGGCACTTGTAACGGAGCAGGAACACGCAGTCCAAAATCTCCGCTGGTATACGATAAAATACCCACGAGACACTACAGTTTCACCATCCCCGACCTCCCATATTGGACGACACACAATTTGGGAGTCAAATGAATACTGACTTTATTTTGTTATTGCAGAAATATTTATACCCATCTCTTCCCACAGGCAATCCACATCCCCCATATTTGGCTGCACAATACCCATAAAGAGAACAATAGGTGGGTCACACCTCCCTGGCAACTTTGATACAATCAGACATTGATTCAATTATACTTCTTTGTTCTTATCTGAGAATGAAAACACTATACAATAGACTTCCTTTATCTTATGCGGAGTCGCTGTAACGAGATTATCTCCCATGCCAAGTAGCTGTAAATGTTTGGGACAATATTCTGCAGAGCATCAACCAACATACATATATTAGGATCATATTTTAACCATAATAATCATAAAACAGGGTAAAACAGTGATGGGTTCCGCTACACACCTCCCCCGTGACCATAAGCCGGCATACACGGTCTGATCCCAACGGATCGGCCTGGGGATGTCCGGACAAAAGTATTTGTTGGTCAATTCTCTAGTTTGACAACCCATCAGCATTACTGCAATTCACATTTACTCACATTTCCCATATCCCCAGATAGCTGGGATCTGAGCGCACAAAACCACCGAATAGCCCTCAGATCCTCTTCACACAGTTCAATTGCCATGTAGCTAAAGTCTTTCCCATAGTCTTTCATTATATGAATGGGCTTCATGGCACAGTTATCTGGGGTATCATGGTTCACACAGGGCAAGTACAGAATGACCCCCCTGTATGTAAAGGGCCAGAATGAGTGACTTACACTCTGGTATGGCCGAACACTGGTTCCAAAGGGCAATATGTACCAGGGCCATAGTCGCAGGGCAGGAGGCTGGCAAACAGTCCCCTCCAAGCCAAGGTGGCGAAGGGCACTTCGTCACACATCTCTCCTTTGAGGGGAAGTCTAACCAGGTACCTGGATATTTTGCTGTGGTGAGGGGGCAACAAGCTGAGGGGACTTGAGGGGCAGAGGCCAGCGGCACTCTGCCCTGATGCCAGCTCTTCTGCTGGTATAACCTGCAGGACATCCTGCTCTGTACAAGGGACAAAGGGAGGGCAGAGGCCGACTGCACTCTGCCCCGCTGTCAGCTCTTCTGCTGGGGTACTTGGGACATATTTCGGCTCAGTAGCCAGGGAAACGTGGGGGTCAGTGGGGGTTAACATTTCCTCTGTTAACCCTGGGGCCACATTAGAAGTTAGCTGGGGAGGGGAGTTTGTACTTACCCCCTCCTCCGGTTGTCCCAGTGACGGTAGTTGGGGATCTGGACAAGCTGTGGGCGCAGAGACCACGGTCCCATCTGCGCCGTCTGGGAGATTGGTGTCTCCCCTGGTTAGGGTAAACTGTCGCTGGGGGGGAAGGATGACACCTTCTGCCCCCTGTGTTTCACACTGCCGCTGGGGGGGAAGGACGACACCTTGGGCCCCCTGGGGTACCCACTGCCGCTGTGGAGGAAGGTCGACACCTTCTGCTCCCTGGGGTACACACTGCCGCTGGGGGGGAAGGACGACACCTTCTGCCCCCTGGGGTTCACACTGCCGCTGGGGGGAAAGGACGACACCTTCTGCCCCCTGGGGTTCACACTGCCGCTGGGGGGAAAGGACGACACCTTCTGCCCCCTGGGGTTCACACTGCCGCTGAGGGGGAAGGACGACACCTTCTGCCCCCTGGGGTTCACACTCCCGCTGGGGGGAAAGGACGACACCTTCTGCCCCTTGGGGTTCACACTGCCGCTGGGGGGGAAGGACGACACCTTCTGCCCCCTGGGGTTCACACTGCCGCTGGGGGGAAAGGACGACACCTTCTGCCCCCTGGGGTTCACACTGCCGCTGGGGGGGAAGGACGACACCTTCTGCCCCCTGGGGTTCACACTGCCGCTGGGGGGAAAGGACGACACCTTCTGCCCCCTGGGGTTCACACTGCCGCTGGGGGGAAAGGACGACACCTTCTGCCCCCTGGGGTTCACACTGCTGCTGAGGGGGAAGGACGACACCTTCTGCCCCCTGGGGTTCACACTGCCGCTGGGGGGAAAGGACGACACCTTCTGCCCCCTGGGGTTCACTCTGCCGCTGGGGGGGGAGGACGACACCTTCGGCTCCCTGGGGAACACACTGCCGCTGGGGAGGAAGGACGACACCTTCAGCTCCCTGGGGAACACACTGCCGCTGGGGAGGAAGGACGACACCTTCAGCTCCCTGGGGTACACACTGCCGCTGGGGGGGAAGGACGACACATTCAGCCCCCTGGAGTACACACTGCCGCTGAGGGGGAAGGACGACACCTTCTGCCCCCTGGGGTTCACACTGCCTCTGGTGGGAAAGGACGACACCTTCTGCCCCCTGGGGTTCACACTGCCGCTGGGGAGGAAGGACGACACCTTCGGCTCCCTGGGGAACACACTGCCGCTGGGGAGGAAGGACGACACCTTCGGCTCCCTGGGGAACACACTGCCGCTGGGGAGGAAGGACGACACCTTCAGCTCCCTGGGGTACACACTGCTGCTGGGAGGTGGAATTAGTTGGAGTATTCCACGTGGAGCGGTTTCTGTTTCTGAGACAGTCTCTCTGCATGTGACCCTGCTGGTTACACGTGTGGCACCTGATGTACCGTGGGGGGGTTTGGTAGTTACCACCACCCGGACGCAGTGCTGGGGGGGGTTTAATGGTGGGAGGTGGGTTAGCAGCTCCCCAGATGGACCGCTCCCGTGCCCGCTGCTTTTCCATTATGGATTTGTGGACATCTGTCATTAACCATTCCAAGGTTTTCATGGGAAGCGTATCTGGGAAAAAGGCCAGTCTGCTTTGGAGTTCTCTTCCAAACTCATTCTGTGGGGTAATACGAGGTACTGTAACCATGAGTTCCTTTCTGTCTGCATCCCTGTAGTCCGCGGCCGCCTCCTCCTCCTCATGATGGAACGCTGTCTGAAAACTAGCCGGTTCCATCCTGCTGTAGCCAGGGGCGCTGTACGGATACTAGCGTTGCCCTCAATTTGTACTCCACGGAATGGTGTCTCCTGTAGCTGTCCTTCTGACCGTGGGAACAATCCCGCCACTTGCCAACAAATGTAACGGAGCAGGAACACGCAGTCCAAAATCTCCGCTGGTATACGATAAAATACCCACGAGACACTACAGTTTCACCATCCCCGACCTCCCATATTGGACGACACACAATTTGGGAGTCAAATGAATACTGACTTTATTTTGTTATTGCAGAAATATTTATACCCATCTCTTCCCACAGGCAATCCACATCCCCCATATTTGGCTGCACAATACCCATAAAGAGAACAATAGGTGGGTCACACCTCCCTGGCAACTTTGATACAATCAGACATTGATTCAATTATACTTCTTTGTTCTTATCTGAGAATGAAAACACTATACAATAGACTTCCTTTATCTTATGCGGAGTCGCTGTAACGAGATTATCTCCCATGCCAAGTAGCTGTAAATGTTTGGGACAATATTCTGCAGAGCATCAACCAACATACATATATTAGGATCATATTTTAACCATAATAATCATAAAACAGGGTAAAACAGTGATGGGTTCCGCTACAGCACTCACCTGTAGCTACTCAATTAGCAGACAGGCCTTTAAAAGAAGAGAGCAGCCTGCTCCAAGGGAGAGAGGAAAAGACAGCTAGGAGAGGCTGCGCTTATTGCAAAGACATTGCTTTTGTTTGGGAAATTGGTAAGTGGGAAAGCCACCCAATTGCAGATAGCAAGTACTGTCTAGGAAGAGCTCAAGTAAGAGCAAGGGATTTTGTTTGTTTTGTTATTATTTAAAGTACCTGCTTTCAAACTGAATAAAGAAAGGAAAACTGAGCTGAAGGTGTCCTGGACTTTGTATACCCTAGAAGGCTGTGGTTACTGCGAGATCGGTGACAATCCTACCTGTAAAAGAAGTGGTTTGTCACATATGGTGGAGAATGCGGGCATCCACGTAAGCCTGAGGGTAGAAGTCATTTAAAGCTCAACATGGAGGATGTTATCAAGGCTCTGATCCAATCCTCCTCTGTGCAACAGGAGACTAACAGGAGAGCTGCAGAAAACAGTGCAGCCCTGCAGCAACTGGTGCTGGCCCAGGCAGAGTGTGCTAAAGTCCTGGCCAAAACACAAATGGAGGGCCACTGGTAAAGTCCGCTAGGGGACACCAATATATATTAGTCATCTTGGACTATGCAACTCGCTATCCTGAGGCCATTCCCTTGCGTAATACCTCTGCAAAGCTAATAGCTAAGGAACTTATGTTGATGTTCAGTAGGGTGGGTATCCCTAAAGAAATACTGACAGACCAGGGGACCCCGTTCATGTCCAGAGTCACAAAAGAGTTGTGCAGGCTCTTGCAGGTTAAACATCTTAAGACCTCAGTATATCACCCACAGACTGATGGTTTAGTAGAGAGGTTCAACAAAACCCTTAAGAGTATGCTACGCAAGGTAATTGATGCAGATGGAAGAAATTGGGATTTTTTATTGCCATATCTACTGTTTTCCATTAGGGAAGTTCCACAGGCCTCCACGGGCTTCTCTCCTTTTGAATTATTATATGGAAGACATCCCAGGGGAATATTGGATATTGCTAAGGAGACCTGGGAACAGGAGACTACTCCTCACAGGAGTGTAATTGAGCATATAGCTCAAATGCAGGATAGAATGGCCACCATCATGCCTATTGTCAGGGAACACATGCTGGAAGTCCAGCAGGCTCAGAAAAACAGCTATAACCGTAATGCTAGAGTCAGAGTGTTCCAACCGGGAGACAGAGTATTGGTTCTGGTCCCTACTGTGGAGAATAAGTTCCTTGCTACTTGGCATGGACCCTATGAAATAATAGAGAAAGTGAGTGATGTCAATTATAAAGTCAGACAACCAGGAAGAAGAAAGCCTGAACAGTTGTATCATATAAATCTGTTAAAGCCATGGAAGGACAGGGAGGTCCTGGTTGCTTTAAAACCTTCAGAACCTCCTATAGTAGAGCCAGATGTGAACGTATCTAAGACTCTGTCTGTCCATCAAAAGCAAGAGGTCAGAGATTTCATCAGAAGAAATAGGGATGTTTTCTCGATAGTTCCAGGAAAGACTAAAGTGATTAAACATGACATAATAACCGAACCAGGGAAAAGAGTTAACCTCAAACCCTATAGAATTCCTGAGGCCCGGAGGGAGGTTATAAACTTAGAGGTTGAGAGCATGTTAAAACTTGGAGTCATTGAAGAATCCCAGAGTAACTGGAGTAGTCCTATTGTATTGGTGCCAAAACCTGATGGCACATGGAGGTTCTGCAATGACTACCGCAAGTTAAACGCCCTCTCAAAATTTGATGCTTACCCAATGCCAAGAGTTGATGAGTTAATAGAAAGACTGGGCAAAGCTCGTTATCTAACAACCTTGGATTTAACAAAGGGTTACTGGCAGGTCCCGCTCACTGAAAGAGCCAAAGAAAAGACAGCCTTTTCAACACCCAGTGGCCTGTTTCAGTACACTGTATTGCCATTTGGGTTACATGGGGCACCTGCCACATTCCAACGAATGATGGACAGAATTCTTAAACCTCATGTTCGTTATGCTGCAGCATACTTGGATGATGTCGTCATCCACAGTGCAGACTGGGAATCCCACCTCCCTAAAGTTCAAGCGGTACTTGATGCTATCCGCTCAGCAGGCTTAACTGCCAATCCTTCCAAGTGTACGATTGGTTTAGAGGAAGCTAAGTACTTAGGTTATTCTATTGGGAGGGGTTTGGTTAAACCACAGGAAGCCAAAGTAGAAGCCATACAAAAATGGCCACAGCCCCTTACAAAGAAACAAGTAAAGGCATTTTTGGGTTTAATTGGATATTATAGGCGGTTCATTCCAGATTTTGCTACCATTGCTGCACCCCTGACAGACCTTATTAAAGCAAAATCCCCAGTCATAGTTAAATGGTGCCCTGAGGCAGAAAAGGCTTTTAAGAGTCTGAAGGAAGCTATCTGTAGCCATCCTGTCTTAGTGACCCCAGATTTTTTCAGGGATTTTATAGTTCAGACAGATGCTTCTGATGTGGGCTTGGGGGCTGTTCTTTCACAGGAATACCAGGGTGAAGAACACCCTGTTTTCTTTTTGAGCAGAAAGTTAAACCCACATGAGAAGAACTACTCTATTGTTGAAAAAGAGTGTCTTGCTATTAAGTGGGCATTAGACTCTCTTAAATACTACCTACTAGGCAGAAGGTTTCGATTGATAACGGACCATGCTCCTCTGACGTGGATGTATCAGAACAGGGAAAGTAACTCCAGAGTAACCAGATGGTTTTTGAGTTTGCAATCTTTTAATTTCACTGTGGAACACAGGGCTGGTCTGCAACAAGGTAATGCTGATGGGCTTTCGAGGGTACACTCCCTGATTTCCATGGTCGCTCAAACCCTTGGGTATGAGCTGGGGGGGAGGATATGTGAGCATAAAGGTGGAATAGTGGTTGATGGGAGATACATCAGACCTGATTTGCTAGACAGCAACCAGAGGATTTCTCAGTTAAATGCCCCAGGGAGAGATGTTACAGTTTGCAATATGCATAGCTGATGCTCTGCAAAACATGGTATGGGTCCCTGGGGCGGAGTATTTGGAGAGCAGGGGGGGCCAATGCTCCAAAAGCACTAGTTGCTGTATAACAGACCACAGCTTGGATCTGGTTTTTAAGAGTTAGCTAATTGGCACTCACCTGTAGCTACTCAATTAGCAGACAGGCCTTTAAAAGAAGAGAGCAGCCTGCTCCAAGGGAGAGAGGAAAAGACAGCTAGGAGAGGCTGCGCTTATTGCAAAGACATTGCTTTTGTTTGGGAAATTGGTAAGTGGGAAAGCCACCCAATTGCAGATAGCAAGTACTGTCTAGGAAGAGCTCAAGTAAGAGCAAGGGATTTTGTTTGTTTTGTTATTATTTAAAGTACCTGCTTTCAAACTGAATAAAGAAAGGAAAACTGAGCTGAAGGTGTCCTGGACTTTGTATACCCTAGAAGGCTGTGGTTACTGCGAGATCGGTGACAATCCTACCTGTAAAAGAAGTGGTTTGTCACAATACATACAAATTAACAAATAGCAAGGCAAGGAGGGCCCTGTCTTTGAGCCTCAAATCCATAGTGCTTTCCCTAAAGCACCTTGTGGGATTGAAACTTGCAGACTTACAACCTAAAGGTAGTGTGTGAGGAAAAGGAGGGAGAGAGAGGTGAGAGTGTGTTAGGGTGAAGGTGATACGCTTCTTTAAAGAGATGTGTTTTTAGAGAGGTTTTGAATGTTTTGATGCATGTTAACTACTATTGCTTAGAAATAGTCACAGATTGGTCAGTCTCACACACACTGCACAGGAGATTCAGCTGAGCATGTGTCCTAATGAACTGCAGATGGCTGACAGCAGCAGGATTACATATTTGGATATGAGCCATGATTCACAATAATCATGATACAGGGCAATGTTTATCTGAGTAAGACAATCACCACAGCCAATCACAAGTGACAATGATGTTATAGAAACGTATTGAGAATCCCAACTCAAACACTATTGTCCACTCATTTCGATTCCCAGGAGGACTAGTCCACCCACAGAGACACAGGCGGTGGAGTTGGCTCCACTGCAGGAGGAACCACTGCAGGAGGTGGTTGAGGAAGGTGAAAGCAGATCAGAGATCCTGGGACCATCACAGGAAGCTGGCCCGTCAGTAGCATGACGTCCTTCAATGTCTCCAGTGTGTGAATCACACTCCGGGGGCTACCATGCATCATGGCCGCATTCACTGCATGTTTAGCCAACTCCACCTCAAATGTAGTGTAGCCAGCAACACACGCCAAATCCACAGCTGTCCTTGTACTGGAGAGATGATAATTAGAATCAATATTTCACTTTAAGTACAAATGCTGGTTACCATGCAAACCTTCCTTCTTTTCCTGTTAATATAAGACCTGATCATTTTATTAGATTGGTACTAAAAGTATTAATTCTACCTTGCAATGTCTATAAGAATTATACATCTTATTTGTCATAACTTTATCACATTATAAGGAATTACAGATCATTTGAGTGTTCAAATATTGGGCTAAAATAAAATTTCATAAACCCTAAAAATCATTATAATTACACGTTAAAAAAAAAATACTTCCTTAAAAAATAATATCACAAGTTGCTCTGGTCCCTTTAAACAAAATTGAAATTGCTTTGTTTAGAAAAAATAAAGATATCTCAGTGTACGGCCTTGGAACTAAGACAGAAGCTTCTTCAAAACACAGAACTTTGGCCAGTATCCACTATAATGTTGCTTCAATGAATTTAACATAATTTACACATGATATAATCTTTTAAACAGTTTTAACTGTAGTAAATCGTAAATAATCTGCAAATTCTCTTTTTCTTTATTAATTACTATATTTACTGGTAACAAAATTTTCTCATAACCCTTAAAACATATTTAACATAAGTAGGAACCAGATTAAAATTAAACCTTTATTAATGATTATCCAAAATGTCTGACAGCATATGAAACACAAATATTAATCCAAAATTGATCAGATTTCAGATTATATTTTCCATAAACAACATTGTCTGTCAGATAAAAATGGCCAATCCCTATACAAAAATGTAATAATACAATCTGAATTTCAGAAAAAAAGGCAAAAGAAAAACTACTTTTAATAAAGAGACTCTAATTATAATCAAACAGTATATTAAAATTTTAATAATTATTTTAATATCTTAATTTTGAGTATAATCTAATTTGTGTTCTGTATATACTAAGTATATTTAGAGGAAAAAATAGATGACAAGTGTAAATAAAACTTACTGCCTTGGTGTAAGTGTTTCTGTCTTGGTTACTGCTTTGGTGTAAGTTTTACTGCCCTGGTGTAAAAGTTTTTGCCTTTGCGAGGCTCACAATTAAGGCTTTGTGAGGCTTGCAAAGTGTGACCAACATCTTAAGCTTTCCCAATACTGAGAACTATTATAGTGACTAGCGACTTGCCCGTCAAAAAATGACGGCAATGAGATGTGTATGTTTGTGAAGTTGTTTAGTTATTAATATACATAGTTATGATGAAATAAGTACTATTGTGATATTAAACATGTTTATTTTTGTAAAATTTTCTTTTGTTCAACAGTAACTGTTAAAGTGTTTTGTAGTAAAAGTATTAACATTTGAATGTAAGAACAGTTAAACTTTAAATTAATCAGTATTGTAAACTTGAGGTAATGTTTTTTTAACATGCAAGTTCTATCTCAAGAATTGTTAACTTAAATATACATTGAATCCAGAGGAAGGCAAACAGTAAAAACCCTCTTTGAAACGTAGCCAATTGTATCAGAGAGGGGAAAAAAAGAATTCCTTCCTGACCCCATTAACTGGCGATCGGATTACTCCCTGGATTAATGTTTAACATAAAAGACAACATTTACATTGTGCCTTAAAACGTGGTTGTGCTCTTAACATGAACTTTGTAATATGTCTAAGTAAGGAACTTGAAAGTATATTTTTTAAAACTTGAACTTTCTTATGCGTCTAAGTAAGGAACTTGAAAATATTTTTTTCAAACTTGTAACATTAGAAACAGTAACATAGTTAATTAACATTTGAACAGAATTTGTCAAAATAATGCAAGGCAAGTGTTTTGTGAGGCTAATCATGCATAAACAGTAATTCCATGAATTATGACTGAATTATTTATTGATTTGTAGTTTTCAATGGTTGACCTTTGTTTGTTGGTGTAGTAATTGTTTTAAATTGCACATAGAGTTTCATCTGTGGAAAAGTGGTTCTCTAAAAACAGAACGCGAGAACTTAAACTTGTTGCACGATGTGTAAGCACTGTTCTGTATGTGTTTGACAATTTAATGTAGTTTAATAGGAAATATTGTTTTTGTAAATCTAATTTCTGTTGCGTAATAATGACCTTTTGAAGGAAACCGACATTTCAGTATATTTTTTGTAAAAATTTGGTGGTTATATTGTGTTTTTTAGCTTTTTGCATTTGCTTTTAAATTGCTTTTGCATGGCTTTTGTTTGTTTAATGCTTTTAACTCTCTCTCCTTTATGGGTACCAGTTAAAATTTCAGCATCTATGAAATGGTACTTTAATTGTTGAACAATTAATCTTGTGCCATTGCATAGGCCTTTTTCATATTTCGCAGTAACATGACAATTGCATCTTTCTTTAGCTGCAAAATATGTGGTGGCATTCCAGACGGAGTTAATGAGTTTATGAATTCAGTGGAAAAGTTTGCCTGACTTTCTTTGTCATCAGCAAGTACAGAATCAGCACTGCGATAATTTCTTTGGGGTGCCTTAATTTTTTTAAAGATTTCATTATTGAGGATTAATGCATCCTTATTTTTACAGGTTAGGATGACTTGGTTGGCAAGCTCTGAATATTCCTGGTTATTTATGGTACCTTCAAATATAGCCGATATAATATCTTGGTGACAAATCATATTAGGTGGGATGTGCACAGTGTCCTCAAGTAAATTTGGTATTTTTTCTGTTCTGCCTTCTCCAATTTTAATAAGCCAATCATTGAAATCATTTTGGCCTTCTGATCTCATATTTTGTTGCAGTTGAAGATGGGTAAAATGTTTCCATAGTGTGCTTGACTTTATACAGGTTTGGATAATGTCAGTTCGATTTCCATGCACAACGACAGGTAATGTTTGTCTAAAATCGCCACCTAACAACATTACCTTTCGACCAAATGGAAAAGTATTATCCATGACTTCACTAAGCAAACGGTCAATACATTGGAGGGCATAGCATGACATCATTGTGGCCTCATCTATTATAATTAATTTACTTTTTTTCATTTTTTTTGCTTGTAATGATGTCATGCGAATATTTGACACAGAGGTTTCTAAAATAGGCACTGGCAGTTTAAACCCACTATGTACAGTTCTTCCACCTTCTAACAAAAGTGCAGCAATTCCAGTAGTGACAAACGGCAGTGCTATTTGACCTTGTGCTCGTAAAAAACTCATTAATAAATTATATAGATATGTTTTTCCTGATCCGCCAGGTCCATCAAGATAGAAATAACGCTCTTTGACCATGTCATCATCTAGTGCATTTTTAATGGCATTAAATGCTTGCAATTGTAAAGTATTTACAGTTGCAAGTCTTTCTTCTGATCTTTGTACTTGTAGTTGAATGTCATAGTCTTCAAAGTTTATGTCATCTATAAGACCTGGATCAGGCAAATTAAAACTTGCACAACTTAATCCATGAGTTAAAAATACTTCTTGGATTTCCATTAATGCTTTTAAGTGTGCAATAGGTCCATTGTATCGTTGCATAAAGTCTTCAGCCATATTACTTTTAAATGTGTCCCACAAAGCTAATGAATTTGTAGCATTTGAGAAGATACAAATAAATGCAAATTGTTCCCTCATCTGCCGTGGCATTTGACATAGTGCTGCTTCTTCTAGACATCTTTCCCATTCTGTATCATCAGCTAGAACGTTTCTATGTCTTGCAGCTAAATGGAAGGATTCATATACTATGTCATTAACAGTTCTTAAGTGTTCAAAACTTTGTGCTCCAGGAACAATTAAAAGTAATAGTCGTAAGCAGAAACGTTCAAGATCTCTTGGACTGACTGTGTAAATTCTTGGGATTATTTTATTTCCTCTGCTTTTCCTAGGTCTCCATAATCCATTCACAAAAACATAGTTATATGGAATTTCAATATATAAGAATTGTGTTGCTTGTGAATCTGTAGAATTTAATTCAAACCATGCAGTTAGTGTAGTGTGATGAATCTCACTTTCGGCCAATGCATTACTTTCATTTTCAGCATGGAAATACACTAAATGTCTTTGTGGCAAATGTACTGCTAATCTATATACTGCATGTGATCTTTCATGCATTTCAAATTTTAAAATGCGCCACATAGCTTCTGGTGCACTTACATAGCGAGCATCTATATGAGATGCAAGTTCATCATGTACTAACTCAGTGCTTTCGGGGTTGTCTGCACTTTTGACGACTACAGTAGCTGCATCATAGCCTTTGTAAATATATTTGCGCATATATTTAATGGCTTTGATGGAAGTGCAGGCTTCTACATTAATGTGTGCATTATACTTCATGAGTAAATGTGGATTGTAGGGTACCACATATCTATTGTCAACCTTTTTGCCACGAATAATGGCACTATCTCCTTCTCTTCTTCTATAAAGTGGATAGCCATCACAATTGGCATAAGTTTTGTCTCTATAATCTTTTGGAAATTCTTTTGTAGATTTATTATTTTCCATACATGGGCCCTCATTCTATTATTATCCGTAAATCGTCCGCAAAGCTGCGATTCCTTGCGGGGCTCCTGTTACCTTGCAATTCAAATAGACGGCGCCGCAAGGATATCCCCTTACGGCCGGCCGCATATCTTGCAACCGGCCGTAAGCTCAGAAATCTTTAAAAGCAAATATAAATTCAAGACGGCACTGTAAAGCTCTGTAAATGCGAGGGATCATAATGGGGGACATGAGGATTAATAGCAACCCCCTCTCAAGCTTGCACATTAGCCCAAATCCGAGATTTCATTAGCTGTTTATTTTCCGACCGCAGCGTGGACGGGTCTGAGGTGCTCCAAACCCTCTGGACTTTTTCCACGGATATTTGACATAAATTAAAATAAAAATTATTTACGGATTTGAGTGTAGGGGAATGTTGTGCTATGAATGCTAACACCTACAATCACGTTATAGTCTCCTCTGAGTGCAGGATGGCATTATTATGGCTTTATTATGTGCTTAATTGTGTGCCTGCGGGACCTTTTTGCTGCAAGTAAGCTGCGGCTCGGTTTTAGCCTTGCAGAGTGGGTTCCCGGAGCAATTGAATAGCATCCGGGATCTGCTTGCGGCCGAAACTCTTGCGGCCGTTTAAGATCAAAGGCTTTCCTCCGGTGCGTGCGGCCGCAAGGGATAACGAGGCGCCGGCCGCAAGCCTGCCGGAGTCCCCGGCCGGAAGGGAATAGAATAGGCAAATAGCTTGCGGCCGGTCCTTGCGGCCCCGCATCTCCTACGGCCGATAATAGAATGAGGGCCATGGTGATTGTGGATTACGCTTGCCACAGGGTCCATGAATCATGCGATGAGTTACAATCTCATATAGTCTACCATATAGATCTGGATCTGCTAGTTCAGCAACAATGACTGAATCCACGTTTTCACCAGTATCTAATTTATCTTTTTCTTGAAGGATTATGAGAAGATGTGCATGTGGAAGGCCTCTTTTTTTAAATTCAATTGTATATACGTAAGCAAGACATTTGCCAAATAAGTGACTTATAGTGATGTCACGTATTAATTCATTAAATTTCATTTTAAAAACTCTGGCTACTAAATCTGGTCTATCGGAAGGACTTTGGGCAAGAAGTACATTTTTTGAAATTTCTGGCCATTGGGGATTACATGTAAATGTAGAAAATAAATCGGGTTTTCCAAATTTGGTGACAATAGCCATGGCATAAATTGTATCTTTCTCTCATATTTTGAAGAGATCCCTGAAAAGAAGATGGTAAAATGATGGCTTTGCCAGCTGTCATGTCTCTGCTTGTAGCCACCTCTGCAACATAGTCCATTAATCCACAATATTTTTCTACACGTAGTTTATCCTGTTGATATTTTATGAAGTTTAAATTATTGGCCTCAACTTGCAAATAGGAATCAATAATCCAATGTTGTGTTAATTTTCCACCACATAAAATTGGATTAAATGTATTTCGAATGGCAATTTGAGCTACTTTAAATTCAAGCATAGAAACATTATTTCATATTCTGGCTTTAGCATTTGGATAACTGGGAAGGGTTAATTTTGGTTGCCAACCTGCTTCTCCGTGTGGTACTGATACTGATATTAATGAATGGTTGCGCCTCATTTCTGGGATATATGCTAATGTCTCTTTGAAATGGTGGTTCTCCTTCATCATTTTGAAACACCATTGCAACCTCATTTAATGTTGGCAAGTTATAACAGCGTTTATCAGTATGTCGATCTCTTTTAAGCACCATATTGACCTTTGGGATTGGTAATTGATGTCTTTCTGCATGAAGTTGTTGTTCATTTTCTAATTCTGCTAATTTTTTATAAGCTTCAGTGTAGGGGTTATTGGCCATAATGTTATCTAGCTCTATAAAAACACTGGGTAAGCATTTTTTATTTTCTTGCAGCTGCATACGTTGGTCAACAGCTTCCATTGTATCTAGGACATATAGTTGAGCACATTTTCTTTGCTCTCCTTCCCTCTGGATGTAAATGGGAAGTCCGATGGTAAATTTGGCCTTGGACTTTAAAACAGTAAGGACCATGTCCTGGTACATTAGCAGCTAATGTTGCCCCCATAGATGCAAAGGATATGGCACTATTGTAGGATCTTATGTTTGTCTTGAAATGTTTGTAGTTTGGAAAAGTAGGTTCAGTCATAATGTTTTGTAAATAGATTGGGAATTGTTTTCTTTCTGGAAGTTTGACCTTGCCTTTTTGACAGCAACTAATAAATTGGCCATCTCTGTGTCTCTCCTGTTTAAAATGATAAGCCTCACAAAACTGACATTGAGTATTCATGTCCCCACAATTATTAACCTCTACTGCTAAAGACTTGAGTAAAGGACAATTTGCAAAGCAAATATCAGTTTCAGTTTCAAATTAATCAGTGGAAATGTCATGTGATATTTCAGGAACAGGTTGTAAATGCTTTGTTTTTTTAGTGGCTTTTTTTGGTATATATTTTATTTTTTCAGGTAAAATGTTATGTGATGTTTCTGGAACAGGTTGTAAATGCTTTGTTTTTTTAGTGGCTTTTTTTGGTATATATTTTATTTTTTCAGGTAAAATGTTATGTGATGTTTCAGGAACAGGTTCTAAATGCTTTTTTTTTTTAGTAGCTTTTTTTGGTGCATCTTTAATTTTTGCAGGTGATAGTCTTTTGCTTGCAATTCTTTTGCGTTCTTTTTCTCATCGAATTTCTTTCTGCTCCGGTGTCTGCTGGTTGGCCCATCTTTGTTGTCGTTCTCTAGCTTGACGTCTTATCTTTTCTTGTTTTGTGTCGTTATCAGCCATGTTAATCTGTAAAAATAAAATAAAATATTGTATCATTAGTTTAGTTTGAGATGTTAATTTGTTTTTTGAAATATTTGATTTGCAACAGTTTGTTTCTATGTGATTGTAGTTCATTGTAGCTGAACTTTCTATTGTTAAATGAGTGCGTTTTATTTTTTTGCTCTTACTTTCTCTCGTAGGTTGTATTTTTTGCCTTACATGCATAGCACACTCAAGGTTATGACATTATATCTTTTTGTAGATGTAGTAGGTGTATGGTGTTAATTTAAATTGATTTTTTTTTTTTTATTGATTTTTTTGTTGTAGTTTTAGTTAGGGGATTGTTGTAATAGTATTTTTATTTTTGAGTTAAAGGCTTACATGTTGGGGCTGTGAAAAGGTTTGTATTGTTGTTTTTTCTGTGTTAGTAGTATTTGTTTTATATTCTATTTTATTTGTGTGCTTAGGTTTTATGCTTAATATTGTACATTAGCGCTGTGAATTGAGAATTAACATTTTTATTTAGTATGTGTTTTCACTATTTTTTGGACTATGCTGTTTTATGTTGGTTATTTTTTTTGTTAATTGATTTTTTTGTTGTAGTTTTGGCTTATAGGCATAGTAGAGGGCAAAAATTATTCTTTCTAATTTGTGCTGCAGGGGATTGTTGTAATAGTATTTTTATTTTTGAGTTAAAGGCTTACATGTTGGGGCTGTGAAAAGGTTTGTATTGTTGTTTTTTCTGTGTTAGTAGTATTTGTTTTATATTCTATTTTATTTGTGTGCTTAGGTTTTATGCTTAATATTGTACATTAGCGCTGTGAATTGAGAATTAACATTTTTATTTAGTATGTGTTTTCACTATTTTTTGGACTATGCTGTTTTATGTTGGTTATTTTTTTTGTTAATTGATTTTTTTGTTGTAGTTTGGCTTATAGGCATAGTAGAGGGCAAAAATTATTCTTTCTAATTTGTGCTGCAGGGGATTGTTGTAATAGTATTTTTATTTTTGAGTTAAAGGCTTACATGTTGGGGCTGTGAAAAGGTTTGTATTGTTGTTTTTTCTGTGTTAGTAGTATTTGTTTTATATTCTATTTTATTTGTGTGCTTAGGTTTTATGCTTAATATTGTACATTAGCGCTGTGAATTGAGAATTAACATTTTTATTTAGTATGTGTTTTCACTATTTTTTGAACTATGCTGTTTTATGTTGGTTATTTTTTTTGTTAATTGATTTTTTTGTTGTAGTTTTGGCTTATAGGCATAGTAGAGGGCAAAAATTATTCTTTCTAATTTGTGCTGCAGGGGATTGTTGTAATAGTATTTTTATTTTTGAGTTAAAGGCTTACATGTTGGGGCTGTGAAAAGGTTTGTATTGTTGTTTTTTCTGTGTTAGTAGTATTTGTTTTATATTCTATTTTATTTGTGTGCTTAGGTTTTATGCTTAATATTGTACATTAGCGCTGTGAATTGAGAATTAACATTTTTATTTAGTATGTGTTTTCACTATTTTTTGAACTATGCTGTTTTATGTTGGTTATTTTTTTTGTCTAGATTGAAGTTTGGGTTTACTGTTAAACGTTGTTGTCCGTAAAAGACAAATAGCAGGTAAATGACAAATGCGAGTCACTGTAGTATTTTTGCGTGCTTAGCCTCGTTTTCGTTTTGTTCGGTGGCCATTTTTTCTCTCGCTTAGGTGATTTTCGGCTGTCTAAACTCCGATTTTTTTTACTTAAATCGAGTTGTAACTTTACTTTTACAGGTCCTGGGTGCCCCCCCCCCCCCCCATGCTATGGGTAAGCTTTTTATGTGTTTGTTGTGTGCATTTATTTTGTTTGTAATGGTTTTGGGGTTGCGCAAGTTGCGTCCTTGTTTTCGTATCTCGTACTTCTTTTTCGGCCAATCCGTAGGTGTTTGGTGGTGTTTTGCGTCTTTATTGTGCTGTAGCCTCGTTTTCGTTTTTTTCGCCGCCCATTTTTTCTGTCACTTAGGGGATTTTCAGAGTTCTAAACTCTTTTATTTGGACTGAAATTAAGCTGTAATTTCAGGTTTCAAGGTCCTGGATGCCCCCCCTTGCTGTAGGCAAGCTTTTTATGTATTTGTTGTGTTTATTTATTGTGTTTGTCATGTTTTCATGTGCGCCGGTTTCGGCCGTTCGTAATGGGTCGTAACGCGTCCCGTATTTTTTGTGAGGGCCGCGGGCAAGCGTTAGCAACAGCTTGCATGCCCACAACTATATATGTGATAGGGGAACAGCACCATGAGGCCCCAGACCAGGCTCATACAGCCATCCCTTCACATACTGTTGCACATAGCACCTAACATTTGCTTGCAGTGTGCCATCCTTATCAAAAAATTATACATATTTACTGTCCAACATATTTTCAGAAACATTTTATTTTGTTATTTGGATAATGTTGTGCAATTGATTCTGATGAAGATCCCTGCTTTCATATTGTTTTTAAGTGGTTTACTGTATTTTTAATGGCTGATAGGGCACTCTTACATCTTTGAAAAAGCCTTTGTGATTCCAATTTGAAACCTGTAATATTTATAAAACAATTTTGTTACATTTGCGATTTACAGGTTTGAAGGCAATTGCAAGCTTGTTTAATTGTTGTAATTAAATATTGTTTTTGCGTCTTTAGCAATGGTAACATTTGCAGGCTTGAAACATCAAAAGAGGAGATAGGACAAAGTTACGTTTTTGACAACCACAGTGCTTTTGAGCCTGTAACCTGCAAAATGATTGCAAATAGCAAAATGTAGCCAATTAAATATCTGTAACATTTACAGGCTCCATTACGGGACAATTAAATGTGGGCCCAAGTCTGTATATATCATTAGCAGATAATTATGACTCATATAGCTATATTACTGCTTACTGGTGGACAGACGTAATCCCACCATAGAAATTAAACATTTGAATCAGCTACAGGTTTTACATTTGAAAAAAACCCTGAGAAATCACTCATTTTCTGCTTTATTACATGACTCACATCCCCAAGCACTTGACAGCCCTGAAGCCATTTGAAGCTGCAGCTTTGTTTTGACATATATTGTAGTAATAGTTTATGCTCATTTGCCTCTGTTTCTGAAGAACTGATTTTAAAGAGTTTTGGTACACCGTTGACTCTCTCTAGTTCAATTGAGATTTTTGTCACAAATTTACAATGTTCTTTTTGAAAAACAAGACTTTATAATGAGCAAATGTTTTTCAAAAGGAAAAAAATGCAGTTTATTTTTTATTTATTAACTTTAATTTATTAACTATTATATTAATTTATTCCATGTTTGAGCTGCTTTCTCATCCAGGTGCATTAGTCCTATTTAATTCACTGGCACTTTTCCATTGTAACAGTTGCAAGATTTTGTGCTTTACAAGGATATGGAAGTCTCACAGTTTTAAATATTACAATAAACTACCTAATTGTTTGTTATCTAAACCCCATTTTTTTACCAAGTGCTTTAAAACTCTGTTTTTACTCACTAAAATCTTCCAAACAGCCCCCACAAAGTGCTGCCCCCTGTAAACCATGCACACAGTGTCAAAGGGTTCTAGTACTAGATGTACTAACCAATCACAGATGGTCTCTCAGCAGCATTTCAAAACTTGCTGTTTAGAAATAGTGTGTTAAATTAAAAACAAGGAACCTTCCATATCCCTTTAAAGATTCCTCTCACCTGTAGAAGTAGAGGAACATAATTAAAAATGGTGGATACCACTGCAGCATAATTGCATATAATAAGGTACATGCTATATTATTTTTTTACGGTTCAAAAAACATATTAATATTTAGCAATTGTGGTTCATTAAACCAAAATATAAACAGCATTACAGTGGTCCTTTAAAACATTATACCATTTTAGATTTTTTACTGAACTTTATCTGTTAAAAATTTTGTTTAACATTATTTTTAATTCTATTTCCAATGGATTCTTTTGAAGATTCTTTTCAAGAGTAGACTTGAAATTGCACTATTATTGTAAGCCATAAAATACTTTCTTTTAAATAAAGCTATATGGTTACAATAGTAAATCAGAGCCTTTGTTCTTATATTCATTTTTTTCCAAAGCTAAAAGGCTTTTTTAGCTTCTATTTTGCAGAAGCCCTAAAAGCTTTTGTTTAGCATAGTTCTGGATAATGGTAATGAGATGTCAGATTTCTGCCAGGGCTCTGATAAGTACCGGCCCCACTGTGCCGAGAGTAGCACACATACATATTAAATTGGGTAAAATTACAATATGTGCATATCGTGTGGTGCGGCTTAGAATTCACAAAGTAGCACAAGTTGTGTGCATCCAGGTAGTTAGGTGAACAGTTGGGTCCAGCTTGCGTTGCCTTGGTGACATCAGATAGTTGGCTTCGAATCACAGCTTTGTGCAGATGACAGATAAATCTAGTGCTTAGTCTCTAACTTTAAATTTGCAATATAGATCAAGACACTGGAGTGCATCTTAAATAGGCCAGTTCTATCGTACAGGGGGATTGGAATGCTTACAGGGTCACTAAATTAAGTACAACTTGGACTAACATAACTGGAAAGATCTTTTAAAAACACGTTGAATTATATTTAGAATTTTTGAAATATGTGCATTTTTCACAGAAAAATCCAATAATCTGTGTCCAAGTCCACCCACATATTGCCTGAATCCTCAAGCCTTGGGAGCTTGGGTCTTCCAGGCTACTGCAGCCAATCAGATTATGGAGGTGTTCCCCCCATTCAAGTCAGTGTTAAGGTATATATCAGACTGTTTTCCAGTATAAAGGGAACATTTTGGTTCTTCAGAATTTGACAATATCTGTGTCAAATAAAATAAGCCACTAAACTGTAAACTCTATTTTCATAACACTGGGAAAAATTAAACAGAGTTCGCAGAACTAGCAGAGTTCTTAGAACCTAATAATAAACTGTTTAATACACATATGTATTCAAATCTGTATCTTTATTGTTAAGATATTGACATGGCACTTATTTTGATATGTATTGCAACAATAATTAATAGTATTTCCCTGTCACATTCATACTGGCTCTTATATTAATTGAGATTGAAAACAACTTGTAGTCAAGTTCAACCTTTTTAGATCTCCTCTGATCCTTGTAATATGTGGATTAATTGTTAATTGAACCACAGAAAGGGAAAAAGAAAAAAACATTGAAACATTGCCAATGTCCTTCCTGGTGCTGGCGATTGGATTACTCACTGGACCAATACTCCTTATTTAGATATCCAGTATAACCCTGAATGCCCTTTATAAAATACTAGCGAATTGCCCGTCAGAAAATGACGGTCATAAAATTGTAATGCACGTAATGCTGTTTGCCACACAATGTAAGACTTTTGGTCCTCTCAGTACCTTTGGCGCTCATTGCGAGCCTTGTGTACTTTTGGTTGTCTTTGCATCTTCGGCGCTCATTGCAAGCCCAGGGCTGAGCGCCTTTGACGCTCATTGCAAGCCACCCCCCTTGTGTACTTTTGCTCCTCTGAGCACTCTCGGCACTCATTGTGAGCCCTGTGCTGAGCGCCTCTCCCCTGCTCTTTTTTTCTATAAATATATTTTGTAATAATAATTAATTAATTAATTAAATAATAAATTAATATACTTTACCTATTTGTAATTAATATATCCAGCAATCAATATCCTGAAGAGCTAACAATCTGTTTTTATTTTACTGCCGCATACAATGTACATTTGGACTGTTGCTGACCTGAGGTATTAGTGACAGCAATGTGGCAAGTGTGCAGTATAAATAGACTGCGTGCGCGAGGGCAAATCGTTTGTTTAGTTGTGTAAAGCTCCATTTTAGTGTTGTAAAATGGCTGCGATTGTGTATGTGTTACGAGGGTCTGGAGCATTTTCTGTGTTTCTTAATAGTGTATTTTGTACCTCGTACGTTCCTGGGTAAACGTCTTATGTGCCTGGCGGTGTTTTGCGTGGTTAGGGGTAGCTTTGTTTTCGTTTTTTTCGTCCATAATTTTTTTTTGTTGCTTAGGCGATTTTCAAGTGCCGAAACTCTGCAAATTGAGTTTAGATTGTCGTGCAACCTCACTCTCAGACGTCCTGGCTGTCCCCCCGTGCTGTGTGTGATGTTTTTTTATTTATATTTTTTTATTTTTTTTTTGTGTTTTTGTTGTATTTGGATGTGCGTGGTTCAACCGTTAACTTCTTTTTAGATTTTGTCCTGCGTCTCGTATTTGTTTTTTTCTAAGTTCCGCTTTCCAGTCTTATGTGCCTGGCGGTGTTTTCCGTGGTTAGGGGTCGCTTAGGCGATTTTCGAGTGCCGAAACTGAACAAATTCTGTTTAAATTCTCGTGCAACCTCACTCCCAGACGTCCTGGCTGTCCCCCCATGGTGTGTGTGATTTTTTTATGTTTTTTTTTAATTTATTTTTTCATTTGTGTTTGTGTTGTTTTTGTATGTTCGATTTTCAGCTGTTAACATAATTTTTTGACCTCGTATTTTTTCTTTTTCGAAGTGCTGCGGGTCGTATATTTTTTTTCTAAGTTCCTCTTTTCTTTTTGCAAAGTGTTACGTGCCGTAATTTTTCCACTGGATTTTTTCAAAGTGCTACAGGTCTTGCATTGTGATCTGTCTAATTGAGATTTCTGTTGATCTGTAGTCCCGCAGGTCATAGGGATGAGCGCCTACGGCGCTCATCTCCACCAGTGCAAGTAGCGCTTTGGGGCTCCTTGCCAGCAACTGCGCCCTCGTGCCCTCAACCTGCAATGCTCACAACTATATATGTGATATCCAACCCCCTTGTAAAGTTATCTGTCAAATCCGCTGTCACAAACTCCTTTGGTAGAGAATTCTACAGTTTAACCACTATTATTGTGAAGAACCACTTTCTTTCTTTAAGGTCGAATATGTTTTCTTCTAACCTTAAGGGATGTCCTCATGTCAGTTGAAAACTTCTTGGCTCAAAAAGTTCACATGACAAAGCCTTATACTGACCCTGGATGTTTTTATATTAGGTAATCATATCTCCTCTTAGACGCCTTTTTTCTAGAGAGAATAAGTCTAATTTGGTTAGCCTGTCTTTATAGCTTACTCCAACTATTCCCCTTATTAGTTGTGTTGCCCTTTGTTATTCTTAATATTCTTATCTTTTATTTGTAACGCGCCAACATATTCCGTAGCGCCTAACTCTAAAATGTCCTTTTTATGAAGTAGTGCCACAATTGTACTTCATATTCCAAATTAGGGCGTACTAGCGATTTTTATAGTAGCAAAATTATATTTGCTTCCCTTGCTGCTCTACCCTTTTTAATGCACGTTAATATTTTATTTACCTTTGTAGATGCTGTTTGGCATTGATCACTGTGTTTGTCTACAAGTACTCCTAACTCCCTTTCTATTTCTTATACCCCTAGATTTGCTCCATTTAGCTTATAAATTGCATGTTTATGTTCCCTTCCCATGTGCATAACTTTACAATTATTTGTATTATATCTCATCTGCCATTTAGTTGCCTATTTCTCTAATTTTTGTAAATCCCTGTGGAAGGAAAGTACATCATTTTTTTGATTTAATTACCTTACTCAAATTAGTGTAATTTGCAAAAATGGATACATTGCTTTCCAGTCCTGCTTCTAATTCATTAATAAATATGTTAAAAAGGAGAGGACCTAATACTGAACCCTGAGGAACCCCACTTACCACATTAGTCCAATCTGAGTATGTTCCAACAACCCTTTGCTTCCTGTCTTTTAGCCAGCTCTCAATCCGTGAGCAGATATTTACTACAATTCCAGTATCCCTTAGTTAGCACAATAGTCTCCAAGTTGCCTTGATCCGTGTTCCTACTCACCTCCTCATAGAAACTAATTACATTCTTTTGACATGGCCTATCCCTTAACAAATAGTGTTGACCCATACTTATAATCTTGTTGACTCCCTTATTAATCCTTCTAAAAAGTTCCCCTCTACAGAAGTGAGGCTCACATGTCTATAGTAACCTGGGTTTGCTCCCTTCTTAAATATACGTGTCACATCTGATTTTCCCTAGTCATTTGGTAGTGACCCTGTGGTGAGTGAGTCTTGGCTACTACAGAACCAAGTGCCCTTAGTACCCTTGGATTTACTTCATCAGGATCTGGGGCTTTATTAACATTTACTTCTTCCAACCTCTCTTAGATTTCTTCCTGCATTAATCGGTGGTACCACCCTTGTGTATACCAAAGAAATTAACAAAATTTATCAGTCAGCCTATTTCACATTATAATGATCCTATAGCTTCCTTAGGGCCATATTAAATTCCAAGTTCGTAGCGGCACCGGTACACCCGCAAAGCCTGCAGGCTTAAAATTCGGCGCAGTTACAGAGCTATTAAATTGGCAAAGCTCCCAACAGACGTGTCCAACATCCAAACCCGTAAACCATTATTGCACACGTTGCATGTGTGGCAGTTAACATGATCAATTAGTCAAACCTGTAGTTTTGAGTTTAGACGGAGCCAATAGTAAAAGAGATCATCATCATTTTGTCACCGAAAAATTGAGGTTAGATTTCGATCCCTTACGGGTTTGAATTACGGGTTACGATCGGACACGCATTGCAAAAATAATTTAATATTTATAAATCAGTAAATATTACCGTATTTTTCCGAGTATAACACGCCCCCATGTATAAAACGACCCCTATTTTTTTTAGCCCAAAATTTAAATATATATGGAATCACTTATTAGGTGCACTGGTGCTGTGTTTGTTGGGGAGGAGCGCCTCTCTGTTTAGGAGGTGAGCATGGCATGTGCATTTGCCTCCCACACATCTTTGCACATCTTCCTTCCTTGTTTGCTGGGCTGTGTGTGTGCACTGTGCGCGGTGGGGAGCACCCGGGGGTGCTGTAAAGGCTGCTGGGGCTTCTTGTGCCATTGGTCTATTAGATTGATCAACGGTGAGGACCCCAGGGTGATCGCCTTCCCCAGAGGGGAGGAAGCTGGGGGGCCAGGCAGGTAAAGGAAGGGGCGGAACAGACTATGAGAACAGGGTCAATAGGGCCTGGTCACACTGGCAGTGCTCCAAGGCAGTGTAAGACTGGAAGACCGTGCGTGCACGAGACGGGCGGGACTGATAGTAGGGCCGCGGCCTTAGCACATCATGTGAGAGGGTTTAGTGAGGGTCAGGCCGGGGTAGGAAACAGGACAGCGAGATGCCAGAGCATGCGTACCAGTTGTGGTCACCTCCCAGACCCGGTGTGAGCAGAACCCGATGTGCAAGCTCTGTAGGCCTCGCCATGTAATCCTCCAGCCTCGCACAGGGTATTGGCACCTCCTGGTTTAGATCCCCTCACAGGAGCACAGTGCCGCCTACACACTGTGGCCTGCTCCTCATCGGTGCCAAAGGGCCTGCATAGGATGGGCTGTGTCCTGCTGCAGATCGGAGGATTGGACTGAGCCTTGTTCCTCGACCCACAAGGATTCGCTAGTTCCACCATAAGTATCTTCACTGACTATAGGCTTAAAAGCAGGCTTAAAGGCATATCTAAATTTCCTGGATTATAAATGCAACTTATAGAGGAGAATCAGTAGTGTATGAAAACATTTATTGCATGAAAAAATACCAAACTAAACATTAACAAACTCGACCCGATGTTTGCTACATTTCTTGAGTTTGCAAGCAGCAGCTTTGAGTTGACACCCCTGAAAATCCCTGTTAAAATTAGCATAAATTCATAATTTGCTTTGGTCAATCACAGTCAGCAAATACATTTTAATATAATGTAACAACAAATTATGTCAATTTGTGCAGGAAAGTATCATGGGATGTGTAGTCTCCCTGTAAAAGGACGTAGGAGGAGTCAGACACTGAACTGCAGATCTCTTCATTGAGCTACTGCTGGCTTGAAGGTTAGTAAAGGGTTAAAATCTGTACCCAAATGGAGTGTTTCTATTGGGAGGTTCATTGTGCCTATGTAAGCTACTCTGGGGGTGTGGAAAACAATTCTTATTTTTAAATAAAATATATCTGTGGGTGTATAGATTGAAGAGAAACATAGATATACCTTTAACATACAAATACCTCCTCCTCCTCTACCATTGCCCCTATCTTTCCTAAATAGGTTATAACCATCTAAAGTAACAGTTCAGTCATGAGAGCCACCCCACCATGTTTCAGTATTGCCAATCAAATTCAACTTTAAAGTTTACTGCTACTACTTCTAGCTCACCCATTTTCCCTGCAAGTTTCTTGCATCTCCCCCTGAAGAATCAGTTTATCAGAATGGTGAAATGCGCGTCAAGCTCACAGTGGAGCTGACTGGGGTTTTTGGGACTCTCCCTCCTCATACCAGCCACAAGGACCTCCGGGACACAGACACACTACCTCCGCAGACCTGAAGTATAGGTAGGGTAAGTTCTCTACACCACAGGGCGCAAATTCAGGGCATCTAGTAGGCCATTAACTTTATTATTTTATCTCTCTCCCATACTGTTACCTAGAAACAGCGAGTCTGGAGGCAAGTGTCGTGTAAGACTTATTTACCACATCATTACTGTCTGGTTGTGATTCTATCTGCGTATTTAGCCTATAGACTATGTATTACCATTTGGCAAAGTTTATAATTGCATGAACTGTCAATATATCACTACCACCTTTTGCCACACAACTACATTTAAGCAAGCAGACATGTATTGTCTCTACTAAGATAGGATCCTATGACTGTAACTTTTCCTAGATACCGGGACTGGTATATATATGTTTGACCACATTACCCTAGGGAGCTTATCTATACTCAATAGGGATCTTACCTTCTTAACCCAGGATACGCAGCACTCATTACTTTGAGTGATCAGTATTCGCAGCTAGTTATTTATGTGCATAGCAACACCGCTGAAGTTCCTTTGCCCACATACCTCTATACCCTGTACTTATGCTTACCATGCTAATAGCATATACCTATGCCAATTGTTCAACTTTATAGCACTATACACAAGTGGACATCGCAGGCATTGCTGCATATCCTCTAGTTCCCTGTAAGCGCTATTCAACTTCCCCCAGTGGTTTTCCAGCTGTGGGAGCCTCCCTATACTTGTGTCAGCCCACTACCCATTTTATTGTGTGCATTTATTTCATGTTTGTTTATTTTCCATTGTTGCTCTGCTGCTGGATGCAGCATTAGCATGTATATCTTTTGTTTTATCACAAACTAAATAAACGTTATGTTTTAATATAACCTTGACTCTAGGAATTACTTATGACTAAGATTTATTCAGGCACACTTCCTCCTTTTCCTGGATTCCTACTATTTATAGTATGAAACTTAGATATACCGATTACTTCTATCTAGTCCCTCCCCCGCCCCCTACTAGTTGCACAAAAGCTCCCTCTTCATTAAGGTGCAGTCCATCACTGCTATAGAGATTGTACCCAAGTGAAATGTCAGCCCAGTGCTCTAAGCTTATTCCCTGGATCTCTAAAACCATTCTTTAGGACACTCCTAACATACATCTGTAACCATGCTGTAGTCGAAGGTGAGCATTTCTTCCTCCTCAATCAGTCTCTGAGGAGTGAGAGTCAAGGAAAGCCTCCATCATTGACTTTACTACTGTTTTGAGCATTCAGGGAGTTGTCAATCACAGCCAGTTTCATAGACGATAATGTACCACACAGTACACAGCTGCTACACATCAGTGTTCATTGCTAATGCAGGACACTGGAGGATGTCTATAAAGAGCATTAGAAGTTCATATAAACACAAATATATATGTTTGCCTTTTTAGTTTACTCATCAGACACAGTCAGAGCTGTAAAAGTAAAGTTTATTGCCGGATGGCTTATTATAGCAAAAACGTATTTGCATCATGTGTTCAGAGAGTTTCTGGAAGATCTGTAAATATAGAAAATCATAGTAATCAAATTATTAGTATCAAACTCCTGACAGCCAAATGTAAGATACATATTTAATTATTTTCTATATTTATCAATGGCATATTCTTTCAAGTAATATATTGTTTTTACTGAAGTTTTTTGATGTAAACAATTTAGTAATTATTAATCCATATAAATCAATACTTCAGGAAATCAAGACAAACTGTTCACTAGAAGGTATGATCATGAGGCTGAAGCTCAAATATTTTGGCCATATTATGAGATGACAGGATTCCCTAGAAAAGACTCTGATGCTGGGAAAGATTGAAGGCACAAGAAAAAGGGCACGACAGAGGCAGAGATGGATAGATGAGGTCACTAAAGCAATTAACATAAACTTGATGGAGCTCAGAGGGGCAGTGACTGAGAGATGCCCCTGGCGTGCTGTGGTCCATAGAGTCACAGAGAGTCGGACGCGACTGAACGACTAAACAACAACAACAATATATATAGATTAATAATGAGTATTGCAGTATATTATGATACTAAGATATTGCCCGTCAAAAATTAGGGGAATAAAATTGTAAGCCCGGTAATGCTGTTTGCCACACAATGCAAGGCTATGGGCCCTCTGCGCACCATTGGCGCTTATCAGGAGCTGCAACTTTCCTGCATTGCAATGATCACCTTCGGCGCTAATTGCAAGCCTCTCCCCCTGTGTATTTTATAGGCCTCACACTTAAGTGTTAGTGTCCTTGGTTGTGTTAGTGCCTTTGGTTAAGTGTTACTGGGTTGGGTTAAGTGTTACTACCTTGTGTTAAATGGTGGCTTGTATGAAGTGTTGCTGGCTTTCGTTAAGTGTTACTGGTTAGGGCTCGTTTTTACATCCTGTGGTGTAGCGCTCATTGCAGCCTAAGTCCTGCATTCTTCAACTACTCGCCTCGCTTCACGTGGCTTGCAGTGCAATGAGTGCCTTTTTTCGCTCATTGCAGCCTAAGTCCCGCACAGCCTAAGTCCCGAGGCTCGCAAAGGCTCGCAAAGTGTGACCAACATCGTAAGCTACATATTTATGCTCTCAGTGCTTTCTGCTTTCAGTATTGGCCTAGACTGCAAGTCTCCATGCTATTGTAGGTCTCAGTTTGGCTTGGAATAAGAAGCCAGTGGCAGCCTTGAGGTAGAAATGGGGTTGAAGTATTCAAATTCCAATGTGTGTGTGTTCATGAGTTTGTCTTATCTACTGTACAATAGTTGTTCAACATGGATCCCAGATTCATAAATTGTCAGTATCTTTTTGTATTTCTCTCAGAGAATGGTGCTATATTTGTTTTTATTAACGTGCATGCCTCAGCTCTAGCCAGGATTTTGCAGAAAGGAATATACAGATGGCAAGAGTCAAGTGTTAGCAAAAATGCCAGCAATGCACAACCTTCCCATCATCTGGCAACCTCTGTAAAATATTGCTGATTCCTCAAGTAGGGTAAGCTGCTAACAGTGTTACGATCAGTGAGTGTGCCTGCAAATATTCACTCTGCAATGAGGATGCACAGAGGACACAGGACTTTATAACCTGTATTAGTTTGAAATTTTATAGTATATACTAAAACACCACTGGTAGACTGGCTTATGTGCCTGGTGCTTCAGAATGAAGAGTCCTTACAGCAGTAGCAATAGCAAAAGCCCATACACCAACATTTAGCAAACTGAAAGGAGGTGAATGGTGCTGCTGGGGAGCTGAATGGGGTGAGAATGGTGCTGCTGGGGGGTTGCGGGGCTGCTGCTGGGTGAATAAGACTGCTGGTGGGTGAATGGGACTGCTGGGGGGGGGTTGGGTGCTGAATGGGTCTGCAGGGGGGTGAATGGGACTGCTGGGAGGGGGTAATTGGTGCTGCTGGTGGTTGTGGGGCTGCTTTTGGGGACTGAATGGGGTTGCTGAGGGGATTTGGGGCTGCTGGGGGTGAATGGGCATGTGCGGGGGTGAATGGGGCTTCTGAGGGCTGAATAAGACTGCTGGTGAATGAATGGGGCTGCTGGGGTGAGTGGTGTTGCTGGGGGTTATTGGGCTGCTGGGACAGGGTAAATGGTGCGGCTGGGGAGTTAGGGGTTGAATTGGGCTGCTGGGGGGCTTCTGGGGGGTGAAAGGGACTGCACGGGGGGAGCTGAATGGGGCTGTTGGGGGCTGAATGGGGCTGCTGGGGGTGTGAGTGGGGCTGCAGGGGGACATGAGGATTACATGTACTACATAGGCTAGCTGGCACATCGCTGCTAGGCATCACTGTCATTTGTGGCCGCAGGGCTGTACAGTGCTGCATTGAATATATACAGTATTTTCCACTAAAGATTTGCAGCAAGGGACCGCGGCACACAAATGGTTACCCCAAGTAGCGTGGGTACTGTAACTACCCCGCGGCAACTAACATTAACCCCACATGCTGTGGGGTCCCCATCGGGACCCCTGGAGGGTCCCCACATTAACCCTTGCAGCAGGGTCTCGTTCGGAGCCCGAATTGGGGCCTCATTGCATTAAAAAATGCAGGTTTGCCACCCATCGTGGGTCCTGAAAGGACCTTGAAGGTCCTTAAAGGACCCGCGATCAATAAAACTGTTAACCCCTGCCACAGGGGTACTATAAGTACCCCTCCGGCATCTAAAATTAACCCCATCACTCATGTGGGTCAATATAGACCCCCATAAGACTAAAATTAACCCCTCAGCCCAATAGGGGTGTATATAGACACCTATAGGACACTATTAACCCATAGGTTGACCCTATAAGTGCCATGAGGGTCCTCCAGGACCCTCATGACCCAGTCTAAGCACTACACTACTCTATTAACCCTAACTATACCCCATTAACCCCTTAACCCTAACTATACTCCATTAACCCATAATAAACCATATTTAACTCTAACTGGGTCTATTTAACCCCTCTAGACCTATTTAACCCTAGCTGGGCCTATGTAACCCTAACGGGGCCTATCTAACCTTAATTGGATCTAATAAACCTAACTGGGTCTAACCCCTCTAGACCTATTTAACCCTAACTGGGCCTATTTAACACTAACTGAGCCTATTTAACCCTAACTGGGCCTATCTAACCTTAATTGGTCCTAATTACCCTAACTGGGTCAATTTAACCCCTCTAGACCTATTTAATCCTAACTGGGCCTATTTAACCCTAACTGGACCAAACAACCCTAACTGGGCCTATCTAACCCCTCTAGACCTATTTAACCCTAACTGTGCCTAGCTAACACTCCGGGCCTATTTAACACCTGTAGACCTATTCAACTCTAACTGGGCCTATTTAACCCTGACTGGACCTAATAACCCCAATTGGTCCTATCTAACCCTAAGTGGGCCTATTTATCCCTATATGGACCTAACTGGGCCCATTCAACCCCTTCCAGACCTATATAACCCCTTCTATGCCTATTTAACCCCATCTAGCCCATCTAACCCCTTCTAGGCCTATGTAACCCAATCTAAGCCTATTTAACCCAATCACTTATGGGGGTCTATACAAACCCCCATAAGCCTCCATGGGGTTACTTATGGGGACCATACAAACCCCTGTATGTCTCTATTTAACCCAATCAGTCCCATAAGGGTTTATTAAGACCATCATAGGACAATGAAAACCCTATTATTAACCCCATAAGTTCCATGAGGGTCCTCCAAGACCCTCATGACATTAAGTACAAACACTACACTACACGATTCTCCCCCTCAATAAACCACTAAAACTAAACTAATCCCCCTCTAACCTAACCTATTAACCCCTACCTACCTAACACTTCTCCTAACCTATTAACACCTACACTAACATGGGGGTTAGGGAGGTAAGCCCCCCACCTCACTAATTACACAAAATAAAAAAAACTGTTTCAAAAAATAAAAAAAAGAACATTACAAACCCTCCCACCACAAAAAATAAAAAAAGGACATTACACACCCTCACCTCAAAAAAGAAAAAAATAATTATGCACCTGCAAAGAAAATACAAAAACAAATATACATAACATTACAATACAGCAATAAATAATGTGCAAATATATCCATAACTAAAATACTATTAACTCCTATCTACAATACATTTCCCCCTATTTACATTACATATCCCCCTGACTACAAAACATTAACCCTATCTATAAAACATTTCCCCATCTATAAAACATTACCCCCATCTACAAAACATTATCCCTATCTATAATACATTACACCTATCTACAATACATTAAACCCTAACTACAATACATTACCCCTATCTATAATACATTAAAAAGCCTAAATCTAACCTAAAATAGAATAAATAAGACCACTTTATTTTTACTTTGCAGATGTCCCTTCAGCGATGACGATGTTCCTAGCACAAGTCACACCCCTAACAACAAAAACAAAAATCACATTAGTAAAAAATAAAAACAAAAAATAAAAATAAAGATTCTAAACTTACCTTTTTGCAATATCCCCGTCCTTCTTCTTGTCTCCTCCGGCTGGTGCCCTTGGAAAAAATAAACATTACACAAATACACATACACATGAAAACACAATAAACATACTAAATGTAAAACTTACCTTTTCTTGATTTCCCCATCCTCCTCCTCTTCTGCCCCGGCTGGGTCCTTGACAAAATTCGCTGCTGTAAAAAAATAGCTAATGCGGCTTCTGGCGCTATTTCCAGTAAAAAAAAAACCGTTATGGAGCCATTTGAGTGGCTGAAATGGCTGTCAATCAAATTTCAGCCAATCAGAACTTGCCAAGGTGTCAGCCAATCAGAACTGTAACACACCTTTATCCCATTCTGATTGGCTGATGCACCTGTCAATCTTTTTGAAACCAATCAAAAGGCAATATTGCCTTCAGCCAATCAGAATGGCATACACCCCCACGGGATGGTTGGCTGAAGGCATCTGCGCCTTCTGATTTGCAGTTGTCACTGTCAATGAGACTGCAGCCAATCAGAAGGTGCAGATGCCTTCACAGACCAGTCACTTAATCACTAGACTAAGTATCTGCATGCTTTATAATAGGTGAAAATTAACAATATATCCAATATAGAGGTAATATCCGAAATATAACAATTCCTTCCACATTCTATACATCTGATTTTAATTAACACCACCAGTCAATGCAGTTCATGTTGTATTCTAACAATGAAGGGTCAGTTAGAGGCAGCCTAAAACCACTACACTTCAAAGGCTCATACCTCGATTAATCTACCATGCATTCCCACCCTCTATCTGATGGTGCAGGCATATATCCTGACTATAGTGCCAATTATGGGCAAGACGTATCCTAACTTCTTCTTAGATTTTTATGTTATCTCAAACCCATGTTAACAAACTATCTTTCATGCCTCAATCTCCCTTCTAATTTGTTGGTCCTCTCAAAAGCCTCCCCAAAATTAAGCATCTTCTCCTCTTGCTCTTCAGATCCATTATGTACCTATGTCTTCAGTCTTCAGTGTTTTCTACCCCCTGCTCAATATTTCAGGACTTCTGTACATCTGGGTATGGATGCACTAAATGCTAAAGGATAGACAAAGTTCACTCCTCTCGCATGCAGAGAACTTTGCAGTGATACTTGGACTACATAGTGAAAAGATTATTACAAACCACAGTTTATTCGAAAGTCCAGTGCCTTGCAAAAGTATTTACCCCTTGGCATTTTTCGTGTTTTGTTGCCTCACAACTTGGAATTAACAAGGATTGTTTGAGGATTTGCATCATTTAGTTTACAGAACATGCCCACAACTTTAAAGATGTTTTTTTTTTTTGATTATGAAGCTAACAACAAATAGGCAAAATACCAGAAAAGGTCAATGTGCATAACTATTCACCCCCCCTAAAGTAAATTCTTTGTAGAGCCACCTGTTGCAGCAATCACAGCTCCAAGTCGCTTTGGATAAGTCTCTATGAGCTTGCCACATCTTACCACTGGGATATTTGCCCATTTCTCCTTGCAAAACTGCTCCAGCTCCTTCAAGTTGGATGGTTTGCGCGTGTGAACAGATTTTCTATTGGATTGAGGTCTGGTCTTTGACTAGGCCATTCCAACACATTTATATGTTTCCCCTTAAACCACTCAAGTGTTGCTTTAGCAGTGTGTTTGGGGTCATTGTCCTGCTTTAAGGTGAACCACCGTCCTAGCCTCAAACAACGTAACGGAGTGGTACAGGTTTTGCTCACACATATCCCTATATTTAGCACCATCCATCTTTCCCTCAACTCTGACCAGTTTCCCACTACCGGCTGCTGAAAACATCCCCACAGCATGCATGATGCTGCCACCACCATGTTTCACTGGTGGGATGGCGTTCTTTGGGTGATGTGTTGGGTTTGATGGCGGAAAAGTAAAATTTTAGTCTCATCAGACCAGAGCACCTTCCTACATACATTTTGGGAGTTTCCCACATTGCTTTTCGCAAACTCAAAACGTTGCCATTTTGTTTTTTGCTGAAAGTAATGGCTTTCTTCTGGCCACTCTGCCATAAAGCCCAACTCTATGGAGAGTACAGCTTATTGTTGTCCTATGTACAGATACTCCAGTCTCTGCTGTGGAACTCTGTAGCTCCTCCAGGGTTACCTTAGGTCTCTGTGCTGCCTCTCTGATTAAATGCCCTCCTTTCCCGGTCCGTGAGTTTTGGTGGGCGGCCATCTCTTGGCAGGTTTGCTGTTGTGCCATCTTCTTTCCATTTGGTTATGATAGATTTGATGGTGCTCCTGGGGATCATTAAAGATTTGGATATTTTTTTTATAACCTAACCCTGACTTGTACTTCTCAACAACATTGTCCCTTACTTGTTTGGAGAGTTCATTGGTCTTCGTGGCAGTGTTTGGTTAGTGGTGCCTCTTGCTTAGGTGTTGCAGCCTCTAGGGCCTTTCAAAAAATGACAGGTCATGTGACACTTAGATTGCACACAAGTGGACATCATTTCACTAATTATGTGACTTCTGAAGGTAATTGGTTGCACCAGAGCTTTTTATAGGCTTCATAACAAAGGGGGTGAATACATACGCACATGCCAATTTTCTGTTTTCTATTTCTAAAAAATAGTTTTATCTATATATTTTTATAATTTCACTTCACCAACTTAGACTATTGTGTTCTGATCCATCACATAAAATTCCGATTAACAAAACATTGAACTTAAGGCTGTAAGGTAACACAATAGGTAAAAAGTCAAGGGGGGTGAATACTTTTGCAAGGCACTGTATAACAACACAACTAGTATTAGAAAATATCCCTACAATGAACATAAATAGAAATTATGGTTTGTACTCTAATTTTACATTGTAATACATAGAGAACATCACCAAATGTTATGACTTATCATTGGAGGTATATCCTCTTTTATATTAGTCACTGGCACAATACAAAAAAACAGTCCTAATAAGGAAGAAAGAACCCTTATTGGTGCAGCAGAGATAATGGAAATACCAATCTAAGAAAAAGGAGAGCAAAATGTATTATGTTGGTGCACTCCACAAACAATTCAAAGTTAATAAAACATAACATGTTTAGAGACTTAAGAAATAAGATCTATTATTCTTAGACACCTTTTATAGATTCAAATTGAATACTAATAGATCCCCAGCTGGTATAATTTGTGATTTATATCACTCCAGAGTATAAGAAGCACAACTGCTACACTACAAAGGCTGGGAAAATGAAATGCTAGGTGGCAGGTCCCACAGAGGCAGCGTCTGATTGAATTATTCTAGGAGAATAAGAGTAACCCTAGATACAAAAATGGGTCTATAAATGGATCCCAACAAATATATATATATATATATATATATATATATATATATATATACTAGGAAATTACCGCCATGAAATTGTAGGGCTGGCAATGCTGGTTGCCATACAATGTGAGGCTTTTGGCTTTTTTCAAAGTCCTACATGCCTGGCATGTTTAGTGTAAGTGTTACTGTTTGCGCTGTTGTGTATTTTCTTAGTTCTGCGTACCTATCGTTGCAGAGCTTCATTTTCATCCTGCTTCAGAATTTTTATGTTTTTCGGCCGCCATTTCTTTTGTAGCTTAGCCGATTTTCCAGTGACGGAAAACAACAAATATGGCTCAAAATCGCTTGCAACCTCATTCCCATTGCTGTGTGTGTGTGTTTTTTTAATTTTTTTTATTATTTTGGTTGTTTTTTGAGTTACGCGCTACGTGCTTAAATTGTTCGCCTTGCTGCGCGAGGCTAGCTTCGCAAGGCTCGCATTGAAATGAGCGCCTTTGGCTGCACAGCTGCTCGTATGTGTGAGGGCGCCGCTGGCTGCAATAGGCGCCTTTGGCGCGCATTTCAGCCTAAGTGCTGCGTGGCTGCTTCTCCTCACTTTGCGAGGCTCGCATGTATGACGGCGCCGCTGGCTCGCCTCACTTCATAAGGCTTGCGGTTGCGCCTTCTCTTTGCGAGGGACGCAACTGCATTACCAAAACTGCAAACGTTACAAACATCTTGCAGATTCACAACTAAATATGTGATATCACATATTATAATTGTCAAACTACGAGATGTCGTCACGCATTGCGTGGTGTGTACGACTTGACAATGAACGTCGAAGGCGATCATCGCGTGAGGCGAGCCGTTAACTCGGAGCACTTAGGCGATGAGCCACAAAGATGATCATCACGCGAGGCGAGCCAGTATCTCGCTCATTGCCTGCGAGACGTTAAACCAGTAAAATGCGCAGGACTTAGGCAAACACTTACAAAATGCGGGATCGCCTTAGGCTGCAAGCAGTTGACAAATGCGGGACCTCAAAATTTTTTTTTACTAGAATGGGAAAAAAAGAAAAAATACGGGACGTGGCACTTAGAAAAAAAAATCAGACTTAGGAAAAATACAAAGTTAACGACCAAACCAAGCAAACCAAGATACAAGAAAAAATACAAAAACAAATACAACAAAAACATTGCACACAGCACGGGAGAGCAGCCAGGACGTCTGGAAGTGAGGTGGAACGCGAGCTTATGTGGAATTTAAGTTTCGGCACTTGAAAATCGGATAAGCGTGAAAAAAAATGGCCGCCGAAAAAAATGAAAATGAGGCTGCAAGTCCCCGAACCGCAGAAAACAACCAGCAACGTACGCTATGGAAAAATACTAATACTAAATGCTCGCGAAACGCGTAAAACATAGACTAACACCACCATTTTACAACACTAACTTACACATTTACACATTCCCGCCTAAACCAACGGTTTTGTCTTGCGCACGCAGCCTATATGTAGGGCACACTTGCCACAGAACTGACACTTTCTCCTCAGGTGATGACAGTCTAAGTGGACATTTTCTGCTGCCGTAAAATTCAAAGAGATTGTTAGCTTTTCAGGATACTGCTGAACATTAAATACAAATAGGTAAAGTATATTAATGTATATTAATAATCATTAATAAATAATTTATAAATTAATTATTCTTAAAAAAAAGCTATATATTATTAGTTAAAAAAATTGAGCAACAAACTTATAATTTACACCTGCTTTAGTTTATCAATACTTTCATGCTTAGCTGTTTGTTATATATTAATTTATTGAATAATTAATTAGTAATGTACATTAATTTATTAATTATTAATTAGTAATCACCCGGTATATGCTAATGACGCGGCGCACATGTGTGACGTCACATGCGCGCCGGCGCCGGGTCAAGGAGCGGAGGCCGGAGCACAAGCAGGTAAGTGAGGGGAGAGGGGGAGTTATTTAGGGGGGTTTAGGTGGAGGAGGGGGGTTGAGGGGGTTTAGGTTGAGGATGGGGGAGGGAAAGAGACACGGGGAGGGTTAGAGAGAGACACACGGGGGGGTTAGAGAGACATGGGGGAGGGGGAAGAGAGACACGGGGGGGTTAGAGAGACACGGGGGGGGTTAGAGTGACTCGAGTATAAGCCAAGGGGGGCCTTTTTTGCCTTAAAAAAAGGGCTGAAAAAACTTGGGTTATACTCGAGTATATACGGTACATATCTGGAATGCTTATAATTGCCTGACAGGGACAGGACCTTCAAAGCACTTAAATATTTAAAGCAGTTTCATAGATTCTTACATGTGCTACATTTAATATTTTATACTGCTTTTATTTATGAATATATTGATGATTATGCGTTTGTGTTTTGCATCTAAGTAAACATCATAGTTTCAATGAGTCACTAATTAATTGAATGCTAACATTAAAAATGATTTTTGGAAAAACTGGTAATTTTAAATACTTTACAATTGCAAGCATTTAATGCCATCACAAATGCTACAGATGATGAAATGGTCAAAGACCATTATTTCTATCTAGATGGCCCTGGTAGATCAGGAAAAACATATCTGTACAATTGTTTGATGAGTTACATTAAAGCACAGGGTCAAATAGCAATGCTATTTTCAACAACTGGAATTGCTGCACTTTTGTTAGAAGGTGGCAGAGCTGTGCATAAACTGCCAGTTCCCATTTTAGAAACATCAGTGTCAGTTATTCAATTAAATTCTTTACAACCCAAAATATTTAAAAAAAAGTAAATTAATTGTCATAGATGAGGCAACAATGATGTCATGTCATGCCTTGCAATGTATTGATAGATTATTCAAATAAGTGATGGATAATAATTTGCCATTTGGTGGAAAGGTGATGTTGTTAGGAGGAGATTTTAGGCAAACAGTATCTGTTGTGCCACATGGAAAAAGGACTGACATCATTCAAACGTGTATCAAGACAAGTCAACTGTGGAAAATATTTACACACCTCAAATTAGAATTAAATATGATATCTGAAGGCCAAAACGAATTCAATGATTGGCTCATTCAAATTGGAGAAGGAAAACATCCACAAATAAATGATTTACCCAATGATACCATTGAAATTCCATTACAAATGGTTTGCAAGGAATCACTAATATCTGCAATCTTTCTAAACACTCTCATTAACGATGATTACTCAAATATTGCAAATAAAGTGATATTAACATCCAAAAATATAGATGCCTTGAATCTAAATAACAAAATGTTTAAATTCATCAACGCACCCCAAAATAATTATTACAACAACTCTATGTTGCTTTTTCAAGGTGCCCTAATCCAGATGATATTAAAGTTTCAATTGAAGACAACCCAAGTCAGGGTGATCTATTACATGATGGACGCATTTTTACAAAAGAACATTGTGTAGTATGAGGTTTTGTAAACATAGAGAATAATGGTTTAATTTCCAGGACGAAATTTAATGTCACTTGGCCTCTTTTTAGAAGACCACTATTTTACATACAAACTCAATATACAATTTTACAAAACTACAACAATAACAAAAATAAAAATGGAAAAAAAACAACAACAATAAACAGTGGTAATATCCCATAGACAACATTAAAAGTCTGCTGCGCTCTTTTTAAGGGAACTCCTTGGACATGCAAAAACAAAAAGTATTAGTATGTCTAAGAGGTGGCCTTTTGCCAGGATTGGCCCCACAAAACAGTTACGTTGCTTTTTTTTACTATTATAGTGTTTAAGGTTTAATACATTAACTTTATGTTTGGAATGTTAAAATTATTTTTTGCAAAGGTCACAAAAGTGGTTTCATTGTATATAATTAGGTAACATGTTAGTAGGAGGATGATCATTTGTTGTAAAAATTAAATGTATAATTAAATACAGAGTGTTGATCCAGGGAGTAATCCGACAGCCAGTTAATGAGGTCAGGAAGGAATTCATTTTTTCTTATTTTTGGCTAAGTTTTCATGTTTTTTTTACGGTTTGTCTTCCTCTGTATTCAATACCTATGTGGTTTAACAGTACTTTAAATAAAAGTTGAATGTTACAAACCATTATGTAATGGTTTCATATACTCATTGATATAAAGTTGAGCTAATGTAATGTTACTCATCCATACCTCAGATTTTAAAATGTTAGTATTGTTAATAAAAAATGGTTCACTAATGTTTCAAATCTAAGTTAATATGGTTAAACAATGATCGTTTACTAGTTGTTGAAAGACAAGTTGACTGTTAAAATAAAAAAAAAAGTTATTATAATTGTTGTATTTCTTTCTACATAACAAAAAGGTTAACAGTGTCACAGACTCACATTGCGTGGCAAACGGCATTCCCAGTATTAACATTTTATTGACCCTGTGTCTCTTCCCCCGCCTCCCTACCCTGTGTCTCTTTCCTCTCTTCCCTCCTTCCCCTGTGTCTTTTCCCCCTCCTCCCTCCCCTGTGTCTATTTTCCCTCCATCCTCCCTCTCCTGTGTCTCTTTCTCTTCCTCCCTCCATCCCCTGTGTCTCTTTCCCCTCCCCCCCCAGCGTGCTGCGCATTGACCCGTATTATGGTAGATAGCCTTCCCACAAAATCCAATACACAAGCTACAAACCAGCTCCACACTGATGAGACCCATTTTGCTTGTGCATAATCCATCATATGCTATGCTTAAAGCTGTGTAATACAGCCTAAAAGGACCCATGTATAATGTTTTATTTTTTTTTGCATATTAGAGTATTTGTATTATTAGAGTAAAAAAACATTGTGGTCTCTGCCCAGATATACTATATATATATATATATATATATATATATATATATATATATATATATATATATATTTTTTTTTTTTTTTTTAATATACCCATCATGTGAAATGTGGCTCCTAATGAAAAGGTTTGGTTATAGCAACATTTTTTTCATTGATCAGAAATAGCTCCCATTACAGACATGGTTGGAGTCCCCTGTCTTTCTGGATGAAATAATGGAGTGAGGTTGCAGGTGCACATTACTGTGTAATTATTCAATCAGCCAGTCACCTCAGTACTTGAATTCAAGGTAATAATGTCCAAGGATTTACCAGTGCTTCCTATGAAATTTGTTTAATTTATTGCCTTATTACTCAGAATAACTGATTGAAAAATACCCACCGAAGCTTCACAAAAAAAAATACTATTTCAAAATTTGCATATAGCATTTTGCATTTTTCACTATATTGTTTTACTATTAAAAAAAATCTCAAATTGATTCATTAAAAGTTGCCACGCTCTGCAGTATACAGAATTTTCCGAGCTTAATTTATGTAATTATAAATCTGTTGTGCTAAATTTATTGATAATATTTCAATGTCCTCAAAAAACTTAAATATAATTATAATGACATTGCTGTTTGATAAAGAGTGCCGGTGATGATTTATAGCATCACTAAAGTCTGACCACTTCAAAACATAAATTCTTAAATAACTACAGTAATCTCCTATTTACAATATGATTTTTTAAATACCTACATTTGATATTGGCTAAATTATTGTTTTGAAAGTTAAAACTGAAAATGTATAATTGAACCATTTCATGAGACACCAGTATTATTTCTTGTGATCTGCATCTAGAAATAGCAATGAATCTTTTAAATACTGCAACTGAAATATGGTAATCAGTATTTTAAATAAAACCAATGGAAATCGAATTGAGCAACAAGGTCCTCCCTGATGATAAATCAACTCAATCAATGTAACAAGCAAATGACTACACACAGTACATTTTTAATTGGATGTATTTGTTAATATATTATTGGCTGCATGTTTGTCTTTTTCTTCAATAGCATACTGTAAATGTTGGACTATGGTGTTTCTTTAAGTCTAAGGTCATTTTGTGCATCTGTTCATCTTTACATCAACTCCTTCCTCTGTAGATAAGAGGAGCAAAATATTGATTAGATGATATTAAGGTGTGAAAAACACAGCCCCAAGTGATCTTGCAGATGCCACTAATACTATCAATATGTTGTCTTCTGGGATACTGTTAATAAAAAGCTTTGTCACATGCAATTATATATATATATATATATATATATATATATATATATATATATATATATATACAAGATACAAACAGAGTTATCCTTTTCATAGCACAGTGAATAGCCAATAATTCAAGTGATCAGAAAGCACCAGAAGAAAATGAGTTGTATTATTTAAGCTATTCCCTGCATTTGTTTACCAGCTGGGTCCATGCCTAATGTAGGAAGGCGCCATTATTAACACAGTAATGTAGTAACTGAAAAGGCTGGTCAGGTCTCTAGGGTGCAGGGCCTGGCGGCTGTGTAACCACAAGCAGCAGCTGCTCTCCATCCTCAACAGAGCTGAGCAAACCTGGCCACATCATGGCAGCAAAACAAGAGTTTTTGTATATATATATATATATATATATATATATATATAGGTATACCCCACTCAATACTATCACTTTGATTCGCTATATCACTCTCTTTCCCTGTATTTCCCTGCTTAGCGCTAAACCTTGCGTTATCACTGGTTTTTGAGCTACAAACCCCATTTAAGCCCTTTAAATACCATCTCTGAGCGTTATGGAGATAAAATGCCCCGCTTAGCTCCCTTTTCACATAGCGCTCTAAGCTGAAGAGTGCAAGTGGAGCTCTTAATGGGGTATTGCTACATATAAATAAATATATATATATATATATATATATATATATATATACTAGCGACTTGCCCGTCAAAAAATGATGGTAATAAGATTGTAAGGGCTGTAAATTTTGTTGGTGTTCCAAGATGCTTCGGCGCTCATTGCGAGGCTGTTGGTTGTTTGTGTGCTATTTATATGTTTTTTTTGTATGATAATGAAATTATTAATAAAATAATACATCAATATACTTTACCTATTTTGAAGTAATATATGCAGGAAGCATTGTGCTGAAGAGCTGCAATCTGTTTTGATGTTACTGCAGCATATAATGTGTGTTTTGAGTGATGTGGAGCTGCTGTGTAAGTATCAGTAATGTGTGCAGTGTAAATAGGCTGCGTGTGCGAGGAAAATCCGTTAGGGTAGCTGTGTACTTCCGCATTGTGTAAGTTAGTGTTGTAAAATGGCGCCGAATGTGTCTTACGCGTCTGTGGATGATTTGGCGTGCATGTTCTTGGATCGCGTACGTCTTTTTGGGAAAATCCGTATGTGTTTGGTGGTGTTTTGCGTCTTTAGAGTCCTGTAGCCTCGTTTTCGTTTTTTTCGGCTGCCATTTTTTCTCTCGCTTAGGGAATTTTCGAGTGTCTAAACTCTTCTATTTCGACTTAAATTGTGGTGTAACTTCACTTTTTGAGGTCCTTGCTGCCCCTCCTAGCTGTAGGTAAGCTTTTTATGTATTTGTTGTGTGTATTTATCGTGTTTTTAATGTTTTCATATGCGAGGGTTTCAAGGCGTTAAGGTCGTATTTTTGCGAGTTCGTAATGGTTTTTCCGCGTCTCGTATTTTTTTCTCGTAAGTCCGTAAATTTTGCGAGGTCCGCACTTGCTGGCAAGGAGCGTTTGCAACAACCCGCATGCTCACAACTATATATGGGATATATATTAATTACAATTACGTAAAGTATATTAATTTCGAATTTTAATAATGAATTAATTATCATTAAAAAATACATATACAGAAAAAAAACACATTACAAGATTGCAATAAATGACAAAGGCCTTCACCGCGCTCCTCACAAGGAGCGTCAACGGTGCTCAGAGGACACAAAGTACACCAGGGGAGAGGCTCGCAATGAGTGCCAAAAGGAGATCAGTGCGCAAAAGCAGCTTGGATAAAAAATACACCAACCGAGAGGCTCGCAATGAGCGCCCAAGGTACTCACACAACCAAAACACTTACTGTCTGTGGCAAACAGCATTACCTGCCTTACAATTTTATTGCCCCGTCATTTTTGACTGGCAAGTCGCGATATGTGTGTGTAATTATATAATTATATATATATATATATATATGAATGATGTCATCAGTATGGTTAATGGTTAATGTTGACATTAGCTTGTTTTATTTTATCCTTAACATATAAATGTGTTAGTTTTTTTATTATTGGGTAATATTATACTTTAATCTTTAATTAAATATATATACATCATTTATTTCACTACCTATAACACATACTACTTGTATAAGTCCAAATCTAATAATAATAGATTGTGCAGTAGAACAAACTAGGTTATTAATTGGCTGCTAATAAATAAAAATAAAATAAATGTATAGCATTATATCGCATGGTTCTTTGTGGTGTAGAAGGCTTCCCTGTGACCCCAGGCTGCTCGCACTCCAGTCCGGGATTTCCTGTGCATCACCACCACCCTATGTCCCCTGGAGGCAGGTGGTCTGTGTGCAGCATCATTGCCTCACTGTACAGCGGTGTGAGGGGAAGGATACTGCAGCATTGATATGATCTGCACCAGCCCAGACTGCTGACTACTGGAATCTAGCATCACATCCAGGGCAGGGGAAGCCTCCTCCGTGCTGCTGCTGTCAGTGTGTTGCCTAGTGACAGGTGGATGTGCTGTGCGGAGCTGGGAGTGGCACTGCTGGCTTTGTATCACACACACCGGCACATCCCAGGCACAGGCTCCGGAGGGGACAGGGCAGCATCTTCCGCTGTGAGATGCTGTATTGGCTAAAGGAAGAGGAGATGTCACACCAGGAGCTAACACAGAGACTATCCACGGTCATCACTCATGTTGGTAAGAGATGGGAGGAAGGGGCTGCAGGAGGCACTGCATGGGACATAGGCATTGTGTATGGTGTACAGGGTGTGTGTGTGGTATATGTGCACAGCAGTGTGTGTGTGTATATATATATATATATCACATATTATAATTGTCTAACTGCGATTCGTCGTCACGCTTCAGACGAATCGCAGTTTGACAATTATAAAGTGCTGCGCATTGCGCAGAGCGCGGCGCGAGCCGCGCATGCGCAGAGCGCGGCCCGAGCCGCGCAGGCGCAGAGCGCGGCGCAAGCCGCGCTCTGCGCAGAGCGCGACGCGAGCCGCGCAGCGCGGCCCGACACAAGTGAAGAAGAGGGGGGCTAGAGGCACAGAGGGAGAGTGGGGAAGAGGGGAGGGAGAGTGGGGGAGAGTGGGGAAGAGAGGCACAGAGGGAGAGTGGGGAAGAGAGGGGGGAGAGGCACAGAGGGAGAGTGGGGAAGAGGGAGAGGGGGGAAGAGGGGGGGGGAGAGGCACGGCACAGAGGGAGAGTGGGGAAGAGACACAGAGGGAGGGGGAAGAGACACAGAGGGAGGGGGAAGAGACACAGAGGGATAGGTGGGAAAGAGACACAGGGGAGGTAGAGGAGGGGGAAAAGACACACGGGAGAGAGAACAGGGGGAAGATACACATGGGAGGGAAATGGGGGGGGGGGGGGAAGAGGGGAACAGACACAGGGGGAAGGGGGAAAGAGACACCGGCCAGGGGGGAACAGGCACAGAGGGAGAGGGGGGAAGAGACACAGGGGGGAGAGATACAGAGGGTGAGGGAGGAAGAGACACAGAGGGAAAGGGGGGAAGAGGTACAGAGAGAGGGGGAAAGAGGCACAGAGGGGGGGGGGACAGAGGAAGGGGTGAAGAGACACAGTGGCGAGACACACAGAGAGAGGCGGGGGAAGAGGCACAGAGGGAGGGTGAGGGGGAAGAGACAGGGAGGAAGAGGCACAGAAAGAGGAGGGGGAAGAGACACAGGGGAGTGAGAGGAGGGGGAAGAGACACAGGGGAGAGAGTGCAGGGGGGGAAGATACACAAGGGAGGGAAATGTAGACACGAGGAAGGCCGGAACAGACACAGGGGGAGGGGGAAAGAGACACAGGCCACGGGGGAACAGACACAGGGGAGGGTTGGGGGAGACACGGGGGGGGGAAGAGATGCATGGGAGGGAGAAGGGGGAAAGAGACACAGGGGAGGAGTTTAGAGACACGGGAGGGAGAGGGAGGTAAAAACACAGGGGGGCAGGAGATACAAAGGAGGTAGACGAGGTGGAAGGAGACACAAGGGAGGGAGAGGAGGGGGGAAATAAGACACGAGGGAGGAAGTAGACAGAGGGAGAGACTCGCAATGAGCTCCAAATGGGCTCATTGCAAGGCCTGTGATGAGCGCCAAAGGCGCTCATCACAAGGCCAGTAAAGTAGAGGGGGAGAGGCTTACATTGTGTGGCAAACAGCATTGCCAGGCTTCAGTTTTTATTGCCGTCATTTTTGACGGGCAAGTCGCTAGTATATATATATATATCAATCATGCACATTATGCAGTATCTATCTATCTATATCTGTGTCTATCTATCTGTATCTATCTATCTATATCTGTATCTATCTATCTATCTATCTATCTATCTATCTATCTATCTATCTATCTATATCTGTGTCTATCTATCTATATCTGTATCTATCTATCTATATCTGTATCTATCTATCTATATCTATCTATCTTTATCTCTATATCTGTGTCTATCTATCTATATCTGTATCTATCTATCTATATCTGTATCTATCTATCTATCTATCTATCTATATCTGTATCTATCTATATCTGTATCTATCTATCTATATCTGTATCTATCTATCTATCTATCTATCTATATCTGTGTCTATCTATCTATCTACAAAGAGAATACATCACAGCTATGTGAAGGCCTCATGGTGTGTGTTACCCTTCAATGGCAATATTGGCCCATATAATCCAATTACCTGTTATACATTTCTATATTACCTGGTTCATTCATTAGTTTTGTGTAATTGTCTAGACATCCACTACATTCTGCTTTATAGCAAGGAGCCGATGATGATCTCCATGAACCACACTGGGAATACTCCCTAGTTGCAAATGACATATTTTGAATCCATTGTTAAACCTGCAGTAATGGGATGTAATCATATAATATATATCATTTGAGAGAGGGACCAGTAGATCATTTGTTAATCAGGTACTAGTTAAGCCTGAAGGAAAATGCTTGTTGAATAAATATATATTATTTTTTCTTTCCTTTAAGATGTTTGTTGGTTAAGTATATCTGATTTGTACTACATACATAGCCTTGGTTTAGCTGTTGTCTTATTAAATAATTTTCATTATACTGTGAATTAAGAGCACTGCATTGGGTTGTCTTAAAAATGATAGACATATTATTGTATCCCTTACACCAGTATGTATTTACTGCTCACTGGGGTTTAAACAGTGAACCAATTCCTTGCTTTAAATAATCAAAGTAGATAGTGTACAAAAAGTGGATATATTGTGCGAGCTTAATAAAAACTCTACTATATGGTGTTTACCTAGACACTGTAAGCATTTCCAAACGCACTCTTAACCAAGGGCCTCATTCAATTGCGATTCGGCCAATTGAACAGGGCTCTATATAAGCACAGAGCATATTTTTTTACAGAAGTTTTTAGTTAGTGAAGACCTTGCTTTTGGATAGAAGTTCACTAACTAAAAACTTCTGTAAAAAAATATGCTCTGTGCTTATATAGAGCGCTATTCAATTAGCCAAATCGCAATTGAATGAGGCTGTAAAGTCATTAAATCATTTTTTTGTTGTCTTTGTGATTTAGTTGATTTAATCAGCAGTGTAGTTGGTATCTACTTTATCTTGCAGGCAGCAGATGTAATGATTTAGGTGCCGGTACCAGTTTCTTTATTACTAATATACAATACACATTATTTTGTTTCACACTGGTCCACCTGCCTTGAGGATTTTTTTTCAAGAGGTAGCAAATGTTGATATAGATAATGAGAATATTGTGTGTTTTGTCTCTTACACTGTTTGTATAATGCACATCCAGTTCGTGCCACACATCCAGGCTGTTTTACAGTGTTTTAATACATTTGAGAGTTTGTATGTTTGTATGGATATAAGCATTTCTTATGATTAAGCTTTCTATTAATAATCATCAAACCAACATAAACAAAACCACTTCCACCTCCAGATCATTTTCTGATGTCATCATTGGATTACAGCATGACATCAGTGATTACAGCACCACTCTTTCCTGTTGTGGAAATATCTTATAAAGATGTGGAATTGGGATGATATCATATATGGAGTGGAAATAAAGTGATGTTATCATTCAACTCTATCCTCATACTCTGTTACTCATCAACAGCTATACAGAGTCATTTATATACTCCTATGACATTTCATTATTGCAAAGATAATACTCATGTATATGCTCATGTTTATTTTCCTTCATTCACCCTTATCTATGTCACTGATAATGGGCCTCATTCAAATGCGATTTGACCAATAGAATAGGGCTCTATATAGGCACAGAGCATATTTTCTTTACAGAAGTTTTTAGTTAGTGAAGACCTTGCTTTTGGATAGATGTTCACTAACTAAAAACTTCTGTCAAAAAATATGCTCTGTGCTTATATAGAGCCCTATTCAATTGGCCAAAGCGCAATTGAATGAGGACCTGTATCTTCTATGAAATCCAATTCAAGTCACTGGTTAGAGAGAAATGTAACAGTTTTTATGCGTTTTAAAAACACATTTTAAACCACAAGCATTGTTTTTTTTTTTTTTGCATAAAAATATTAAGTAAAATGTTTAAACTGCATTGCATAAAAGAATATGTAGGGAGCAGACTTAAGTCTATAGATCTGATTGAGTGACAGAGGGCAAGCCCCCATGAACAGTTACATATCTGATTAAGTTTTTGTGTTTGATTACCTTTATTTGGAAACAAAGAAAACACACTAGCACATTATTGCATACACTTTTTCTAATGCAACATAGAAAACAATTATTTCTATGTTCCTTTAATAATTCCCAAACAATGGGCCTCATTCAAATGCGATTTGGCCAATTGAATAGGGCTCTATATAAGCACATAGCATATTTTGTTTTATAGAAGTTACTAGTTAGTGAACTTCTATCCAAAAGCAAGGTCTTCACTAACTAAAAACTTCTGTCAATAAATATGCTCTGTGCTTATATAGAGCCCTATTCAATAGGCCAAATCGCAATTGAATGAGCCCCTGTGTCAGTTAGTGAGATGTGTTAAATCAGGGGTAGGAAACCTTCGTTCTGCCAAGGGCAATTTGGATATTTATCCATCGTTTGCGGATCTTACAAAATTATCAGCTTAAAAATGAGCCTGCTATATTTAGTCAAACATCTAATTAACTCAACCCTAGCCTCTCTCTATCTCTCTCTGCCTGTCTTGTGCCTCTCTCTCCCTCTCTCGTGTCTCTCGCCCGACAATGTGAAAAGAGAGCATGCACGTATCTCTTAACAATGACTGACACCTGCGCAGGGGTGCTCTATATATGCACATAGTATAGGTCTTCACTAACTAAAAACTTCTGTAAAAGAATATGCTCTGTGCTTATAAAGAGCCCTATACAGTTGGCAAAATTGCAATTGAATGAGGCCCACAGTATTTTACACAGGTTGAGGTTAGCATTCTCACCTATAGCAAATTATTATACAATACATTATGGTATTTTAACTGGGTACCATGGATGGAAGTGTACTTCTTACTGGAAAGGTATTACTCACTGGAACATCAACCATACTTGAAGCTTGTGTACAATATGGGCTATATTCCCTATGGGGGAAGTATCATACTGGTTAGGTGAGGTTTTTTATAGTTACTTTATTATCCATTGGAGTCTGTCCAATATACTGTGAGATTTTCTTTAGTGCTTAGAAAGCGGCTCCATAGCTGTAAGTGATTTGGTTAATTATGTAAAATATTATATGTGAGTTGTTCATTTCCATGCTCTGTGCCTGTTCTTAAACCCACACTGACCTCAGTCCAACACTTAAAGGGCCACTTAATTCAGCACAATTTGTACCACATCACAGTAAAGATCATGCATTTTGAATTGAGAATTGAATAAAGTAAAGTCTGTGTTTACATGTGCCACTGGCTGCCCACTCCCACAGCTACAGCTCTGTGTAGTGAGCAAGAGAAACAAAGAGTTAGCCTTTAACAAATCAGTATGTGCAGAGCATGGAATGCTGGAATCACCTAAACAGGTCAGTTATGGGTTAACTTTTAGTGCATTCCTGAGTTCAGGGAAAAACTGCTATGCTCTCTGTTATTAATCATGAAGCTGCCAGTAGGCAGGATAGACTGTGTTTGGAAACAGACTTAAAACTTTAGACTTTTAACTGTTATTAATGTAATAAAAAAATTATAATTTTAACATACAATCTTGTGCTATTTTACATGATGAAGAGCATTTACAGTGAGATAAATGGCCCTTTAAGCTTTAATTTATTCCTAATATTTAATCACTAGCGAATTGCACATCAAAAAATGACGGGCATGAAATCGGGCAGGTAATGTTGTTGTATCCATTTTTTAACGTGAGGACCTTCGGCGCTCATTGCGAGGCTTGCGCTGAGCTCCTTTGGTGCTCATCGCATGCCTCGCAATGAGCGCCTTTGGCGCTAAATGCGCGGCTGTTGTTTTTTTTTATTTTTTATTAGAGGGGATTTTTTTGTGTATATGTATTGTTGTATGTCAATGAAATAATGAATAAATTAATATACTATTGCTAAGTAATATATGCAGAAAGCATTGTGCTGAAGAGCTGACAATCTGTTTCAGTGCAGCATCCACTAGTTTTGCACAGTTCTGGAGGTGAGGTGTAAGTGTCAGCAATGTGTGCAGTGTGTAGTGTAAATGTGGTGCGTGCGCGAGGTAAAGCCGTTAGTGTAGCTGTGTACTCCCGCATTGAGAAATGGCGCGAATGTGTATGTTTTACGCTGGTGTGTATGATTTTCCATCCTTAGTAAAAGTGTATCTTTACCTCGTACGGCTTTTTGGAAAAGCCGTATGTGCTTGGTGCTGCTTTGCGTGTTTAGGATCCTGTAGCCTCGTTTTCATTTTTTTTGGCGGCCATTTTTTCTCTCGCTTAGGGGTTTAGTGTCTAAACTCGTGAATTTGGACTTAAATTGAGGTATAACTTCCCTTGCAGAGGTCCTGTGTGCCACCCCTTGCTGTGGGTTAGCTTTTTATGTCTTTTTTGTGTGTATTTATTGTGTTTTGAATGTCCCGCATCTCGTATTTTTGTCCCCCAAGTCCGTAAATTTCCCTCGGTTTGTATTGTTGGTAAAGTTCCGCTTGTGTGGGTGTTTGTAACCGCGTGTGAGGCGCCGTAGAGCCTCCACCTCCGCAAATGCGGCCCCTCGCGATCTGCGAAGGCGCTCCATGCCAGCAACTGCGACCCTCGCAAACTTCACGTCGCAACACAAAGAGCACGACACACACATTACGACACTCGCAAACAACATACGACACACGTTCACACACATTACGGCCTCGCAACACTCGGACGCAACTCGCAAACTTTACAAAATTAAAAACACAATACATACACACAGCACATACATAAAAACCTTACCTACAGAAACAGCAAGCATCCAGGACCTCAAAAATGCAACTTACACCTTCATTTTAATCAAAATAAAAGAGTTTAGACAGTAAACAATTTGCTAAGCGACACAAAAAATGGCCGACGAACAAAACGAAAACGAGGCTACACACGCAAACACCATACGAGACATGTTAGCACACATTACGACCTTGCAACACTCGGACGCAACTCGCGAACATTACAAAATTTAAAACACAATAAATACACACAACAAACACATAAAAAGATTACCTACAGCAAGAGGTAGCATCCAGGACCTCCAAAAAACAACTTACACCTTCATTTAAATCAAAATAAAAGAGTTTAGACACTAAAAAAAACTGTAAGCGACAGAAAAAATGGCCGCCGAACAAAACGAAAACGAGGCTACAGCACTCTAAACTCGCAAAACACCACAAGAAACTCGCAAAACGCCACAAATGACCTACGGATATTCATACCACACATTGCCCGCCATTTTACCCAAATGCGGAAGTACACAACTACGCTAACGGTTTGGTCTCGCGCACGCACACTATTACACTGCACACATTCATCATGCTTACACAACAGCTCCACACCACTAATGCTGCAGCAGCATCAAAACAGATTGCCAGCTCTTCAACACAATGCTTCAAAATAGGTATTTATTAATGTATTATATATTTCATTATTATACACTAAACAGCATTAGCTACCTTACAATTTCATTGCCGTCATTTTTTGACGGGCAATTCGCTAGTAATGTAATAAAGTGAAACAACGGGTTCTATACCTGAGGTTCTAGAACCTATGGTCCTCTGTCCACCAGTAATCTGTGAGTTGTGTCAGATTGTGCACGGGACAGCTAGTGATCCAAAACAAAAAGAAAATGAGTGTGATGGCATAAATAAGCGGTGCAGAGTAGTGTACACAATATATTTTTTTGTTTATAAGTTCACAGACTATACTGCATTATAGGATAGCACTTTACATGTGTTAAAGAGCCACTGTAGTCCTATACTTACAGTATGTTTTTTTAAGAACTTGATAATGGGCAAGATATTTTTAGAAAGTGGAAAAAAATTATGTATTGTTTTTTTTTTACATGCAGATTTTTTTTACTGTACTTATCCATTGCCTTTGTAGAGCTGCTTTCTCAGCAGTGTGTCCTTGTAAACTAATGATGTTTCCAATAGCCGTATATACACAGTCGAGTCACATTATTATACTGAATAACCGCTGTGTGCAGCATGGACAGCAGCTAGACAGCGTTGTAGTGAGTCAAAAAGAAGAGGTCAGATTTTGGTACTATCATGCAAATTGAAGCGATTTCTGATGACGAACCCTCATCAGCATTGGTACATTGACCAGCCAATTGCTTCTGAGCCCCATAGGGTTGGTTGTACTGTCATTTTAGACATCTGGCAGCCCCCTGGATTGCTTGGGCGGTGAGTTTCTCAACTGTAGCGTGTCGGTTGTCCATCACACACCTTCACAGCAAACGTTCATCTCTGACATCAATGGCACGTGGTGCTCCACAGTTATACGCAATGGTGTCGTTTGCCCAGTCATGATACACTTTAACCACAGCAGCACACAAAACGTTCACAAACTGCTCTGTTTCAGAAATACTGCCACCATTGGCCTGAAAGCCAATGATCATCCCCTTTTCAAAGTTGGATAAACCGCACATTTTACCCATGACAGCAATGGTTGATATGTTTGCAGAATGCCTACGTGTTACCTTATATACCCACCCAGCCAGCTCACGACACCTGTCGTATTTCATTGGCTACGTACTGATGGCGCCAATAAAACAAAGACATAATAATGTGACTTGACCGTGTAGAAACCACCTGCATAAAGCATTGTCACTTTTCCATTGTAGCAACTGAAACCTTCTGTGCATTCAATGTCCCCTCTCAGCTTTAGAAGTAGATAACCAGAAACAGAAATGGCAATTCTCATTGCAGAAGAATGTAAAAATCAATAAATTATAGACTGGATATTTTTTTATCTTTCTAAAACATTTTTCACATAATGAATTGTAGATTTTCAAAACAGTATTTTGTAAATATGGGACTGCATTCATCCTTATAAAGAATAGACTAAAAAAATCACTAAACAGTACACCCAAGGGCCTTATTCAAATGCGATTTGGCCAATAGAATAGGGCTCTATATAAGCACATAGCATTTTTTTGTTTTTACAGAAGTTTTTAGTTTTTAGCTTTTGGATAGAAGTTCACTAACTAAAAACTTCTGGAAAAAAACATGCTATGTGCTTTTATAGAGCCCTATTCAATTGGCTAAATCGCATTTGAATGAGGCCCTAGGAATTGCATAGTCTGTGAAGCAGATCTCTGAAGGCAGCAGCATCTGTTACCCATGGGGGAAATTGTCATTACAGCCTTTCACAGCCCCTGTAACGGCTTAGTGAATCTACCCAGGAGCTTGCGTCTCTGAATCTTTGGACAAAAGACTACAGGTTTGAATCAGTTTCCCTCTGTGCAAAAATACCTTGCTGTAGTGTATTTTATAATAGGTACTAAGAATCATATAGTTCCTCTAAAGCAGGTCAGGGGTGTCTGCAATTACTTCAGTCTTGAGTGTTATCACAGTGTTTAAGAACATAACATTTGAACAACAATATTCATAGAAATAGTTTATTTTAACCTTCTATAACATTTATACTGATTGATAAAAACTCTTCTGCAATTTGATTTTGTGCGTTATTAGTATAAAAAAAAAGGTTTGAAATGATTTTCAGCCTCCTGTAATTTTACAGATTTATTTATAAACTGATGTAATCCATTAGCAGTAATTTGTAGGTATGTCTCCCCTAAGCAGTGTCTTCATACTCTATTCAGAGTGATTCTGCTTCTGATTGTTATAGATGGTCTTTTTTTTCCCTAGGCTTTTTTAATTCTCAGTTAGAAAATGTGCTCAGAACTTATTTTAACCCCAAAAAATCAGCTTTTAAAAATAATCTATACCTGAATGATCTAGAAGAATAATGTAATATTAATGAATTGGTAGCTCACATTATCATATGCAAATATTTATTATTATGACAGAGATACATTATGATAAATGGTAAATCAAAGTACATATCCTGCTTTATGTGAGAGATATGCTTATAGAGCACCATACGACTAATCATTCTATCACTTCTGAGAACAATAACCCTCCATTGCAGTTTATATTCAGTCACTAGGTGATGCTGTATGATCCGGTTCTGCTACAAGTTTGCACCGGATCGTCTTTGATATATTGCTGCTAACACTTCATATAGGATGCAGATTATACGTCATTCCACTGTGTATTAAATGAAAAATTCCATTAAATGAAGAATTGCAACACTATTAATACAGCCCATAAATGATAAATGTCACATGCTCCATTTATCCATACATTTCTTTATATATAGTAACTGTATGTAATGTTCACACCCACCTACTTATAAACATACATAATGCAAATTCTAAAATATTTTTTTGCTGTTCATAGTAATTTATTAACTTTTTACTAGGAAAACAAAGCACCTTAAAACGCACACAGATGAACAAACAAATGCATTATTAAAATACAAATGATTGGCAAGAAAAAAAAAGTATAATTAGTTCCTTCTCTTCCATTCCATGAACAGAATGATCCGGCCTTCTTGTGTCCACTAACAGTCCTACCTTCTGCCCTTGGAGCCAGGGGGCACCCTGAAGATGATTTATTGCTTAGCTCGTTAATGAACAATTACTCTTTTTTGCAGTATTGACTGACAGATTTTACAGTTTTTATCCCCCAGAGATTTGCAATAGATCCAGTCCCTTGTGGTAGCAATTGGATTAAATATAAACTTTTATTCTGGGCTGATTCCCTTAGAGTTAATTCAATGTACTAGATCAGTAAAAGGTAGCCATTGGTTGATACGAGTGTCCCTGTGAATAATAGGATTCTCCATTCATTCATTGCACCTCCCTGACTGCACATGGGTTACCTCTGCAGATGACTCTTTATACGTGGTCACAATAGTCGCCATGCTCTCACCTTTAGCAACGTGCTTCCATTCGTTATACAATGTGGTGTAACATTTCATTCAGTATAGTCTGTGACAATGAAGAACTGTATGTCTTTTAGTGGATTCAGTAGACTAGCAAGACGTTTCCCTCCTCTCTGCCCTTGAAGTTATCTCTTTTTCATCCTGTGACCCTGCTAATAGAAGCTGTTCATCCCATATTCCTTAGTTTTGCCATGTTCAGCGTTTGATGTGATCTGCCTGGTGTATAAGGCAGCAATGAGTACTAGTGAGAGGTTCTTTTGTATTGTACGCAGGATTTCCCACTCAGGTATAGCAGGCAGGGGTCGCTGGCACATCAGAAATCAGTTTATAATTCTCTTATGTTACTTAATCAACATCCACTTGCTGTTACCTGGATGTACCATTACAGATTTCAGTGCCTTTCATTTGAATGGACCTGAAAAAATACACTGAGTTTTAATAAGTAGAAATTCCACCTATGGGCCTCATTCAATCGTGATTTTGCCAATTGAATAGGGCTCTATGCTTATAGCTCTGTGCTTATATTGAGCCCTATTCAGTTGGCAAAATGGCAATTGAATGAGACCCTATTTAGGTCTGTCACAAAGTAGTATGTGCAGAATTTTAATGTAGTATGACTTGAGACTTCAGATCAATCTTTTTATGTATTCATATATTATGCAAACATCACCAGAATATTTTAATATGTGAAAAGGCTACTCTTTGACTGAACTTCAGATATTTACTTAGATAATTCAATATAAATTAATTTACAGGTATTTATATAATGAAACTTGCATTTCTCCCAATAAAGAACTGACTCAACCAGAAAAAGAAAAAAAAAACTTTCGTACACTATTGTAGCACTTATTTTCCAATTTTCAGTGGTTGATGTTTATAGAGAATCCAGAGTATTTTGGCGACAGGAAATGTATGTTGCATATTTCCTTAAGTCCAGTCTAGAATTCTGTGAATTTGTATTCTATTGTTCTAAAGGGCCATTGTAGTTTTTGTCCAAAATGCTTTTTAACTGTAAGCTTTTGCTATATGAACAGCTGCTACTATTTTGAAACTGTCTTACCAGATTTAGTATAACTGCATCTGACTGCTTAAAAATACTTTATTCACAAAAAACAACAACTGAAGGTTCTAGCCATTTTGTCTAAAGTAGATCAAACCTGAGATATATATGCAGCAGTATTATACTTATGAGTGGCTCCCACATACTAATGTTAGCTACTCTGATGTGCTAATGTGTAACATATTGTGATGGTTTTTGCCACCACAGAAACAAACAATCTACCCAGTGTTAACATGCATTCCATATTACTATACAGAATAATTACTATACAGAATTGTATTTTAGCAAGTAAACACAAAAGCAATGTTTAATATCTCAAGAATGATTCGCTATATCAAACAGGAATGATTTAGCTATTCATAGTTTTTTATTGTTCCATATAAATCTTGTAAGGTGTTTTTGGTGTTTTTGGATAATAGGGAGGGGGAGGGTTCTAAATAAATTTAGAATTCGAGGTAGAAAATTCATTTTAATAGCGTTAATGCGCCCTGTCCATGAAAGGGAGTATTTACTCCCATTTATTAGTGTAAGCAATTAGTTTTTTTATTAGAGGAGTATAATTGGTCCTATACAATCTAGATAGGTCAGGGGTCACGTTGATGCCTAAATGTTTGATAACATTTTCTGGCCAAGCAAATGAATTCTTACTTTTTAACAGTTTTAGCATTTGTGGGGGGAGAGAAGACCCTATCGCTTCTATCTTATCTAAATTAGCTTTCAATCCTGAGATCTGTCCGAATAAGTCTAGAGTATTCATCAATGTAGGTATCAATGAAATTGGGTCAGTTAATTTCCTAATTTGAGATCATATTTCAGAGCGGCTCAGATCTCCTTTATCCCCCAGGCTCACTCAATTGAACACCACCCCATTTGGATATTTATCGAGAACCAACAACTAAAATCATAAAAATGGGACTCAATAAAATAACCATACCTCCCAAAACTACCAAACATAAAAATCCTCTAATAAGACTCTCAATTTCAACCAAGAATTATATTTATTCTAAACACCATCTTACTTCTAAATGATCATGCTTATTAACTCCCACATTAGCTAACCCAACTATATGAGAGAACCTCAGGGAGGACTCAAAAATATGGTGGACAAGGCATAAACTAGATAGGCTAGATAATTAGTTACTAAATGACCAAATAATTTCATTTGAACATCTTAAATCAGAATTTGATATCCCGTTAAAAGAACACTATATTACTGGAAAATTAGGCACCTAATCACCACTCTGATCAGAAATTGGGGACCACCCCAAACTAGTTGGTTGTCTCTCATTAGCAACAAAACCCCTTTGACTTAAACCCTGCCTTTTTAAGTCTGATTTCAGGTGGCGTGATATTATGATGTGACAATATTTAAGCAAGTCCGTTATTTACTTCTTAAAAACTCACAATACTTCTTAGACACGATCAATAGCAAATGAGACCATTATCATGATGTCAGTAAAACATGGAGTTTATACTTAAACTTCACTCAGAGACTACTAATTAATTGGAGTTGAGAAGTAAAATTAGTGATCTGACTCGCAATCCAGCAATGTAGAAATCGATAAAATTAATTAAAGCAACTGTTCTAGTCCATACGGGGCCCATGATATGTATTAACTCCCAGATATATATTAAGTCCCAGGATCCATTTCACACAAGAAAATTAAAATATATATTTTTTTAATTGGATATTTGTGGGTTTGAGACTGTTCTGCAATTAATTCTAATGTATTTCCATGCTTTCCCATACTTTAAAGTACAGTATTACATTTTAATAGCTGTTAAGGCTCTAATAATTGATTGAAAAACGCCTTGCGAGTCCTCTTGAGTACTCATAATATTTTTGACAGAAAAATGATACTTTTTTCAATTGCAGATCATTATTTGCAATCTAGTGCTCTTGGTCTTATAGTATATTGATTTTGTGTAACTTTAATTATTTAGTGCTTGTACTGTTTGACCTGTCCTAAAACCAATGGTGTTCTAAGCCCGGATTGCAGGCTGGGCAGGCCGTAGTCATTGTGGGTGGTAACTCGTAATTAGATTGTAAGTAGCTCATAGAATATGTGGTTTTAATTGTGTGTAATTTTGAGAATTGGCCTATAGAATATGGCCCAATGTGTTTAATTCAAGAACACATGTAGAAGCTGTTGTGTATGTTTTATTATTTATCATATCAGAACCTTTTTTAATTTTTAACCTTGATCATTTAAATGCATATTAGAAATATTTGGAGTACTATGACCCTTTTAAGAAAACTGTAACTTTTGGAACATCATTAGCCCAGTAGTTTTAGTCAGGCTGTCTATGGAATGACATAATTGAAAGAAAATGAATATGATTGCATTTACTTGAAGTGCATAGATGCTCCACACTATTTTGTATAAGTGCATCTGATATATTGCAATGCATTACAGCACATTACAATTGTTAAACTTCAGGAAGACAAATTGTAAGGAGACTCTAAAAAAAACATTTAATAAAACATTTGGGAACTGCTGTTCAGATTCAAAGGATATTTAAATGAAAGTCTTAAAGTGTATTTTCCACATGTTTTTTTTCTGTATTTTATCTTTTACCCATCCTGCAATCTTATGAACAAAAAGCATTTTACAAACTGGATGTTCCTCCTACAACAACTTGGCAGTGCTCCTCTAGACAGCATAATGAATGTATTCTTTAAGAGATATTTTCAATATATATTAAAGTATATCGATTGATTAATGAGCAAAGACTAACGCAAGACCTGTGTGTTTCGTGTTAGTTTCAATGGAGTTTTTACCTAATATATTTTAATGCAAAACACAACTTTGGTAATATACAGTATGCACTTTTAGATGTATGGAAAACTAAATTGTATTCCATATCCTTTTTAAGTAATATACAGTTGTGCTCAAAAGTTTGCTTACCCTTGGCGAATTGGTAATACAGTACACTCTCAGTTTTCTGGCACCCATGGGGATTGGTAGATGCTGGATTAATGTAGTTTCTGGTTGCTCGAGAGTTACTTATAAAATAGGCCTATATTAGCTGCACAAACGATGCTCTGCTAAGTATATTTGTCCGTGAGGACGGTTCCAGCAGCAGCAGCTTTCACTCCTCACTTACACACAGGTACGTTGGGCTGGAGGGTGCGGTGCTGAACCCGGGGAATGTTATGCCAACACTGCCCTGGCTCAGTCACTCATGCCTGTCTTCTGCCAGGTAAAACTGAATTGCAGAGACATACAGTGGATGCAATCTAGGTACATGTTAGCATTTTGTGGCATGACAAACTGGCTCCTGGCATTTGTTGAGCCCTGTAAAATATAATTTTCAGTTAAAGTACATCATTCAAATTTTTTTCTGGTTGCTTGAGAGTTCTGGCTAAGAGTCTACTGTATATGTACCATTTTTAAAGTAAACATGAGTGAGCAGTGAAAACACATTTCTTTTATTTCTTATGGGATTCATATTCAACTGTAGGTTATAACAGAATGGCACAATCATAAAACAAAACATGGTCACAAAGAAAAAAATGAAATGACCCTGTTCAAAAGTTTGCATACACTTAGTTCTTAATACTGTGTATTGCCCCCTTTAGCATCAATGACAGCGTGCATTCTTTTATAATAGTCTTTGAGGCCCCTAATTCTTGCAGGTGGTATAGCTGCCCATTCGTCTTGGCAAAATGCCTCCAGGTCATGCAAAGTCTTTGGTCTTCTTGCATGAACCGCACGTTTGAGATCTCCCCAGAGTGGCCGATGATATTAAGGTCAGGAGACTGATGGCCACTCCACAACCTTCACCTTTTTCTGCTGTAACAACTGTAGGGTCAACTTGGCCTTGTGCTTAGGGTCATTGTCTTGCTGGAAAGTCCAAGAGCGCCCCATGCGCAGCCTTCATGCAGAAGAACACAAATGATCTGCCTGTATTTTCTGATAACCTGCTTCATTCATCTTGCCATCAATTTTCACAAGATTTCCCATGCCTTTAGAGCTCACATCCCCCCAAAACATCAGTGAGCCACCACCATGCTTTGCAGTGGTGATGGTATTCTTTCCACTATAGGCCTTGTTGACCCCTCTCCAAACATAGCGCTTATGGTTGTGACCATAAAGCTCTATTTTAGTCTCGTCACTCCAAATTACAGAAGCTGTGTGCCAGAAGCTGTGAGCCGTGTCAAGGTGTTGTCGGGCATATTGTAACCAGGTTTTTTTTTGTTGGCATTGGCACAGTAAAGGCTTCTTTCTGGCAACACAACCATGAAGCTCATTTTTGTTCAAGTATCGTCGTATTGTGCTCCTTGAAACAACCACACTATCTTTTTCCAGAGCAGCCTGTATTTCTCCTGAGGTTACCTGTGGGTTTTTCTTTGTATTCCAAACAATTCTTCTGGCTGTTGTGGCTGAAATCTTTCCTTGTCTACCTGACCTTGGCTTGGTATCAAGAGATCCCTGAATTTTCCACTTCTTAATAAGTGATTGAAAAGTACTCCATGTGCATCCATGTGAGAGCTAACCAACTCATTGACTATTTATACACAGACACTAATTGAAACTTAAAAAGCCACAGGTTAATTGTCATTTTAACCTGTATGTGTCACTTTGTGTGCCAAACATTCAAGGGTATGTTGACTTTTGACCAGGGCCATTGGGGTGATTTCTGTTATCATTGTGATTTAAAAAGGAGCCAAAAACTATGTGATAATAAATGGCTTCATATAATCACTATCCTTCAATAAAATACAATTTTTTTACATGACCAGTCAACACAATCAGTCACAATTTCTGCCAGGGTATGCAAACTTTTGAGCACAACTGTATATCACTTGAACTTCTAAATGTGGTTGGCAGCCCCGAAATGTTACACAACATGAAGACTGCATATTATTAAATTAACCATTTTAACTCTCTTACTCTTCCTTGTTAATGTAATTTCAGTTTAATGGACGTAATAAATACATCATCATATGGTTAGCATTTAATATTTATATAAAAACTGTTGTTCAGTCAGACTGAAAAGTGGAAAAAGTTTTAGATTTTTGTATATTTTTAGAAAGAGGATAGTTATTTAATTTTTTTGTATTATGTTATGCATATATATTTTGTTCTGCCATGCCTAACATTGAGAGACAACAACTTGTGTCCTTAAGGTATCACATAAGTTGTCATGGTTACCAGCTAAAAATTAAGTCAAGTTGTTGGATGTGGATTCTGAGAACTTACGTCACATATTATGATTTTCCTTTGGATATTAGAGCTGGATATATTACAGTGTAGCAGACATATTAGATTCTCTAATGCAGAAATTGCCAGTATATGATGTGAACTGTGAAATGCAAATGGTTAAAAGCAAATCATCCTCTGTTCTCACAGCACATAGATAAATGATCCTTCAGGGATGTTATATTGCTGAGCTTATATTGATTGTCTGTAGTGAGAGCTTGATTGCCTTTCGTTTGCAGGGAGCTTCACTGCAATCACTAAGATGAGCAAGCACTACAAGTACCTCACTGTCCTACACATTTTGAAGCGTCTATTCCTATTATATTAAACAACATTTAGAAAAAAAATATAAAAGGAAATCAAAGAGGACTGTCTAATTAATATGCATGAGTGGTGAAATCCAAGTAAAAAAAATATTGGATGGTACTGTGCATGTATAGAAACAAGAAGATGAGTAGGAGTAGAAGCCAAAAAGGTTGCCAAGCTGTAGACTTTTTTCTAAGTAAGTTCTTGAATTGAAATGGTAAATGAAAGTTAAAAACTTAAATGTATTAATGTAATTCTGTAAATAAAACTAAAACAACCCCTACTAGTTATCCAAAGTTTTTAATTTTTAAAGGAATAGCTATTTTGGTAACATGAGAGGACCACTGAAGTCTCATATTTATAGTATGTTCATCTGAAGAATCTGATGTTATTATGAGAAAAATTAATTAGAAACCAAAACATTTAGCCTTTATTTTTATTGATTTTATTACTGGAGGCTGACATTTGTATTTCTTAACTTGTTTAGTCACGCTACTGTAATCTTCATACAGTGCTAATTAAAGTACTGCGATAATGATGTGGAATTTACAACAGGATTAAATGGAATTACAGTTTACAATAATATCACCGTCCCAAGTGACAAAGCAATGGATGTCAGCAGCAAAAAGTGCACAAAACAGTTAATTATTCTAACAGTTAAGCATTATTTTATTTTTTTCTTAACATATAATTCACATTGTCAAGACAAGTTTGGTAAAAGATTGTCCTTTAAGCTGATAATTACCTAGCCTGGCACATTGTATAGTGAATACAACAAATGTGACGGTTTTACAACATCTACATCACACACAGGGACGTAGGACGGGGGGACAAATACCCTCAGATTAAATGAATAGGGGACACACAAAAAATAGCAAAATTAAACTTAATCATGCATTACCAGATATTGAGAAGTATATCTTTCCCATGAATACTTTGTATAATTTATCATATATATAGGTTTGAGAAGTAATTTAACATGATCCTTAGTGATACAGAGAAGCTTGTTCGCCTATTAGGTTTACCTACTCTGTTACAACTGTGATCATTAATGGATCTAGCACATTGTAAACAGTTCTAGAATAAAAATCTAAAGGTAGAGGTTAAAATGCCATATATTCCATTGCTTAGCATTCAGTGTGGAACTATTAATTGTCACATATTTATGATACAAAAGTGATATAAAAGTGATAAATTTAATGCTGGGCTGATGTTGAAAATATAGCTTTTGTAACACTTCTTCAGACTCCACACCTAATTCCTGAAGAAGGCACCATGGTGTTAAGAAATCTCATTTTATTTTCCTCAACTATATCATCTTTACACCAATTTTGTTAGTTTCATTATTTAGTTTGTAAAGCGGTACTACTGATTCATGCCTTGTAATGCATTGTAACTGACAGATTATGATATTGCACCTGTTCCTTATAGAAACTGCTGTGCAGTAATTCGGACGTTGCAGGTTGCGGAGTTGAATTAAGACTGGACTTTCCACCCACATATTTGGCCATGTGATCCACTTCAAAGTGCAGTGGCATTTTCCTCAGACGTAATCCCTCTGATGTTACTCGCTGAGATAAAGCTGCAGAGGATTTGCCTTGATCCTAACTATTTTTACAGCATTGGACACCTGCTATTTATTTCTTCTTTACTTGCTGTTTGTTCTTACAGATGAGTCTTTGTAATAAAGGGGTGAACATTATGAACACTGCCCACATGTGCTGTTCTTTCTCCACACACAAGGTGGCATTGGGAAGCGCTCATTAACATTAAGCATTTTAGGCCAGATGTTCTAAATCTTGAATTGTTAGTGATCTCTTGGAGAACTTTATTTCTATGGTGTCCTGTGAGACATACATAATACAATTTGACACATCCTAGATTTCACCATCACTTTATATGACATATTGCTTATGAATTAACATCGGCCACAGAGCCATAATGCCAATAAAGCCAAGTGACAAGGTTTCCCGGTAAATGTTAAACCCTGTGGGCCTCATTCAATTGCGATTTGGCCAATTGAATAGGGCTCTAAATAAGCACATAACATATATTTTTTAAAGAAGTTTTTAGTTAGTGAAGACCTTGCTTTTGGATAGATGTTTACTAACTAAAAACTTCTTTAAAAAATATATGTTATGTGCTTATTTAGAGCCCTATTCAATTGGCCAAATTGCAATTGATGAGGGCCTGTGTATATAATGATTGGCACCAACTGTTCTGTTGGTTACCAGATTCAAGTAGCATTAGTTTCTCCCAAATGACATGGGGCCTCATTCTATTAGCGGCCGTAAATCGGCCGTAAGGCTGCGATTCCTTGCGGGGGTTCAGTTAACTCGCGATTCTATTATACGGCCCCGCAAGGATCTCCTTTTACGGCCGGCCGCATATCTTGAAACCGGCCGTAAGCTGTGAAATATAAAAACGCAAAAATAAATTCAAGCCTGCACTGTACAGCTCTGTAAATGCTAGGGATCATATTGGGGGACATGAGGATTAAAAGGAACCCCCTCTCAAGCTTGCACATCAGCCCAAACCCAAGTTCAAATTAACTGTTTATTTTCCGGCTGCGGCGTGGGCGGGTCTGAGGTGCTCCAAGCACTCTGGACTTTTTACATGGATATTTTACGGATATTAAAAATATATATTTTACGGATTTGAGTACAGGATAATTATGTGCTATTTTTTCTAACACCTAAAATCCCTTTATAGTCTTCTCAAAGTGCATGATGGCTTTATTTGAGCTATTTTATGTGCTTAATTGGTGCTAGCGGGACCTCTTTCCTGCAAGTAAGCTGCGGCTCGCTTTTAGCCTTGCAGAGAGGGTTCCCGTAGCAATTGAATTGCAAATAGGAATTTCTTACGGCCGAAACTCTTGCGGCCGTTTTAGATCAAAGGATTTCCTCCGGCGCGAGCGGCCGCAAGAGATAGCAAGGCACCGGCCGCAAGCCTGCCGGAGCCTCCGGCCGTAAGGGAATAGAATAGCAGAATAGCTTGCGGCCGGTCCTTGCGGCCCCGCAACGGCTGCGGCCGCTAATAGAATGAGGCCCATGGTAATTAGGCAAAAACACAGTTTTATGTCCTATAGTCATCAGCATTGAGTTAATAATCGGCAGTAATATCCAACTGTATTTTTATAAGTATATATATATATATATATATATATATATATATATATATATATATATATATATATACTTTGCAGCATATCTTACTAAAAAAGATTGAACTGTCACACAATTATGAACATAAATTTTAATCAAATGCAGATTACATAAGCAACCATGAGGAGGATGTGTCCCTGCAGGAAGATGCACTGTAAAAATATAGTGAAAGCCCTTTTTGTGTTAAATATCAATTATTGTAATAATAACAATAGCACATTTTCACAACAACAGATGTTGTTTCACAGATCTGGCTCATTTGTCAGAGCTCATAATTTATATATTTTGTTCTGTACTAAGTTAATTCACAGGTGGTGACATAGGGGACTGTATTCAAATTCCCCACCTTTCGAGCTACTAAAGGCTCTTGATGAGAACAGATCTTAGAAAAGAAAAGCCTTCTAAATCTAAAATAATATGCATTAAAGGGCCTCTTCACCATGTAGAGCCATCAAAATCAAGTGGAAAAGCAGAACAAAAGTTTTTCTTTGATGCTCTCTTCAATATAGTATCATTGTTTTAAACTCTCCAGTGTTAGCCATCAACGTGTCTAAGTACCTTCATGTTAACTCCAGTTTAGCTTCACTGTGCTAATATATTGAGATTATAAGGAGACACGGCTAATGGGTCTCTTGTCCTGAAATAACCATACAATACAACCTCCCTGTAAACACTGAATATGGCGACAAGGGGTAGCAGAAAGCAGAAGTGTGGCCGGATGCTACCGAAAATCTGGCCTCCTTAGAGGCCCAGGCAAAGGAACATAGATAGGCGGTTTAGAACTAATGGAAAGCTGGGAGCTTGAAGTGAGGTGATGAAGTGGCCGAAATATCACATGGGCTGCGTAGCTGAAGACTGATAGGATTGCTTTTTTAGTGTAAAATGGGCAAATGATCAAGAAAAATGGGCAATGAAGGATGATTTAGGACTAATGGAAAACTGGAGGCTCGAAGCAAAGTGATGATATGACATGAGAGCTTGCTGAAGGCAGACAAGCTTGTTTGCTTAGTGAAAAAGGCCCCCCAAAATTATGGAAATACTTAACGAAAGCGATTTAGGACTGATGGATAGCTGGCGGCTCGATGCAAAGTGTTGCTTAAACATGTGAAAGAATGCCATGTAAGGCTGACAAGGGGCATGTGTGAGGGTGATAAGGGGTGTGTCCTTGGACATGGGCAAGGACACTAATAGGCCACAACGAATGGGTGAGCCTGCTAAGGCTGATATGTGACTGTTATTTAGTAGATTTGGGCCGAATCTCACCAGGCAAAAGCTAAAAAGCGGTACCTTGGACATGGACAAGGCAGGTTGCACGGTGGATTGGAGCAAAAATCTGTGACTCACCGTGCTTAGTGATTGTCCTTCTGGAACCACAATTGCCAGCGATGTAGGAGCCATCTTCTGGAACCGTGACTTCACAGCGATATATGCCTCGGTAGGCATGTCCACCATCGCTCTCCAGTGATGTTTATGCCCTCGCGGACATAGGTGCAGGAGGACCGGACAAAAGAAAGTGCTTGAGAGACCTAAGGAAGCAAAGCGACAAGAGCAGGATTAGTAAGCCTCAGGCAGGAGAGTGCTAAGAAACAACCTTCTGGCACATACTCAGGGCTGGACTGAGGCATAGGAGAGAGGTAGACAGGAAGTGCTTAAGAAGGCTGAGAAAGCCCCTCCCACACAAGAGGTGGAGAGAAGGGGCCCCTCCCACAATAGGTCACTTACAGTCATATTTTGGAGCCTCTTCGCAGCAATACATTGCAGTTTTGTTTCCTTGAATGTAGTATGTTAGGAAAATGTTATCTTTTTTGTTGCAGCAAATAGAGTATATAGGCATTTGCAAAGGGCTCATGATTATGGTAACTTCATAACCTGCAGAAACAAACAAACTGCAGGAAGAGAGCAGCTGGAGGAATAACTGGTTACACAGTGAAGTAAACATCCCTTTCAAAAATTAAAAAGGTTTACTTCACTCAGTTTTCCCTGCTCTGTTTGATAATGTAGACAGAATATATGAATTCCATGTATTTATTTATACTTTGAAATACTAATATCCAGTTCTTTATATTTAAGAAACAGATTTATAATTATAATAATAATGTAATAATTTAAAACAAAGCACATTTTGTTTATTGTTTGTACAAAAAAATAAAACTATGTGAATGATTTAGGGAACACAACACAATAATTGCATATCTATTACACACGTGTGAGCTTAATATTTGATGTGCATAGAACATGACTTTGGATCAAGCTGATATAACGGCTAGGCAGAATGTGTGACTCTATGCAGAAATGCTTTTAAACAGATCGGTATTAAAGGATTATGGAGCATGCTAGTAAGATTTACACTGAGGGTAGACATACCTTCTGATACTTGTCGTTCCCTAGAGTAGCTTTATATAATGAAGATGAGTTTACTGGAATATTGTACAAAAGACAAGCGATTATCATCCATGAAAAATGTAATTAACCACATTACTATGCTTGAGGCTTGTTAAACATTATCATTATTACCAGATTATAAATCACTATACTATGTTATAGTGTTGTAGAATGGGGTACAATCAAAATCACTTTATGCACCTACACTTACAGGTATAAATGTAGATACTATTAAAAAGATCTGTGGGCCCTAATGACAGAGTATGGCAATGTGTGGAGTCCAAGTAGTTCCAATGCAATTGAAACATGATAACATTAAACATATGGGAAAGGCCGAGTATACTATTCTTTATCAGTGGACACTAATGCTGGGAGCTAGACACGAGGCTAATAAATATCACAAACCGATAAGTTGATCTGTGAGTTTTAGAATTCATGGACATGGAAATTCAACATTTTGCTTCAATTTCTTTTAGAGGAAGTTTAGGAGTTCTGCTGAGCGGACATGGAATGGATATTTAAGAAATATCATCTTACTCCTTTTGCAATCAGTTTTAACGATAAAAAAGTCCTTAGTATACAACCTGTAAGTACTTTTGCATATAATGTCATATTAAAAAGATTTTAGTAAAAGTAACTCACGCTCAATCATATGAGTGCCCTCCGAGCAGCCATTCAGTGTCACTTATCATATTGGTAGTTCTGCTTTGGTATTAGTAGAGTATTTATCCTTTGCTACTTTGTAGGTGCCATGCCAGAAGATATGCTCCTAGGAAATTATTACATTTAGCACTTCCCAGGTTCACAGTGGACTCACTGCAAGACATTTCTTTATCAGCCAGTTAAATGTCTATTGACATTTCCCAGTGAATACATTTTTGAATGTTGGTTACCTCTTGATGTTTCTATGAAAATGTGACAAGTATATTTATTATTCTGTGTTCAATTAAATGTATAATTCTTAGCAGTTGCCTTTATCAGTACATAATATTAACAGTTCTACTAATTTGTCTGTTTGCTAACTGGTTCCTTTAAAACTGAAACGGAGAAAAACATACCTAATTAAATAGTTGGTAGAGATTCATGTAATGGATATTTTAACATGTCTGTTGCTATAGGCGCATCATTTTACAGAATATCAGTGTTTTATTCAATGTTTGAACACTATGCCATGCCCTTTAATGTAAAGTAAAATGTAACCAAATATAATTTTAGCTTATATCAGTGAAGACCTTGACAGGGTCTTTTCATTAAAAGAGTCTGTGTAGCAAAGCAGAAAAGTAGGTCTTTAGGCTCTAGTTCAGCACTCTCTAACTTTGGCAGGGGCTAACTAATATATTAGTCAATTACTATGTATTGCAGCCCAGTATTGCCCACACTGGCTACCATTTCATTTCTACTTATTTCCACCAAACCTCAAGATGCAGAGTTTTTTAAATTCAGAATATGGAGTTGCTTGCCTTTTTATAGTAATTTTGCTTTTTTTTTTTTTACTCTTAATATTATAATAATATTTGCTCCTGAGCTTACTGAAGTATCTGAATTAATGCAAAGTAATCAGAAGCACTAAATGAACATAAAATATATTCATAACTTCAGTCTATATTGCAAGGCATTCCTAAAATGCATCCTATACTGCACCAGCATCCAGCTGGCATTACAGATAGTGATTACAGTAATCGAATATTTGGCAGCAAACATTTGCAGCCTTATTAAATTCCGATTCTGTGAATTTAAAAGGGCTCGATTTAAGCACATAGCATATATTATTTACAGAAGTTTTTAGTTAGTGAAGACCTTCTTTTGGATAGAAATTCACTAACAAAAACTTATGTAAATAAAATATGCTGTGTGCTTAAATAGAGCCCTTTTAAATTTACCGAATTGCAATTTAATAAGGCTGTTGGTTTCTAAATCTTGTTTCCACCTCATCTCAGATAAAGAACAGCTGTCTAGCCTTACACTTCATTATGCAGCCAAAGTGTTCAGAGATACAGGCTTATGTCTAACCCTCTTGGAGAACCTAGACAGTAGGCAGAAGAGAGTGAAGCACCATGTGTAAGGTATTACACTAGTGCCGCTCTGTTTGCCTTCAGTATTGTAATTAATTGTGTAAACTTTTCATATATTATCCATTAACATGAACCTGTTGAGTCCATTGTTCAGAAATAGACAAGAGGCTGCACTTTCCATGCGGCCTCAGGCTGTTCGCTGGGGTGGGAGAGGATACCCACCTCAACTATGATATCGCTCTAAAACTAGCAACTAATAAACAGTTGCACTCCTAAACACTTCTCATAATCTGCACCTCTATTATGAATAAATTACTTATCTACATCCATTTTTAATTTTTGCATTGCGTAAAATAAATAGTTTTAAAGTATTGTGATGCCCTTTTAAGGACTCGGATGCCACATATGAGGCCCTTAAAGTGAAACAGGTTGCCTGTCACTACCCTAGAGAGTCTTTATCTTGTGTGTTTTATTGTGCACTCCAGGCAACAGAGGTGAACAAAAATATCTAAAACTTAGGAGTTAGGAATATTTTTTAGGTGCCAGTCTGTTTTCTAGTAGCCTGAAAGTACATCTGTCATTGAGATGTGTACTAATATGGTGAGGATTCTATCAAAACTCTCATTCACTGAGTTACTTTTGGCTTGTGGTGAACGTATCCAAATCAAACACAAAAGTAATAATAATCAAATAGCAATGTTCAGTATATACTTACTAGCGACTTGCCCGTCAAAAAATGACAGCAATACAATTTGAAGCCATGGTAATGCTGTTTGCCACCGAATGTGAGGTTATGGCCCCTCTGAGCAGATTTGGTGCTCATTGCGAGCCCCGCACTGACTGCCTTCGGTGCTCATTGCGAGCCACAACTTGCTAACCTAAGACGCTCATTGCAAGCCTCCCACACTGTGTACTTTATAGGGCTCACACTTGAGCACCCTTGGCAGTCATTGCGAGCCTCTCTCCCTGTGTTACTACCTTGGGTTAAGTGTCACTGGCTTTGATTAAGTGTTACTGGTTTGAGTTAAATGTTACTGCCTTGTATTAAGTCTTAGTGCTTAGGGCTGGTATTTCTGTCCTTTGGTCGCCTTTTCCGTCCTTCGACCTCGTTTTCGGGTTGTTTTTTTTTATTTCGCCCGCCATTTTTCCCCCCGCTTCGGCAATTTCAATAAAAAAAAAGCCAAAATATGCCTCAAATTAACTTGCAACCCCACTCACATGCTCCCTGGCACACCCCCTGAGCTGTGTGTGAGTGTATAAGTAAATTTGAGGCTTATTTGTGTGTCTTTGCAGTTTGGGGGTTTGGCCGTTAAATGCGTATTTTTGTCCCGAGTCGTACGGCCGTAATTTTGCGGGCGTTGCTAAGTTGCGGTGAATGCCTTCTGCGCTCTTTTTATCTAAGTCCCGCGTGTCTAGGTATGAGCGGCTGTGACACACAAGGCACATTAAAACTACGCCTGCAGGGATGGGGCTACATACTATCCGTGTCTCATGCTGAAAAGACAGTTTATTGTGACAGAATACAAAGATTTTTTGGGGGGGAAATTGGATACATATAAATGCTCATTTTTATATTGTATAAATACAATATTTTATTATTAGGGCCAAAATGGAGGAATTATAAGAATGGTAATTACCATACTTCTTGCTCCATACCATTTCTTCCTAATATTCTTATGAATTCTTTTTCAGATTTATTCCTCCTTTTTAATCATATATTATTACATTTAATAATGTATACCAGTATTACATTGGATATTCTCATTGTCTCCTCACAGTATGATCATTATTATTTAATTATTTATAGAAACACATTCCCGATATTGATAGCCTTATTAAATTGCAATTCGGCAAATCTAAAGGGCTCTATATAAGCACATAGCATATTTGTTTTAGTTAGCGAAGACCTTGCTTTTGGATAAAAGTTCACTAACTAAAAACCTCTGTAAAAAAAAAAGTGCTCTGTTCTTATATAGAGCCCTATTCAATTGGCTAAATCGCAATTTAATAAGGCTGTGAATGTAAAAAAGGAGCATTTATATATCTCCACATCTTCTCCTTACAGTTCATTGTATAAACTGTCTTTCCAGCATGAGACACTGATATTGTGAAGCCCTGCCCCTGCAGATGTGACCCTAACGTGATGAGCATGTATGAGGATTTTTATTTTTTAGGTATTTCTTTATAGATAACGTATTTCTGCCGGGGTGATTTTTTTTTTTTTTTACCAATTGCATAGGTGTTTTAAAATTTTAATACATGGACTCTGATAACATATACACTTTAGAGGTCTGAAACATGTTGCTTTATTACCTTTGGTAAATATTGCACATATTATCCCTCACTTTTATATAATTATTATTCAAATTTTCTATTATTCATTTTTTATACTTCAAGTCATGCTTTTTTATTCTGTTGATATTTCAAACATTCAACATAAACATTTTATCTACAGTATATATTGGTCTGGCTGTGTGACCATGTTCCATTATATTTACTTAAACTATGTGTATTGAAGTAGTTTTTAATCATTTGTATAACTTTCCTTTTTTTAATATGTCATGTTTTTACCCATATCTTTTTCATGCTTTCTCTGTTATATAAACAAAAAGATCAAGCATGACATTTAAGGAGAACATTACAATCAGTAAGCCTATAAGGTATTAACCAATTGCAGCAATGAGCTGTGTGGAAAAAAACATCCTTCAAAAGACTTACAAGGGATAAGTGCCTGGCTTGGAAATAAGACTGTGCTGAGGTGAATCCCAGAGTATCAGTGTAACAGAGACTTCCTCCGCTGCCCATGGCTTACTGGTGCTCAAGATGTGGTCAGCAGATGCCCAGGAGTTTAAAGCTTTTCACCCTCGTTCGAATAACAGAAGCAGAAATGGCATCATACCATTACTTCCTTGGAAGATGTCTTAATCTAGAATATGCAGCCAGAAAATGTATGTACACTTGTTATTGTGCTTTCCATATGTATATACTGGGATGGACAAATTATCTAACATTCAGATAGCATACAGGCTATTCAGAGATTATATTTTGGAAAGTATTTAGGAGCCAGCAGTATAAGTTCTTACTCCTGTGAAATGTATATAAAAATATATATATATTTATATATATATATATATATATATATATATATATATATATATATATATATATATATAATGCATACACAATGTATCTGTGGGTTGTAATGTATAGCAGAATTTCCAATGCTGAAGCAATAGACAAAATAATACCCCTAACCCACCGCCTATACAGAGTGTTTCTCAACAGAGTATCTCAACTGCGAGACTTATCCACAAATTTACCACCTTTCTGCTAAAGAAAGATTTTGTTATAGGTTCACTGGTTTTATCATCATCTAATATTAGTGTGAAGCTAATCTATGCTATATTATTTACGAGCACCATAAACCACAGCAGAATTTTGTTCTGTATAATTTTAATCAGTTTTTAAATTGCTGGTAAACCTTTTTTAATTAAAGGTATATGCAAGTGAGCTGGATTATGAATGCATCCGATAGAGGAGAATTAGTAGTTTATGGGAATAAAAAGTTGCATGAAAAAATACCAAAATAAACATTTAAACCGTTACCCTAAAGCTTGCTGAATTTCTTGCATTTGCAAACTGTTTTCTATGAATGTTGACACCTTCAGAGAATCCCAGGCAAAATTAGCATAACTAATACATTGTATATTTTTGGTCTGTGAATTGAGCTGCACCTTTCCTTTAGATATATTTATAATACCCAGAACAAAGTCTGTGTCCCTTCATTCACTGATTGTTTTATCAACATCCCAGGTGATATTTCCCCCAGCCCCAGTGATTTCCCCCTGTGAACTCCCCCAGCCACAGTGAATTGCCCCATCACCTCCCCCAGCCCCAGTGAATTGCCCCCCAGCCACAGTGAATTGCCTGGTGACCTCCCCCAGCCCCAGTGAATTGCCCCCATCACCTGCCCCAGCCCCAGTGAATTGCCCCGTAACACACTCAGACGCTCCCCTTGAGACACTCACTCTCAGACATTCACCCTCAGACACTCACACACTCAGACACACACTCAGACATGCACAGAGACACTCACACAGACACACTCTCACTCACAGACACACTCCCTCACACTCAGACACTCACACTCAGTCACACACATACTCAGACACACACACACACTCAAACACGCACATACTCAGACACACACAGACACAGTAACACAGACACACATTCACTCACACAGACATACACACTCACTCACACACTCACACTCAGACACTTGCACAGACACACTCTCAGTCACACAGGCATAAACACTCACTCACTTAGACACACTCATACAGACACACACACTCACTCACACAGACAGACACTCACGCACGCGGTCTGACGCCGCCGCCCCCCCCCCCCCCTTCCTTCTCCCTCCTACCTCCAGTCCCGGCTTCCGAAAACCTCTGAGCTGTGCTCGGAGATCATCGGACTCAGCAGTGACGTCACCACTGATGTCACTGCTGTTTGCTGATTGGCTAAAAAGCTAGGTAGGTTATAATGCTCCTCTACAAGATGCATTCATAACCCACCTCACTTTAATATGCCTTTAATACAATGTTATAAATATTGTAGGAAATAGTTACAACTGATGTGTATTATATTTATACATTGAAACCGATATAACCATATCAAGTGCATTTTGGAAATACCCACCTCTTTTATGAGAAAGATGCATGTGAGGATTAGTTAAATTGCATGAAGCATTAAGACTTCATGTGTAATAATATAAAATATACTTCTTATTTTTGTTTTTACTATATTTACAAAGTATATACTTTTTTTCTGTCAATACTGTGTGCATGTTGTTCTACAACGTGTAGACAGCAGGTACATTGACTGTTGTGAAGAGGTAAACAGACCAGAAAGAATACCATGTAATATGGAGAAACCATCAATAAAGGACTACTGTGGTCAAACTTATGGTTATATGGTTGCTTTGATACACGATTATATGGTTTCTTCATTATAAATTCTGAATAACAAAACTTGGTAATGCAAATGTTTTCAGAAAGTAAAACAAAAAATGCAGCCTTAACATATGTCACTTTTATATGTAACTAAAAATGACAGGGCAATAAAATTTGAAGCCATGGGAATGCTGTTTGACACACAATATAAACCTTTTTGTACTGTGAGGGCCTTCGGTGCTCATTGCGAGCCTTGCGCTGAGCTCCTTCGGTGCTCATGTCTCGTCTATTTTTGCTCCTTCGGCACTCATTATAAAGAGAGATATATATTCATCTAAATTTACTTAATAATTAATGAATTAATTATTTCTTGAATAAATGAATATACTTATAATTTACCTATTTGTAATTAATATATTCAGCAATCAATAGCCTGAAGAGCTAACAATCTGTTTATATTTTCTGGCACCATACAATGTACAGTGAGTGCCCTGATGATAAAGTATAATGAATGTCCCAACTGTGCATTCTAAATGGTTTGTGTGGGCGAGGGAAATCCGTTGTTGTAGTTGTGTAAATCGCCATTGTAGAGATTGGTAATGTTATTAATGTGTTATGCGTCTCGCATGTATTTTCTGTATTTTGTAATAGTGTATTATGTATTTTGTTTGTTGCTATGTGAAAGTACTACGCGTTTGGCAGTGTTTTGCGTGGTCTGGGGTCTTGTAGCTGTTTAAATTTTTTCGGCGTCCATTTTTTTCTCTTGCTTTGGCGACTTTCGTGTGGTGAAAGTCGTTGAAATTGCATTTAAATTGCGTAGCACCTCACTCCCAGGCGTCGTGGCTGTTCCTTCCCTGCTGTGGGTGATGTTTTTGTTGTATTTATTTGTATTTTCTTTGTGTTTTTTGTGTTTGTTGGATGTTCGCGGTTCTATTTTTTTTTTCAAAGTCCTGCGTCTTGAATTTTTTTTTCTAAGTCCCGCATTTGTCAAGTGCTTGAAAGTTAATGCGATTTACTAAGTGTTTTGTGCCTAAGTCATGTGTAATTGCCTTAACAGCTCGCCTCACTATGCGAGGCTCGCAGTTTCTGTCTCAACTGGGTGTGTGCCTGTAAAGTAATCTCATTAGGCCTAATGAGAGCACTGGCTGGTATATCTGCTACATTCCCATTGTGTAAATACAAAACTCCTGTGTATTCAAAATCTCATTCCATCTCAGGAATGGATATCCTGAAGAATAACTGGTAGATTCCACAGTGGCAAAACTGCATATAAAAGTATTAAATTAGAGGCTGTATTTTGAAGCCTATTTTCAAGTGTAGGCTATTTCTACATTTTCACCATAAACATCTAATATATTGAGTAAGAGGTTTACCATTGGCTTTTTGATAGCCTTTTCTTATACAAAATATACAGAGACTAACAGATCAGATTTTAAGGATATATCTACTTAAGCAGGTAGGTTAATTAGCGTCACAGTCATCTTTATTACCATCTGTGTGCAAACAGTCTAACACATGAAATATCTGTTAAGAGATCCCTAGGGACTGGGTTAGAGAGACTACTGTGGTGAGTAAGATTTGAATATTATCTAACTCTGCACTCTTGCTCTCAGATGTGCAGGACTGCCATATGAAGTGGTGTACAGCCATACCAAGGGTGGCCAGTGAAAGTGGGGATGGGAGATTAACTATACCCTTCCTTAACTCTGTGCCTTGTGCAAGCAGGAGAAGTTGACAAGGAGAAGAGAAAGAAGATGGTGTAAGAAGAGAAGTTGATACAAGGGTAGAAAGTGGAGAATGAAGAAGAGAGTGCATGGAAGAAAACAGAAATAAGAGCGATAAAGAGAAGGTTAAGAGTGAAAGAAACAAATGTGGAGTGGATAGGGAATACAAGGGAAAGGCAGAAAAAGAGGGTAGAGAGGGAAATGAGAGAGAAAGATTGGAGGACATGTAAAACATTACAAAAAGGCTTTCAAGCAATGTCTCATGCAGTGTTTTGTTTAATGCTGGGCGGTGACCTCAGCCTATATTTATTTTGTATTATATCAGCACCCAGAACTATAATTAACACTAATTAAATGTTGGCGTGTGTTTATCAATCCAGGGCAGATGTTACACTTGGTAAAAAAAAAAAAAAAAGAAGGAATACTAATTATAAAATCTATTATGTTTATTTACATACAATTTTATTGTAGGTTAAATGTATTCAACTAGCATACCCTTTTTTATGATTAGTGAAGAGTTGTTGTTGATGAGACTTATTATAGGTACTCTGCACAACAGATCACACTGAAGTCCTAAACACAGAGTTTACATTCTCATACACAAAGGATACCTGCAATGTATTTCTTACTTTAAATTGCAGTTAGATCTAGCATTGAAGGTCTTCACTGACCGTTGAAGAGAATTTATAGAGGTTGCAAGTGGACAATCTGCGGTGAGCTATGAGGTAATTTCAGGCAAGTAAATGAAAAATGAATGAAGCTTCAGATCTACTTTAGATAAAGTACTTTAACTTAATATAAATGAGATATTCTCAGAGAAACAGTAAGAATATATCAGCACTGCTGATTTACACCAATGCAGCTGTAACATAAATTATTATGATTGGAATCATTTGTGGATACTGTGGTGGGGTCATAGTGTAATGAGAGCCAGGGCTGGGTCATAGATATTTAACTCGGTTCTCCATATAAAATGTATTTTGATGTCTTAACTGCAATTTTAATATAAATAACATATATACTAAAGTAGATAGTAAAAGTAAAGTATTATAGTATACTTCATGGTGTGCCACCCCATACTAATCAGGCACTGTGAGGAGTGGCTGTTTTGGTAGGCCAGAGAAAGCCCCATTGGTTGTTCCTGTCAGTCCACAGTCTTCAGTAACTTTCATACCAAATAAGCTGCAAGGGAGACATGGGAAAGATGAGTCTGCTCCTGTGTGTCATAACTTCCCCTTAGTCACTGACAGGAGATGGGCGCATCCAATCCGTATTGAGTGAGACCTTTAGCATCAGCAATGTGCCAATTGTAAGACTTTGTTGTGCTATCCTATTGAGAGTCATTGGTCTCCGCCTGTGTGCTGGTTCCTATCTTCTGTTCCCAGTCTGATTCTGAGGGCCTCTTCTCCTTGCATAACCATATGCTTCATTGCGTGTCTGCTTCTGAGTATCTCTGCTGTTGTTGCAATAGTTGTCCTCTACATTGCCAGTCTGGTTTTTAGCCTGCCTGTCTCTTAGCATTTGACTGTGTTTTTTATGAATCCTGCGTGAGCTGTGATCCTGCGTGAGCTCTGAATCCTGCAATTGCTGAATCCCCACTACTGTAGGCTTCTGTTCATGTTTGGTGGTTATACCTGCACCAACTACTCTGTTTCTGAGAACCCCTCTTACCTGTTCTCCATTACTGTGCTTCTGAGCCTACCTATCTGCTTTTAGTTTTCAACTGTGCTTGATTCAAACAATTAACTTTTCATTTAAAACTGTATATACTTATTTTTGCCTATTCTGTTTATTATTATTATTATTAATTAGTTAAATTCTTAATGCAACCTCACCCCCGAATGGCCCGAATTATTTCTGTTTTGAGTTCCCAATTCCTGACAGGCACACTGTAGGACTATATATATATATATATATATATATATATATATATATATATACTAGGAACTTGCCCATCACAAATGACAAGAGTTCAATTGTAAGCCTGGCAATGCTGTTTTCCACACAATGCATGTTAGTGTGTTTGGTTGCGTTAGTGCCTTGGTTTAAGTGTTACTGGGTTGGTTCAAGTGTTTCTACCTTGTGTTAAATGTTAGTGGCTTGGATGAAGCGTTACTGGCTTTCGTTAATAGTTTCTACTTAGTGCTCGATTTAATGTCCTTCGTGCTAGTTTTCCATCCTTCGGCGTCATTTTCGTAGTTTTTTTTGGCCATCATTTTTTTTTCTCACTCTCATTCATAAAAATATGCATCAAATTGGCTCATTGCGAGCCTCTTGGTTGTTATATATTTTTTTATCAGAGGCGCTTTTGCTGTCATTGTAAGGTCTGCGCTGATCTGCTTTCTGGTGTAGTTTGTGTGCTATGAGCAGCGTTGGCGCTCGTTGTGAGGCACACAGTGAATGGCTTTTGCGTTTATTGCTATAGTGTTTTTTTTGTGTGTATATGTATTTTTGTATGCTAATTAACTAATTAATAAATTAATAAATGAATATACTTTACCTATTTGTAAGTAATATATGCAGGAAACATTGTGCTGGAAAGCTGACAATCTGTTTTGATGTTCCTGCAGCATTCAATTTAGGTTTGCACTGTTGTGGTGCTGAGTTGTAAGTGTCAGCAATGTGTGCAGTGTGTAGTGTAAATAGGCTGCGTGCGCGAGGGGAAGCCATTAGTGTAGCTGTGTACTTCCGCATTGTGTAAGTTAGTGTTGTAAAATGGCGGCGCGTGGTACGCGGGTGTGGATGATGTAGCATCCTTGGTAAGAGTGTATCTTGTACCTCGTACGGCTTTTTGGAAAAGCTGTATGTGCTTGTTGGTGTTTTGCGGCTTTAGGGTCGTGTAGCCTCGTTTTCATTTTTTTCGGCGGTAATTTTTTCACTCAGGGAATTTTCGTGTGTCTAAATTGAGATGTAACTTCATTTGCAGAGGTCCTGGGTGCCCCCCTTGCTGTGGGTAAGCTTGTTATGTCATTTTTGTGTGTATTTATAGTTTTTTTGTGATTTATATTGTTCCACTTAAAGGGTTAAGGTTCATTATTTATTAAATGACTTATTTGTATTGCTTCTTTGTTAAATAGAAGTCTTCCTTTGTCATAGATTTAAGTGCAGCTGTTGGATAAGCAATACATAATAAGCGTTTCCTTTTATCGGACATACTCAGTCACCCATTCTTTTACCTGTTGTTTTTCACCAATAGTTGGGGAAATGTTTACTTCCTTTCACTGCATGTAGAGCAGAATAGAAGTTTCCTCTGTTTCATCTAGATATTGATACTGTTTTGGTTTCATTATTCCTATTACCGTATAACAGTTATTGTTGAATGCTGTCTGATATCTGTAGATATGTGTTGATAAGTATTACATAGTTCTTAGTACATAGAGTATATCCTTAATGTTAAGAGACTTAATACTGAAAGATAAGATATTTTGTGTTTTCCTTTGAACGACAAACGGATACCAATTGTGGTTCCAAGCTCCATAGCATTTACTAATTACTTATATTAATGATGTTTTCAAATAACTGCAATGGTTTCCCTAAATAACCATGCTTTCACGTTTTTGTTTTTGCTAGTAAACACTGCGTGCACATAAGCATGTGCTGTGACAATACATTTATTTGTAATATACTGTATCTGAATAATCCTCTTATATTTTATTTCCAAACTATAAACAGATACACATTTCCTAATTATATTCACAGTTTTCCTAGTGATTTATATTATTTTGATTGCACCTGACAAAGGGAACTAATTCCCTTAAATGTTCATTTTTTAAATCTTCATGTAAAGATTCACCTTCTGGGGCTAAATCTGAACTTAAATCTGATGCAACCCCACAGGAGATTTTACAAGGAAGGAGGTATTACATGGACCTCGCAAAGAACACCCATAATACTTACTTACTTGCACCAAGGGGTATTGCCCATAGCTCAATCTCTAACGTGCTCGTAGCCTGCGTAACGCATATCTGTAGGAGACTCTGAAGCTGAAACTCAGTGGTCTCCATAGCAATGCTACCTGATACATAACATGAACACACTACGCCAGTGGCGTAGCTAGGGAGAGGTGGTCCACCCTAGACGGCACTTCTCTGAGAGGCAGCAAAAATGCCCTCACTTGCCATCACCGCCAGTGGCACTCCTGCCCCGTTCCTCCAGGTTCCCTCCTCCTCACGGCACCCTGCTCTCTCCTCTGACCTGGGAGAGAAGGAGGATCCGCCAGACCTGGTGGTTCCCAGCAGGGGAGAGACAGGGTAGAGAGAAATGGGGGTGGAGAGACAAGAGGGGAGGGGAAAGACAAGGCGTGGGGAGGGAGTGAGAGTGGGACAGAGAGAAAGGGGAAGTGGGTGAGGCAGATGGGAGAGAAGGGAGAGAAGGTAGGGAGAAAAGGGGAGAGAGGGAGAGGCAAAATGGAGAGAGGGAGAATAGAGGCAGGGGGAAGAGAGAGGGAGAAAGAGAGGAAGGGATAAGGGGAGGGAGAGGAGAGAAAAAGAGAGAGGGAGGGGGGAGAAGGGGAGGAAGAGATAGGGAGATGGAGAGACAGAGGAAGTGAGAGGAAGAAAGGAGAGGAACAGAGAAGGGAGAAGGATAGTGGGAGGAGGAGTGATAAAGAAGAAGATTGAGAATGGTTCACTTTATATACATATACTCAACAATATATTATTATTATATATTAATATGTAACGTATAGTGTGTATATATACTAGACAATTGTCTGTCAAAAAAATTACTGCAATTCGTGGTATAATTTTTCATGTTTCTCTCCCTCCCCTGTGTCTCTTTCCTCCCCTCTCCGTCCCTTGTGTCTTTTCCCCCCTCTCCCTCCCATGTCTCTTCCCCTCCTCTCCCTCCCCTGTGTCTCTTTCCCCCTCCTCCCTCCCCTGTGTCTCTTTTTTCCCCCTCCACCCTTGTGTCTCTCCCTGCTCCTATGTGTTTCCCCTCCCTCTCTCCTCCTATGCTTGCTACCTCCTCAGTTATCATATGAGACCGAGTGTCCCCTGGGACCACCTCACTAAAAGGCTAACTATCAGGCCCCCACCCTTTTGTGTTTTAGTGTGGGGGCCCATTAACCCCTCATTAAGCCCTTACCTACAGTGGATATAAAAAGTCTACACACCCCTGTTAAAATGTCAGGTTTCTGTGCTGTAAAAAATTGAGACAAAGATAAATAATTTCAGAACTTTTTCCACCTTTAATGTGACCTATAAACTGTACAACTCAATTGAAAAACAAACGGAAATCTTTTAGGTAAAGGGAAGAAAAAATATAAAAATACAATAATATGGTTGCATAAGTATGCACACCCTAAAACTAATACTTTGTTGAAGCACCTTTTGATTTTATTACAGCACTCAGTCTTTTTGGGTATGAGTCTATCAGCATGGCACATTTTGACTTGGCAAGATTTGCCCACTCTTCTTTGCAAAAAACACTCCAAATCTGTCAGATTGCGAGGGCATCTCCTGTGCACAGTCCTCTTCAGATCACCCCACAGATGTTCAATCGGATTCAGGTCTGGGCTCTGGCTGGGCCATTCCAAAACTTTAATCTTCTTCTGGTGAAGCCATTCTTTTTTTGATTTGGATGTATGCTTTGGGTCGTTGTCATGCTGAAAGATGAAGTTCCTCTTTATGTTCAGCTTTCTAGCAGAAGCCTGAAGGTTTTATGCCAATATTGACTGGTATTTGGAACTGTTCATATTTCCCTCTATCATAACTAAGGCCCCAGTTCCAGCTGAAGAAAAACAGCCCCACCATGCTTCACTGTGGGTATGGTGTTCTTTTGGTGATGTGCAGTGTGTTTTTTGCGCCAAACATATCTTTTGGAATTATGGCCAACCTTGGTTCAACCTTGGTTTCATCAGACTATAACACCTTTTCCCACATGCTTTTGGGAGAATTCGGATGTGTTTTTGCAAAATGTAGCCTGGCTTGGATGTTTTTCTTTGTAAGAAAAGGCTTTCGTCTTGCCACTCTACCCCATAGCCCAGACATATGAAGAATACGGGAGATTGTTGTTCACATGTACCACACAGACAGTACTTGCCAGATATTCCTGCAGCTCCTTTAATGGTGCTGTAGGCCTCTTGGTAGACTCCCAGACCAGTTTTCTTCTTGTCTTTTCATCAATTTTGGAGGGAGCTCCAGTTATTGGTAATGTCACTGTTGTGCCATAATTTTTCCACTTGATGATGACTGTCTTCACTGTCTTCACTGTGTTCCATGGTATATCTAATGCCTTGGAATTTCTTTTGTACCCTTCTCCTGACTGATACCTTTTAACAATGAGATCCCTCTGATGCTTTGGAAACTCTCTGTGGACCATGGCTTTTGCTGTGGGATGCGACTAAGAAAATTTCAGGAAAGACCAACTAGAGCAGCTGAACTTTATTTGGGGTTAATCAGAGGCACTTTAAATGATGGCAGGTGTATGCTGACTCCTATTTAACACAATTTGGAATGTGATTGCTTAATTCTGAACACAGCTACATCCCCAGTTATAAGAGGGTGTGCAGACTTATGCAACCACATTTTTTTTTTTCTTCCCTCCACCTAAAAGATTTCAATTGAGATTTGTTTTTCAATTAAGTTGTACAGTTTATAGGTCACATTAAAGGTGGAAAAGTTCTGAAATGATTTATCTTTGTCTTATTTTTTTTACAGCACTGACATTTTAACAGGGGTGTGTAGACTTTTTATATCCACTGTATCCACACCCACAGTAAATAAATATGAACTGCCCATCAGGGTCACAATTAATACATAGGCCTTGTCCTCTCTGGACCCCAAGGGTCCTATTTCTCTGGGGTCACTATAGATTCCAATGCCCCAATATTCAGTGGCTTGCAAAAGTATTCACCTCCCTTAACTTCTTACCTATTTTGTTACATTACAGCCTTAAGTTCAATGTTTTGTTAATATGAATTTTATGTGATGGATCAGAACACAATAGTCATAAGTTGGTGAAGTGAAAGGAGAAAAATATATACATAAAACTATTTTTTAGAAATAGAAAACAGAAATTTGGCATGTGGGTTTGCATTCACCCCCTTTGGTATGAAGCCCATAAAAAGCTCTGGTGCAACCAACTACCTTCAGAAGTCATATAATTAGGGAAATGATGTTCACCTGTGTGCAATCTAAGTGTCACATTATCTGTCATTACATATACACACCTTTTTTGAAAGGCCCCAGAGGCTGCAACACCTAAGCAAGAGGCACCACTAACCAAACACTGCCATGAAGACCAAGGAACTCTCCAAACAAGTAAGGGACAAAGTTGTTGAGAAGTAAAGGTCAGGGTTAGGTTATAAAAAAAGATCCAAATATTTGATGACCCCCAGGAGCACCATCAAATCTATCATAACCAAGTGGAAAGAACGTGGCACAACAGCAAACCTGCCAAGAGACGGCCGCCCACTAAAACTTACGGACCGGGCAAGGAGGGCATTAATCAGAGAGGCAGCACAGAGACCTAAGGTAACCCTGGAGGAACTGCAGAGTTCCACAGCAGAGACTGGAGTATCTGTACATAGGACGACAATAAGCCTTACGCTCCAGTTGGGCTTTATGACAGAGTGGCCAGAAGAAAGCCATTACTTTCAGCAAAAAACAAAATGGCATGTTTTGAGTTTGCAAAAAGGCATGTGGGAGACTCCCAAAATGTATGGAGGAAGGTGCTCTGGTCTGATGAGACTAAAATTGAACTTTTGGGCCATTAAAGAAAACGCTATGTCTGGCGCAAACCCACCACATCACCCAAAGAACACCATCCCCAAAGTGAGACATGGTGGTGGCAGCATCATGCTGTGGGATGTTTTTCAGCAGCCGGAACTGGGAAACTGGTCAGAGTTGAGGGAAAGATGGATGCTGCTAAATACAGGGATATTCTTGAGCAAAACCTGTACCACTGATTTGAGGCTAGGACGGAGGTTCACCTTCCAGCAGGACAATGACCTCAAACACACTGCTAAAGCTACACTTAAGAGGTTTAAGGGGAAACATGTAAATGTGTTGGAATGGCCTAGTCAAAGCCCAGACTTCAATCCAATAAAAAATCTGTGGTCAGAATTAATGATTGTTGTTCACAAGCACAAACCATGCAACGTGAAGGAGCTGAAATAGTTTTGCAAGGAGGAATGGGAAAAAATCCCAGTGGTAAGATGTGGCAAGCTCATAGAGACTTATCCAAAGCGATTTGGAGCTGTGATTGCTGCAAAAGGTGGCTCTACAAAGTATTGACTTTAGGGGGGGTGAATATTTTGTCCTATTTTTTGTTTGCTTCACAATAAAAAAAAGCATTTTCAAAGTTGTGGGCATGTTCTGTAAATTAATCGATGCAAATTCTCAAACAATACATGTTAATTCCAGGTTGTGAGGCAACAAAACACGAAAAATGCCAAGTTGGGTGAATACTTTTGCATGGCACTGTATATTCTACCCCATAGACGTTCCTATTGAGCGCCATGGGTTTCTATCTATCTTCATGGGTGTCCTTATTGACCCCATTGCATCCTAACATAATATTTACCCTCTACCATGTAGGTTCCTATGAAGTCCCATGGCATCCATGTAAGTTGATATTCTCTACTCTGATTCTATCGATCAAAAGACAGTCTGCTAAGGGCAACATAGTTTTTAAAAACCTATACTGACTGGTTGCTACTTTAACAGACTAACCAATCGGAATGCACAGGTTTCAATCCCTGCATTCTGTTTAAAATCATAACCAATCAAAGATGAGGGGCAAGGATATTCAATCAAGACAGAAGACACCTTTTCTAGGATAGCCAAAAGATAGATATCCACTGCCCGATTATCCACTGTTGAAGATTGGTTTTTATTTTCTATACCTTTTTTATTAATTTTATTTGTAATTCATTTTTTCCTGTAATTCTTCAATATTTTCCAGATTGCAATTTTTTTTATTTTATAAACTTACCTTGGGGGTTCATATGTATGCATGACCTCTTCTTTTTCCAGATTCTTTCTGTTTTTTGCCTCTTTCATATTTTGTACAATCTTAATTAATTTGATTATTAATTTTAGTTGCACAGGTTTCTCTTATTAAAGGGAATATTTTTATTGGGCAGGCTCTTTGAGTGGCAACATTAGTTAAATAGTAATTGTTGGTATGCTCAGCACTTAAAACCATAGCTTCAGCTGTTTTCTGCCCAGATTCCATGATGTGGTGGCCAGTGGAATCCGAAGCAGCAGAGAGAGTCTTTACTACAGTGTGTGGCTCGATCAGACAAGTCCTAATGCATCCGCTCGGAGTTTCCTTCGTACTTGGTCCTGCGCCATATGAACTCAGTACTATTTCTCTGTGCTCAGTGCCTTTCATCTCAGCTTGACTGCCCAAAGGAGGCAGACAGACACACAGCCATGTGCATGCATTTCCTGGACAAGGTTTTCGTTCATTATTAAAGATGTATTTACAGGAAACTGAAAACACTGGACCGTCTACCAACTGCTGCAGAGAATAATGAAACAGAACTGAAAATCATGCAAACAGGTCTGTGTTGTAGTAATGTTTTCCTCATTATGCAGCTGGCAGGCATTAGGGGGTATACTGTATGGGCAAAAGTATGCTGGATATACTTGTGAAACACACATAATGCAGTGATTAGGATGTTTTGCTTCTTTAAATGTCAAAATCCACAATAACATATTATAGAATGGTATAGTTTAAAGCAAGTTAACGTCAGTGCTTCTGGTGCAGACTATGTAAAATCTTGGGAGCGCAGAAATTGCTGTATAGTTAGGGCACTGGCTTGTGATTATATATTTAGTTTGGAGTATGAGATTTTGATGTGGTTGACATTGCCATGCAATGTTTCGGTTCAGCAAGGTACTTGTTGTTGTTGTTCAGTCCTTCAGTTATGTCCGACTCTCTGTGACTATGTGGGCACAGGAGGGCAGGCATATCTGTCTGTGTTTCTGTTTGTGCTCATCCGTATGGTATTCTTGGCAAAGATACTGGAATGGATTGCCAGTTCCTCCTCCAGTGGGCCGCGTTTTGTCTGACCTCTCTGCTGTGACCTGCCCATCTTGGATGACCCTACATTGTACAGCTCACAGCTTCATTGAGATATACAAGCCCCTTCACCACGACAAGGTAGCCATCCAGAAGGGTTACTTAGGGATGGATATATTCATGCTAACAAAAGGTAATGCTCTCAAGTCAGGTGGTGTTGGAATAGATGAAATGTGTAACAAATGTATTTAGTTGTACTGCAATGAATAACCTGGAAGACACTGACAGCCTGTATAAGTTGTTGGGGCACATAGTGTGTATTATCCCAATGTAAGAAGTAATATATGTCCAAATAATCTAAACAGTCTATTTTATATTGTGAGATTTCTCTAAACATTAACTTAAATGCTGCTGGCAACTGCACACTTTCAGGCGTATCCTCCATATTTTGCCTTTTTTATTACTACTTTTTGACACACACTGTTATCATATAGTTTTAATAGAGTCACTTAGCAACTGATAAGATATTTTATTGTTGCCGTATGTAACTTTCCTTTCAAAAGTGTTTTACCTTCTGGAGTAGGGGGAGAAAACTAGGACCAACCAGTAGAACAGATGACAGACTTTATGCAATCACAAAGTTCATATACATTTTATCTTTTGAATGCATTGCCAAAAACTTTTATATATTTTATTCTTAAACTACATGACAATAGTTTACTTATCATCGCTGAAGACACATGGGTAACTGTTGTTGTTAAACTGTGTTTTACTGTGAGCTTGTTAGAAGGATATCACTCAAACACTTATTAAAAAATAACCACTTTATAAAGTACTTTCTGAATAGAGAGAGGCTCAGTTGAGTAGAAAAAGTAATGACATGGAAAAAATGACCTTAAGAATCCGCATCCAGCAGGCAGGAACGCTCAGCTAAAGCATTTTCACAGCTGGCACGCGGAAAGAATAGGAACCATGTGATCAGGTATAATGTAGAGTTCAGGGACTAAACTGGAGACATCTGTATGTGAGTGTGCAGTGCAGGGGATGTACAGTGATAATGTGTCAAACAAACAAAATATCAACTCACACAGGGGACCTCCTGCTAGTGGAATATACAAAGTTACAAAAATAAATGTGGGATTAATAGAAGATCGTATGTGTTTGTTATTCATTTGCCAGTTATTTCCTAATGCCAGCTTGCAAAATAGCTGAATCTTTTGCCATTTTGGTCGCAAACAACAATATTTGCACGTATTTTCAATTCGGTCAAAAGGATTATGGTATGGAACTCAAGAGAACTGGTGGATATGTCACTTTTTAGTAATTTTGTCCCTCAGGATAACTAGGAAGGTTCTCTAAGATTTCTGAGCGCCATGCTTTAATATGTGTGGATCATAACTAAAATGATGAAATATCGTGGATATGTCTATGTTATAAACAGAATACTTTATTACATGTAAAATATCTTCCAATTCTTGATACAAGATTGTGTGGATTTTGTACAAAATAGTAATAGTATATGTCTTTATTACTGTATGTACAGATAACTGTGGCTGTATAGAGTTTTATTCATGTTAGAATGTTTACTCTTGAAATCTGAATGTGGCATTTTTTTCATATTTCTACACAACAGTGTTCTCATTTGATAGAAGGGTAGACCCTAGATCAAACTAATATACTCATTCATTCAGAAATACAGCAATACCCTGTTTAATGCTGTAGATAGGTTCAAGGTAATGGGAGTGCTAAGCAAAACAGTGCTAAAAGAGGTCATTTTATCATAGTGATGGGGAAATTCATGGAAAAAAAGATACACAAAAGCAATTGAAATTTCAAAATGTTTCGTTATATAGCTAACATAACAACACAAACTGAAAATTAAAAAAAAAAACTAAAAAAAAAAACTTAAAGAAACTATGAGCATTAACAGAACAGTCCACTTTAAATGGCAGATGGTTTGGAGCGATAAAAGGAGTCTGAGTAAAAAACAGAGCTATAGCAGGGTTTAGCGTTAAGTGAGGAATTCCAGGAAAAAGAGCGCTATATCGAATCATCGCTATAAAGGGTAGTGTTAAAGACAGTTTACCTGTATTTCTTACTTTTTGGTGTGATTAGATAAGCTTAGTCTAGTCTAAACTGACAGATTACAATCCATGAGAAATTTGGGGACATCTGGTTCTTAATTTGAAAAAGATTGGTCTGCTCTTTGTTAAATCATGTCCATCTCCTCTGCAAATAAAGGCTGCCTGCTATTTGGTTAATGCAAAGTTGCTAATTTTTATTATCACTAGGAAATTGCCTGTCAAAAATGACAGGAGTAAAATTGTAAGGCTGGCAATGCTGTTTGCCACACAATGCGAGGATGTGGCCCCTCTGTGCCCTTTCAGCGCTCATTGGTAGCCACTTCCCCCGTGTAATTTACAGGCCCCGCGATGAGTGCCTTTGTTGCTCATTGCGATCCCCGCAGTGCTGATTGTGAGCCTCCCCCCCCCACCCCCGTGTATTTTAGGGGCCTTGCGATGACTGTTAGTACCTTGGGTTAAGAGTTAGTGCCTTGGGTTAAGTGTTACTGCCTTGGATTAAGTGTTGCTGTTTTGCATTAATTGTTACTGTCTTGCGTTAATTGTTACTTATTTAAGCTTATTTTTACATCCTTCGTCCTGGTTTTACGTCTTTTGGCCTCGTTTTTTTTTTTTTGTGTTTTAGTTTTTTCACCGCCATTTTTTTTTTCTAGCTTAGCCGATTCTCCTTCTTGCAAAAACGCTAAATATGCCTCAAATTACCTTGCAACCTTACTCACAGGCTCCCTGTCTCTCCCCCATGGCAATGTGTGAGTATGTAAGTTAATTTGAGGCATATTTGTTGTTATTAGCAGGTGTTTCAAGTTCCTTGGTTCGGTAGTTAAAGTGGTAATTTTCTGAGGCCCACAGTCCATCCAAGTTCTTCGGTTCCTAAGTCCTACGGGCCGTAATTTTGTGCCCGGCGCTAAGTCCTACTGGCCTCTGTGCTCATTGCAGCCTAAGTCCCGCATGGTTCAACTGCTCGCCTCGGTGCTCATTGCAGCCTGTCCCGCATGGTCGTGCGGCTTGCAAGGCTCGATGTGTGGCCCTACAGGCCACAATAGTCCTGCGCGGTCAGCGGCTCGCCTTGCTTTGCAAAGCATTACCAGCCTCGTAAGCATTAAGAACAGCCCCGATGCACAACTATTATAGTGGTCCTTTATTTGTACTGCGCCAGCATGTTCCACAGCTTTTAAATGTGCCACCCTAGGCCTCTGCCCTCTAGGCATGGGCAGAAATACACCACTGTTTTATTGGTTTCAATCTAAACTATAGTAAACCAAATTTGACAGTGAAAATAAGAGAGTATCACAAAAATAAATTCATCAGTAATCAGTAATTCACTTTCTAACAAAGAGATCGCATTGTAACCTCTTAAGACTGTGCCCCATATGGCAGTGGTGTCCCGCTTGCCGCACAGGCATGTTATTCAGAGCTGCAGTTAGCCTTCTGACACTGGTTTCTAAGGCATTTCACAAGAGCTTAGGGCAAACACTGGTCACAGCACAAGGTCTGTGTTTTCTACTCTTTAAGCAATTTCTGTAAGCGAAGAACACATACTGTAACTTCTTTGTTGCTGGGCATGTATCATTGGATTATATATAATTGGGTGGTTGTTTTGCAGTGCTGTAAATCTATCTATCTATCTATCTATCTATCTATCTTTCTATCTATCTATCGATCTATCTTTCCCTCTGGGTGTGTGTGTGTGTGTCCTGCCTACTTCTCTAATGTTGCCTAGCAACTTTGGGATTTTTAGCAAACCACTTCCATTATTCATCACTATTAATCCATTTTTCATATTATGACCCATTTTGTATTGCAGTGTTATTGCTGGGTATGAAACATTAATGTTTTTTGTATTATGTACCATTTACTTTGTAATGTACAGAAAATAAACCCAGACTAAATTAGGAATGTTTTAATATGTCAACATAACAATGAGGTGATATAATAGACTGATGCATTCAGTGTTGAGCATTACTTATCTTTATATTGCTTTAGATAGTGTTTTCCTGAATTGACTGCATGAATTTGGAGACATATATCCAGACAGTAGATATCTAGTTTTTTTGGGATAAATTATAGGTACACAATTCATATTTTATTTTATGGAGCCTATTTTTCATGTGGGACTGTTCTCTGCACACTTTACCTATCTGCCTATCAAAACCCCTCCACATAACAGGGAAGTGGTTACCGTATATAATATTAAAATTGAATGCAGGGAGTTAGTAACCCATCAGCCATTGAACCCAGGTATCACCCCAGGCCCCCTTTAATAGCCAGGGGGGAAGCAATTGGGCCCCACTTTCTTCCACGTTATAGACCTCCATGGTACCTAAACTTACCACCTTCACATGACAGCTAATATTAATATTCACTCCTACCACCTCCATGGTAACTAGCCATTAACCTGGGATTCCCTATGGACCCCTATAGTACCTAATATTAACCTCTTTCCATGGGTGAACACTATGAATATCCATGGTATTTTAACTACAACCTTATAGGCCCCCATGGATTCTATCCTGACATGGGGATCTATAATGATCCCCATTATCCATGACACTAAGCCCCAACTATCTACACTAAAACACAAACAAAAAAATAAATACTGTCATGCCCAGAAGAGCACACCACTGGACTTTTGGGGCTCCTCATAGTTATCATATGTGTTTGTATTATAAATACTGTGTGTGTATTATACTCAGATCAGTGTGTGGGTATAATACAGGGCAGTGTGTGTGGCCTTTACAGACAGGAATTATTGTGTAAATGTTTTGATGTAAATGTGGTACACAGGCATGTTGAGTATTGAAATGCTAAATTTTTCCCAGGGAGTGTAATGGGGTTTATTCCTGAGTTCCCTGGGGTAAAGGGAGCCCAGTAACAGGGGTTATCTGTTTTGAGGGGCAGAAGTTGGCCAGCAGAGTAGGGGGGGGGGGTACCTAGACCCCTTGTCTGCAAACAAGTCTTGACAATATTATCCTCCCTGTGGTGAAGGCTTCCTGACAGAGGACTGCCAACTCTTAACATTAAGGTGTGAATTGTTCCTTTTCCTGGGCAAACAGACGTCAAAAGACCCCCGCCAGGTAGACAGAACGGGAGGGAACTCCTAATATGGGCTTGACTGACCCCCTCCCTATAGGTGTTGTGGTGGGACATGTTGGTACTGAGTGTGGATAAATACTGTATCACATCAATAAATGTTGTTGTCAGTTAAACATACATAATTTGAGGTATTTTTTGCATTCAGAGGGAATATAATAATTTTAACCATTGGAATTATTATTACGACTCTGCCGGCAACTCTACTCCTAAATACTGGGGTATTGCTTTCCTGTGTTCCTGTATCAAGAGGATTGGTCATTCCTAGGCTAACTATGCAGGCTGGGCACCTAGAGGAATTACTGTAAGCTAAAAGCAGGAGAATTATTGTGCAAATTAGAATTACAGAAAATAACAAAATACTACTAAACAAAGTTAATAAAATAACACAATAATATAAAAATTATATTTTATCCTTCCTTCGGATATTCCGACAGTGATGATCTGCAACACCCTTGCCCTCTGTATTCAGCCCTGGATAAGTGGCACATCCATGTTGCTTGAGGAAATCGGTCCAATTCTTTTTTGCTTTAAGATCCTCGGCTCTTCTCCTCAGCCCACAAAAAGGACTTCCACCAATAAAAACCTTGAGGTTAGAGGTAAATTATAGGTGCAATGGGAATCCCTAGAGACCCACATAGTAATGTTGTGTATATTAGGTGCCATGGTGGTCCAAAGGAAATTCCAAGGTTATAGGCTAAGTTACAATGGGGGTCCATAAGGATCTCCATGGAGATAGGTAGAGGTATATGGTAGGTAAAGGGGATATAGTTTTTTTTTAGCCCCACACCCCATAGGATTTAGGCTCACTGCAAGCTCCTGCAAGACTCAACCAGAACATGTATGATTAGGGTCGTTTTCTTACGGGAGCCATGTAATCACACTTTAGGTAAAATCTCCTGTAGCGTCAAGAAACATATCAAAAGTAGAGATCACCTGTAAGGGTTAGCTGAGGGAGGAATGTAATAACTATGTAGCTCCCTAAGTGGAAAGTTCACTCACAAGATTCCTTTTAGGGAACTAAGTAACATAGCTAATTAATATTTTTCATAGAAAGTTAAACAAATTGTGTTGGTTGTAGTTAATTATGCAGTCATTTTTCTCCCTCATGTTGCATTTCTAAGATACTGTGTTTGGGCTCTAATAAATTCCCAGCTCAGAGTTGCCTTCATACAGGCCGTAAGTCTGCGGGCTTGACAATTTCTCATTCACTGTTGGCTGTTTCTAAATCGGTAGTTACAGGGTTGCTTAATTGATCATGATCATGCCCTGAAATGCTACATATGGAAGCATGGTTTACAGTGTTGGATTTCGGCCATGTAGTTGCAGGATTTTTTAAATACATTTTTTAATGAGGCCCAAAGACTCCTATGAGGAAAGCCTCCTGAGCAGACCCTCTCCTTACCCCTGGAATCTAGCAGTGGAGTTAAGCAGAAACAGAGACACAAAAGTTTGAATGTATGTTTTAAAAGCTGCTAAGATGTGTTTGCTCAAATACTGATTCTATCACTAATCAGTTAAATGAAACACTGTTGTATTGCCACTATAGTGGCCTTTTATAATAAGAAAATCCATTGGAAAATAACACAAAAATAGATAAATCACAATGTTTTTTTATCTGCCTTAGAATATATAGTGAATTGAAATAGCTTGGGAGGAGTTTTGTGGGATCATTTATTTATTTACTGTTACAGTAATCCTTTTAGTTGTGTTTATTGCGCTACTTTTAAATTAAAAAAATGGTGATAAACAAGAAACACAAGCATGTGTCTATAAATCAGATTCTAACTGCTTTCTGCCCCTCTGTTTGTGGTAAGGACTCAAAGTAAACAATCTCTCATCGTCTTATTGTAAAATAACTGTATGGTGTAGACCACTCATACTTCATAAAATCTTTTGTAATGTTTAACCCATAATTTAAATTAGTGATAGAATATGAGGGACTATAATATCCTTTGACTGTCCCATGCCCCTTTAATGACCACTAGGCAGTTTTCCGCTTGCTATTTACACATGCCTCAGTTTGATATTTGGCAATAAATAGGGGGATTTTAAAGAGGTTATCTTTGGTCATCATATCCTATGATTGCTGAAATCACATGAAAACATTATAGTTTCTTTTCCTCTCCAGTGTGTGTTTTTATCTGCGTCTCTGAGATATCATTATTTTACACGCTTCTTTATGTGCCTCTGCAGATGAAATCATGCAACAAGACATCAGACCACTGCTTGCTGTGGATATCATAGAACAGCTTCACAAACAATTTGCTACACTGTCAGGTAAGATTATATTTTTCATATTTTATAGCATCTTCTTAAATCAATAATGAATACAAAATGTTTGTAAATAATGGATTGGAGATTTTAGATTTTGACACTTCAAGAATAGTTTTTGCGGTGATTCCCAACACCTTGGGACGTATTAATGCATGGACCTACTAGACTTAGGCCTAGGAATGCAAATCTGAAGGGGCAGCAGACAGTCAACTAGGAATGTGTCTTTGCATAAAAGAGGAGGGGAAAAAGCATGTAAATGACAATTAACTGAAGCCAAACAGGCATTAAAAAGATTTAAAGCACCAGTTATGTTGTTTGGGAATCTACGATTTTGGTCTCCACTGAACAACTTCCTGAGGTGTTGGAAACTTTTCATGGATAGGAAGAATCAGCAACATGACTAACGTAAAGCTGATTAGTTTCCAAGGACACACCCTCTTTTCAAAGTAGCAGACAGGATCAGCTCAGAATATAATAGAACCTTACAGTAACAAAAAGCATACATACATACATCAGTTACAAATGTAAAGGTTGTGTTTTTATGTACTTTTTGTTTTCAAAAACATTTTGCTCATTATTAAGTTTAGTTGCTAAAAACAACATATAGAAAAGAAACATTAATCACAGTGTTCTTTTTATAATAGCAAATGAGTGATAGGCAGAGAATATTGCTAATAGGCCTTATTACACGACGTAGGGAGAAATTTATATTGGCAAAACAATGTGTTCGATTTGCCTGGACTGAATTTCCGTAAAAATTGTATCATTTGTGTGTGTGAGAGTGTGAATGAGGGGTCATAACAATGTCTCTTGAGCTATGCTGACGCAAAATACCTATATGTTAGTTACTGTAACAAGATAACCAGTTGTACTTTATGGGAAGTTTTAATAAATCTTCCAGTATTGCAGCCACCTAGATCAGATCCTAAAGAAATCTTGGGAGCCATGGGGCCACAGCTCCTAAAATTTTACTGCTGACTCCTAATATTTTAGGCATTATACATATAGTTGCATATATAACCCTTTATAGCTTCTAAAATTGTTTTGAGTTTCAGACAAATTTGTCAACCCCTGCACTAGATATTTTTCCACACTCCTCTTAGACTTGCCTGTTAGATATGTGTGGTTTGTGTTATGCTGCGATGATGGATTATTGGGTGCTGACTCACTGTACAATGTAAAGAGTCTGGAAGGCAGAACCTTGTAAAGCCAGGTTTGGGAGAAAAGCTATGAAATTACCACATATGATGTCACCCATGTTACAATGGCTGCTTTGTGAGTAACATGAGTTAAACTTTTACTCCAGTGCAATGTTTCCTTATGAACAGAGATTGAACGCTTTGCTTTGCACATGGACCCCTATATACCAGTGACTAATTATTTTCAGTTTCTCAGTGTATGTTCTGTATAAATATACATTATACCTTTTACATTATTTCACAGTGGCTGTTCTACTTTATTTAGTACAATGAATTCCTGATTAGCTAGATACTCGCATGTGAAGTTCCTCATTACATGGAAGTAGTTAACACTACACTATTATAGGAACTACTGGTATTTCATTGTGAATTTGGGTTAAGTGAGGTGTTTTCTCACAGTACCTGGAAATAAATCCCAACAAGTTTATTAGATCCATTTTGGTTGGGTCCTATATTGGTCATTACAGCCATTTAATGAGTCCATATTGATATTACGAGAGTTTGCAATTCTATCATCCAGTTATCTTCCAGATCCAATAAGGGAGCTGTAGGGCTCCTGTTGATATCTATGAAGTTGATTATATTTATATTTATAATTATTGCTATAGCTCTATTTATGCTCTAAGGTTTTGTCTAATTACCACTTTTTAATCTAAGTCTTATATGTAACTAGCGACTTGCCCGTAAAAAATGACGGCAATACAATTTGAAACCTGGCAATACTGTTTGCCTCCCTTCTCTAATTTGAGGTCCTCATGATGAGTGCCTTCGGCTTCTTCCCACTCTCTGACCCCTGTGTCTCTTTTCCCCTTCACCTTCCATGTGTCTGTTTCCCCCTCTCTCCCTTCCGCTGTCTCTATGCCCCCTGTCTCTGCCCTTTTGTTTGTTTCCCCTTATCTCCCTTCCCTGTGTCTCTTTCCCCCTTCTCTCTCACCCCTGTGTCTCTTTCCACCCTCTCCCTCTTCTATGTCTTTCTCCTCCCTCTTCCTCCTCGGTGCTCTATGGTCTGAAACCATTTGTAGGCTTGGGAAATTGATAATTTTTCCCAAGCCCAAAACGTCCTTGAAAAAAAATTACGTCTTAAGGCCGACATTTTTTTTTGTATAGGCATTTTCTGACTTAAAAAAATGCCAATTGAATAGCAAATTAGCTTATAACCTCACATACAGGCTCCCTGCCTCTCCCCAATGTGGTGTGTGAGGTTGTAAGGTAATTTGGTAATCAATTGAGGTCTTTTGGCGACCCCTGAACGTCTTCTGAGTTACGGGCTTGAAAAAAATGGCGTGTGTTAAAGCCGTCATGTTTTCAAAGTTTTGCGGGCCTCGCAATGAGCTCCGAAGGCCTACAGCCTTTGGAGCTCATCACGGTCCTCGCCATGAGTGCCTTAGGCTCATGGCGAGCCTTTTTCAAAGTTGTGCTTTCCTTGCCATGAGCCTTTTTCCAAGTCTTGCAGGCCTCACAATGAGCACCAAAGGTCTACGGCCTTCAGCGTTTATCGTGGGGCTGGCAATGAGTGCCTTCATCGCTCATTACCAGCTTTTTTCGAAGTCTTGCGGGCCTTGCGATGTGCGCCTTTGGCACAGAGTGGGGCTCACAATGAGCGCCAAAGGTCATCAGAGGAGCAAAAGACTTACATTGTGTTGCAAACAGCATTCCCATGGTTTCAAGTCGCAAGTTTATATATATTGATACCAGTATTTATAATATACCAGTATATATATTGATACCAGTTAATACCAGTGATAGAAGGTGGGGCAGAGGTAAAGTTCTGATAAGAAGTAAAGAGAGACAGCTTTAGAAGTAAGAAAATACTAAGAAAATGGTGTGTAAAAAGTAAATTGCAGAGATGTTTATCTGAATGCTATAGTCTATAGTAAGTCAGTTAAATGCTATAGCCACGTTTACTTTAAGGACCACAGAAGCGGTCCTTAAATAGCATTCAGACGTAAATTCAGGATTATACAGAATTAAGTGCTTCAGTAAAACATACTTTGAACACATATGTTGAAATCTCCACATTAATTGTGCTTTGTAGTTTGTAATAATTTTTTTATTAAAATTCCACAGTTTTCATGGAGAACTAGTATAAAAGTAGTTATTAGACTATTGATTTTCGAATAGTCTATTAATTATTATTGGACTATTGGTTTTCCTTATAACAAACTCCAAGGAGAGTAGCATATCAAGCCACTAGATGGCACAATAAACTCACTGCTGTCCAAGTACTCCTACTCTCAATGCTAAGCTTTTTCTGTTTCTGTGTTATTTTATGCTGTTTTTTGTTTGGAGAAATATTACTAACCTTAAAGGGACACTGTCACCTCAAGTAGAAATTGTTTTTATATTAATGATCAATTTGCTAATAAGTATCTCAGAGTGCTTGATAAGTGTGCGAAGGGGACCTAACTACTTTAAAACATTCCATACTAATGCAGCACAAACAATGCTGAACATCTCAGAAATTATTAACATTAGGGGGAAATGGCCAGTACAATGTACAATCAGTTTTCCATGTAATTTAAGAATATAAAAAATATATATATATTTATTGTGGGTTGACAGTATCCCTTTAAACATACCCACGCATTTCTTCTTGCCGGTATCTGCTCCTGAAGACAAATGATTGCTGGCATCAAGTGTGCTCTCAGTGCCTGCACAGCTCATACATGGTGTTGCTTCCTCACAATAAGTTAAGCGTTACAGGTCAGCTAAGCTTTACAAGTAATAAAGAAAAATCCTAAGGCAGAACAAGAGAATGTGCCTTCTTAGATATACAGTGGAACCTCTATATTCATCATTAATCCCTTCCCAGATGGATACTGAATTCAATGAATAGAGTATCAATCTTTCCAATAGGAATTAACTAAAATTGGAATAATAAGTTCCCGGCCCCAAATCTGATAAATAAAAATGTAACCAGAACTTTACCTTTCCTGAGGAGAGATGGTGGCAGAAGCTGAGGAGGAGCAAAGGATTTCGATGGGAGTCACCTTACATTAAAACACCTGCAGCCTTATTAAATTGTGATTCGGCCAATTGAATAGGGCTCTATATAAGCACACAGCATATTTTTTTACAGAAGTTTTTAGCTAGTGAAATTCTACTGAAATGCTCTGTGCTTATATAGAGCCCTAGTCAACTGGCCATATTGCACTTTAATAAAGCTGCTGGTAACTCCAATTCATTTTAGCAACAACTTTTCCAATGTTCTCTGTTTATGTCAGTTTTTTTTATTTTGTGGCTAACATTGGATTTTTGGTTGAATATTGGAGCATTTTTGTTGCCCCAAAAAATATAGGATTTGATGAATATAGGAGCTGATAAATATAGAGGTTCACATTAGAGGTATAAACAGTAGACGCTTTAAAATGTGTTTAAATTGTTTACATATCATATGAATTATTTTGAGTATAATAATAATATAATAATAAAAATAATTTACTGTATAATAGTTCAAACTGTACTCTGGCATTATTCTCATTATAATAAATGAAGCAATAAAAATAGCAATAATAATCCGTAGGCATTTGTGTCCTATGCTGAAGTTGTGATGTTGAAATACATTGTTATAACCTTTTCTATTGTGATTTAAGGAGGAAGAGGGAAGGATGGAGCGCCTATTATAACATTCCCGGAATACCCAAGCTTTACAGAGATCCCAGATGAAGATTTTTTGAATGTTGTGACATATTTAACAAGCATCCCCAGGTGAGCACCTGCACTATTAGTCACCACAAAGATAACTGGGATTGTTGCCCCACTGGGTGGCACCAAATACTTGTTACTAAAAGATCTTGATGTAACATTTAGATACTGGCATCTGGAGGAAGAGATTCAGGATCATATGTAAATATTGCTACATCATGTTGTAATCAGAGCATAAATAAACCCAAAAAATATATGTATGTATGTATACATGTATATGTAACTATGTATTAGTATATATATATATATATATATATATATATATATATATATATATATACAGGCATACCCGGTTTAACACTGTAGATGCGTTCCTAGAAGATCGAGTGCTGGTCTGGGCCTGTCACATTGATTGCTGGTATAAATATAGTTTCAGCAGGTTAGAAAACACGTTTCCAACTCAAAATCACATGCAGGACAGTATCCTCACGCCCTGGGCCTGTGCGCAGGGCAACCCAGTGCTTTTCTAAGCACGCCCATGAGGCAGGGCAACGCCCACTTATGCCAGTGTGCTGGGCAACTCACCTCCCGCCGCGAGACACCAATATCAAACAAACAAGAAAGCTATTTGGTACAACGTGCAAATATTACACACTTCCTGCTCCATTCCTCTCCTATGACACACAAAAATATACCAGCCGTGGGACTTAGAAAAAATAAATTGCGGACTTACACAAAAACAATTACGACCTGCAGGACTTAGAAAAAAAACATTACAGACTCGCAAAAATACGACCTTAATGGACAACCCGCGCACAGCGCAAAACATAAAAAAATACACCCAAAAATAAAATAAAAGCCTTACCCACACTAAGGGCGGACGCCAGGACCTCTGCAAAACAGCTTAAACCTCGAATTCGGTCAAATTTACAAAGTTTAGCCACTCGAAAATCTCACACTCAAACACTTTTGCAATAAACACTATAGCCATTCACCGCACGCCTCACAACAAGCGACAAACGCTGCTCATAGCACACAAAGCCTTGCAATAAGCGCAAATACCAGATCAGCGTCGACCAAACGATAACAGCAAAAGCGCCTATCAGAAAAAAACTAAAAACAACCAACAGCCACGCAATGAGCGCCCGAAGGATCTCGGACCCCCCAAAAAAATGTATGTCTGTGCCAAACACATTACCTGCCTTACAATTTTATTGCCGTCATTTTTTGACGGGCAATTCGCTAGTATATCTATTTATTTTTAAACCAACCCAACTTTCCTAACTAACTTGGGGCAGGGAGGGAGGGGATTCCTGGCAATGGCCGGTGCAGAGTGAAGGAGGAAGCCCGCGAAATGGGCGGAAGTCCCTCCTCCGCTCTCTCAGTTCTCTCAGCCCAGTGCCTGGGGCTGTCTCCGCGCTGGCCATGACCCCAGCAAGTCCCATTAGCTTGTGAAATAATGACTGACACCAAATTGGGAGTAACACGGGCCACAGCTTTATTAACCAACTGGATTAACATAATCCATAACTTAACATAATTACCATAATTAACATAACATTCCTTAATTAAAATAATGGAGAAGGAGCCCAGCCAGGTCAGTAACCTCATTCCCTGGGCTCGCGCCCAGGGCCTCCCAGTGCTTTTCCAAGCACGCCCATGAGGCAGGGCAACGCCCACTTAAGCCAGTGGTCCGGGCAACTCACCTCCCGCCATGGAGCGGCTGAGGGACACCTCCTGAGGCCGCGATCCCCCCTTTCGCTCAATAAAGCTAGTGCCCAAGTTACCCCTTCCTTGAACTCCAATGTCAGCAGTTCCAATCCAATCTTGGTTAAGTGCACCTTATCTGGACGAAAGAACTCATCAACATCTACACCTTCAAATTCCTGGGACCGAATGGAAATAAAACCTACATTTCGAACAAAACTGGCCATTTGTTTATTGATTTTTTGGCGGGCCCTATTGACTAAAACTGGGTCTCTAGCATTTTGCCATAAATTCCTTTTTATCATCTCAGACCAGATGATAAAAAGGCCAGGGAACTGGCGTACCCAGAGGGAAATGACCCTCCTTATGTTCTTCAGCACCCCTAAATCACTGCCCCCAGCGTGGATGAGCACCATATCAGGGTCACCGTAGTGATGAGCGTAGTTGTCCAGCAAGCCTCGCACCTGTACCCACCTCAAGCCTCGGAAACCAAACCATTGTACCTGCAGGTCCGTTTCAGGTATGCCCAGCTGAGCGTTACTCCTGGTGACTGTGGCTAACCTGTGGGCCCAGTACACGTAAGAATGGTCGATTATCCATAGCTGTCTCTGTAATACACAGAAAGTTTCATTTAGATAACCTGTCCGAGTCGCACATAAGACCTATACCACTGCGATTCCCATCTCCCGATCCTCTTAACCACTTCCGTTGGCAAGCCTAATCTCGCCGCCTCAGTAGCGGCTCCGATACAGAAAGAATGGGTCACAAAATCCTCTGAGTCCAAACCGAAGCACTCCAGCGCTGCCTTTAAGATTGCTGTGAACTGAAACCGAGACCATGCCTGCCCGTCAGCATGTATGAGTAGCGGGCCAGGTGCCTGTGGCTGCCGTTGTAAATACTGCTTCACATTCGCATGGGGTCAACATCCAGAACCAATTCTGTGCAAGGTCCCCTCTCTTCCTTTCCCCTCCTGATCGGTGTTAGACCTTCTCAACCATAACACCAATCTGTCACCTTCCAGACAGACATCCACCGCGTGCAGACCCCTGAACCGTGCCTGTTTGCTGAGACTAGCTCCCCGATTCTCAAAGCTCCGAAGAACGCTAGGGAGAAAGCCGTCCGGAAAAGCAGGTATTCGAAGGGGTCCCTGCAGAGTACTTCCAACTCCTGCGCTATGCATACCAACAATGAGAAGGTAATCGGACGCCTTTTATCCTGCCTATGATCACCCATGAACATACCCATACCACTCGGCGAACAACTAATTCCTTTGTCAGGTCCCTTGTACCGGCCACCTTGAACATGAAGGCCAGAGCCGTGACCTGCCGACCAACCCATGCCTTAAATTCGACGTTTTCTGAGCACCGCAACAGGAACCATAGTAACAAGCCTATTGATTCTTCTTCCGAAGCGGTACCACTGACAACCTCCACCAAATCATTCCATTTGTTCCATACCGTCTTATAGGCCGCCCACGTTCGTGCTGCCAGCGACTGTCTGACATACTTGGCTATCCGACCACTCTAAGCTCCCAGAGTTCCTGGGGGATGTCCTCGTCTTGTGCTTTCGCACCTGTGACCAGTGTCCTGAAACGCGCTTCCTGCAACCGAGAAAGGGCATCAGCAATGCCGTTCTCAGGACGTAAAACGTGGAATGCTCATAACCATATGTTCAACCTCAAGCAAAGGAGCACCAATTGCCGTATAAGGTGTAGTGCCGGCAATGATGATGATGAGAGGCTATTGATTGCTCGAACCGTTGCCTCGCAAGGTGACCCAACACAAACCCGATCCTTGAACTCTGTGCCCCATGTGTGAACTGCCGCTACCATAGGGCATAACTGAGTTCGATGTGAGGCCGCCAGAAACCCATGACTCGGGCCATGCCGCAGCTAACCATGATCCTTTTCGGTAAGCGCCGAACCCTTCTAAACCCGCCGCTGTATACAACCTGAGATGGGCACTCGTCACGCTTTCTGGATGTATCGGTGCGGCGCCATTAAACGACTGAAGGAACGGTACCAGGACTTTCGCTTCCGCCCTCATCGCTCCTGTTACTTTCACAAAAGGATGAGGCTGCATCACCACCACCGTAGCCAATGACAATCGCCGGCTGAACACATAGCCCATTGGGATGATTTTGCACGTGAGGTTAAGCTTCCCCAGAATCTATTGAAGGCGCCTCAAGGTTAACCTCCCCGTGCCCGCAAGGGCCAAGAGGTCCTCTGTAAGGTCTGCTACCTTCTCAACGGACAAGTTGTACACCATTCTTTTGGAGTCAATCCTTATGCCCAGGAATGCCAACTCCGTGGTGGGACCCTCCGTCTTCTTGTGCGCCTATGGAACCCTGAAAGTCTGGCATACACCTGTAAACGTCTTGAGGATAAAACCACATGTAGCCTCACGGAGAGAAAATCATTGAGATAGTGGGTGATGGTGTGGTAACCCGCTGTAGTTCGGGTCACTCGCTGAAGGAAAGTGCTAAATGTCTCAAAATACGCACACGAGACGCAGCAGCCCAGGGGCAAACAAAGGTCCACATAGTACTCTCCCTCCAGGAAACACCCCAGAAGCCGATGGCTACGGGGATGAACGGGGAGCAACCACCTTAGCCATCTTGGCACCGACGCTGGCTGCCTTGACAAGCCCTGTGGCATGGTCAAAAGACGCGTAGGACACGGTGGAGCATTCTTTACCAATTCCGTCGTTCACCGAGCCAGCCCGAGGGTCGGACAGGTGCTGTATTAGACAAAATTTTCCAGTCAATTTTTTGGACACTATTCCCAATAGAGAAATGACCAAGTCTTGGATTGGGGGAAACGACAATAGACCCGCCATCCTTCCGAGCCCCACTTCTGCCCGGATTTTTCTGAGGCCACCCCAGGGAACTTGCTAACTGACTTCAAATTCTTCTAACGCGAAGCGAATGGAAGGAGGGATCTCAAAACCATCCCGAAAACCCTCCCTCAGCAAAGAAGCTGCTCTCGCCTTTCCCGGCAGTTTACCGTAGCGTTCTAGCCACTGCATTATTGCCTCTTTGGAGAGGACTCCCCCGCTCTTGCACCTTCCCTGGTCCTGCTGCACTTGGATAATGGGTGATCGCTGCCGCAGCCCGAGCAGGAGTGCTTAAAACAACATTTCGGGGCCCATTTGCAGCTGCCATCATTGAAGGAGCAGCAAATCCCGTGGCTGGGGGTGCCCGAAGTGGTGAGGTTCCTTGCCCCACCTGGGTTCCCGCGAAAGGATGGCATGGCCCGCTTCAGGGTTATTATGTTCAGCCAATAGCTACCGCCTTGTCGCTCCACGCCATGGTCGGCCTTGACGCCATGTACTGCCGAAACTCCTCATCGTACCGCCACCACGCCATCCCCCTGTAGGTCCATTACGCATTTCTGATCTCCTCCAGGTATATGAACAGTCAGGAGCATTGCTTCGGGTGCCATTCACCTAGTACACAGGCCTTGATTGAGAAGGCCTGGAGCCAGTTGTCGAATGTACAGGGAAGCCGTCTAAAGGAATTCTTATGATCATCCCCTTCCCTAGAGAAATGCTCCGGGGATCCGCTAACCGGGATATGGGCAATAAGGAGAACAGTTCGACGAATTCCCTGCCCCAGATCTTTCCTTTGACATCCAGTGGCAAATGTGCCCTAAGGTTGTCTTGGGCACACACAATGGCCACCGTCCTGCCTGTCCCGACTAGAGAGCTGTTCTGAATGGAGGGGAACGGAGCCCCTTGGGGGCCAGCCGGGAGGGTAGTAGTGTTGATTACCGTACCGGAGAAGGGGTTTAACCCGGAGGAGTGACCCGGTGCGCCCAGGCGTTCCCGGACAGACTACCCACCCACGCCCGGCTATTTTGTTGCTGATTGGGAGATCGTGAGCACACATAATGGATTTTAGAGATGCAAGCAACTGGGGTGCCATGGAAGGTGGGGCCCCCCTCGTACCGCTCCATTCCCTAAACCCTTGTACACTCACCTGACTCCCGTCATGCAGGGGTAGCTGCCACCCTGGAAAAACTCTCGCCACTCGGTCCGAACGGAGTCCCTGCCCGCCTTGTTCTCTGAGGGCTCTTCTCCCTGCCGGCTCCTGAGCAGGAGCAGCTGCAACCGCCTGACCTCTCACTTCGGGACCTGGACCTGCCTCTGGATCTGGGAAGGCATGAAGAACAATTACTATGTCTCCTACGCCTGTATCCCATTGCCCCGTCAGTACGATCGCACCCTGAGGAGTGCTCGGAAACCAAATCTAGGGCAACGGCAGGGCTTAGAGACTCAACTGATCCCAATGGCCTAAGGGCTGGGGCAATGTCGTAACTAAACCCGTCTTGCGTGTCTGTATCCCTTGGTGTCCGCTGGGTCACGCTGGGCTGGTGCCTGGGGCTATCTCCGCGCCGGCCAGGATTTATCTTTCTTCTGAAGTCCAAGAAATTGAATGGAGACATGTAAAAGGACACACAAGATGTTTGATCTCTTATCCAAGAGATTGTTCCCTTTAAAATGTGTACCTACCATTAAAATTCAGCTTTTAAGCACAGCACATTGCATAAGCTGACTCACACACAGACCTCGATGTTTCATTCTTTAAAGGACCATTGTACAATGAATATATATATATATATATATATATATATATATATATATATAAATTAAAAATATAGACTTAAACTTAGAGTATTGTTAAGCAGGGAAAATGTTGTAAAGCTAGTTTTTGATCAGAAAATAATTATTGTTATGCCTTTGTTAATTCCAGGCGGCATCCATGATACATTGGTGGAAGTTGTGGGTGTGAGAGAAGCAATAGTTGCATTTCGTGATGCTAGTAGCCTGCTTCCTGTCTGTCAAGGGGTGGAAGTGTGGTGTCAATTTGAGTGTGATACAATTATCTAACAAAGGTTATTCACCTCACACATTCCCTTCACTGATGGTTTAGAAAACACACTGCATGTTCCATCCAATTCAGATTTTTCCAAACAATTCTGTAGGTTACACAGCTGTTTATTACACACATACTTTACAAGCAAGTACTGTCTTTTTTTTAACTAAGGCACAGTGTGATATGTGTGAGTTTTCTGTAAAACATGTTTGATGGTATGGGGATGAAAATTCACTGCTGTGAACAAAATATTGTAGAGAATAATCAGTATATTCATCTTGATCCATTTGGTCCATAATAAGATGATATTTAATATTAACGATATAGAGACATTTGTTCTAATTATCTAAATATCAACTGTACTAATATAAAAGCAAAATAAAACCTAATTTTTTTTATATTTTATGTGCAATTATGGTGCTGTGGAATCTGCCATTTTTGTTTCTGCTGATCAACTTTCTCAGGTGGGAAAAGTAATTGAAGGTGCAGGAGTTTGCCATCTGCACAATAGAACGGTGTATCTAGAACTGCCAGTGTCTTTATTAGGTCCAGTGCAAAGCTGATTGGTTTACAAGGACACACCCTTCTGAGAAAGTTATCAGCAGAGTCATTTGGGAAAAGAAAATGAATCACTGCAGTAAAAAAAAAATCAAAACGTTTTCCATTATCAAATTTAGTTATTCAAAATACCATACAGAAACAAATGAACACAGTGGCCCTTTAATAGAAAATCATCACTCATTTTAGCACTTTCAAACATTTTTATCAAGGCACAGAGAGAACTGAGGATTTTGAACATAGGTGTGATAAATCATATCCACCATTTGTATTAAAGTGATACAGTGGAGGTTTGAAATAACGTATAAATTAAACATAGGTTATAAAAAGTAATTTATCAATTGCATTTTGTTAACATGGACTTTACTATAGCAAATTAACATTTAAGTTTGCAATTTTAAGCTGTCAGTCAGTCTTCCATCCATTCACAAGCAGAGCTTCATATATATTTTTAATGAGCGATCATTAGCATTAACGATCAGCACTTGACGCACTGGGTCCATTGTCTTGACTGCAGTTGCCTGCACATTGAGCATACCTAGGGCCTCATTCAAATCAGGGCCGTAAAATGGGCGCAAATTTGCGATTTCCTACGGCCAGCTTACGGGCCCGTGTACTGCTACAGCTACGCTGCTATTCAAATGGATGGCGCCGCTAGGAGGTCCCTCTTACGGACGATCGTAAACCATGCAATCGCCAGTAGGCACTTCCCTGCTTGAACAGGACCTAACTCGTGTTTTCAAGGCCGCAATCTCTGAGAAATGTAAATGCAAATATAAATTCAACACAGCACTGTAAAGCACTATAAATGATGGGGTACACAATGGGTGACATGAGCATTAAAGGGACAACATTCTTAAGCTGGCACATCGCCGCAATACAATACTTGATTTCACATTTACCGTATTTTTCGCCGTATAAGACGCACTTTTTCTTCCCCAAAACTGGGGGAGGAAAGTTGGTGCGTCTTATACGGCGAATATACCTTTTCAAACTGCCTCTGTCCTCTTGATCTCACCCCAGCGCTTCCTACCAGCATCGCGTCGGCCGGTGCATCCTAGTGACGTCACACACGCAACGCTGCAGTACACGAGGAGTGCTGGTAGGAAGCGCTGGGGTGAGATCAAGATGGCAGAGATCAGAAGAAAGGTGAGGATCAGGGGGGTCAGGGAGGATCAGGAGGGTCAGGGAGGATCAGGAGGGTCAGGGAGGGTCAAGGGCTCCCAAATGCTCCCAAATGCTGCAGTATATGGATATGTATGTGTATGTATGTATGTATGTATGTGTGTGTATGTGTGCATGTATGTGTGTGTATATATGTATGTATGTGTATGTATATTTATGTGTGTATATATGTATGTATGTGTATCTATATATATATATATATATATATATATATATATATATATATATATTTGTGTGTAATGTAGGTGTGTATCTGTGTGTAAAGTGTATTTGTGTTTGATTCAGATTTTTTTTTTCTTGTTTTCCTCCTCTAAAAACTAGGTGCGTCTTATCTGCCGATGCGTCTTATAGGGCGAAAAATACGGTAATTAATTTCCAATGTCCGACGGGCTTGAATACTGAGTTACGGGCCTGGCGGTTATTCAAGCCCGTAGGACTTTGGACATAAATTAAACGTGGAATCAAGTACTGTATTGTGGCGATGTGCCAGCTTTAATGCTCATGTCACCCATTGCATACCCCATTATTTACAGTGCTGTCTTGTATTTATATTTGCATTTACAGTGCTTTGAGGTTGCGGGCTTGAACCACGAGTCACAGGCTTGCGGGGCTTTAACCAATAGTTATGGGTTTGGAGGTCATTCAAGCCCGTAGGTCTTACTTTCAAATCGTAGCACTTCATAAGCAAATAGAAAAGCCATCCTGTACTTTTATTAAAAGTGAAAGTGATGTTAGGTCTTAGAATTAATAGCCTAATATTATCAAATCCCCAAATCGTATAAATAACTACTTTATTGCATGTTAAAATTCCCTCATGAAATCCTACAGGCTAAAACCTCCGAGCTCAGAGGTTGGATTCAAAAGTCCTATGGGCTCAGAGATTGAAGCCCGTCGGACTTTATGACGGATATTTAACATAACATAAACTTTTTATATTTGCCGATTTGAGAGTAGTGGAATGTTGTGCTATTAATTCTAAGACCTAAAATCACTTTCACTTCGAATAAAAGTACAGGATGGCTTTTTTATTTGCTTAATTAGTGCAAAATTGTAAGTAAGAGCGTTGCGGGACTTCTTGGGTGTAAGTGAGCTGCGGCTCGGTTCCAGCGTTTTACAGGCTTGACGGTAGGGTTTGCGTAGCATTTGAATATCGATTTGGGATTTCTTGCAGCCGCAACTCTTGAAGCCGCACAAAATCAAAGGCTTTGACAGAAGTAAGTTGTGATTGAGCTCATTGCAAGGGATCGCAGCACGATGGCCTTAAGCCGCCGGAGGCTGCAAATAGAATATTTAAGTAGCTTGTGGTGCCCTCTGGCGGCTACTTATTCGAAAATCATAGCATTAGAATGAGGCCCCTAGTCTCTATTTGTGCAGATGATTGCAGTAAATATAAGAATGGACCCAGTTCCCCAAGGGCTTATAATAAACATGACAAAAGATATATTCAAATATTGCAATTACCAGATAAGACACGTGTAACCTCCACTGTGTGACTTTAAAGTCTCACGTGGTGATTGTGCTCCCAGGGTGTCATCGTCATCCTATTATTATTCTGCCTTCATGGTTGATGCACATTAACATTTGTAGGTGTTTAATGTGCCTGTGTATTTTATTCTTTTAACACTTACTTGGATAATGTTAATATTTGTTTTTATTGAAGGGACACAATTTCTCACACACAGAAGAACATTAACTGATTCACTACCAGAGGTTTCTGTAACTGGTAACAATGTAATTTCCGCTCTGTCTCCGTCTATCTAACACTGGTCTTGCTCTGTCTTATTTTGCAGTCTTGAGGCTGCCAGCATTGGGTTCATCATCATCATAGACAGGAGGAAGGACAAATGGAGCTCAGTGAAAGCATCTCTAACTCGAATAGCCGTAAGTACTGAAATCTATGGAGGAAACTAATAGGGCAATGTGCTAAATCAGCACAGCAATTCTGTATATAGCACTTGCAAAGTATATAAATGTGGTCCAAACTGACTGCATGGCAATCCGATATTAAAGGGATATTATAGTGGTAAAAATAAGCTATAAACTTCTAAAAGTATAAGTTGCATCTAGCATAATGAATTTAGCTCAGCTACATAGATTTAGGATATATACTATTTTTATTTATTTATTTCCCATTGCCTGTAGAAACTTTTAATCCTCCCATCCCTGTAGTACAGTAATCTAAGTATATTACTGTATGAGGGGGCAGACCCAAAAATATGTAGTATTTATAATTCAGGCTATAGTTCAGGAGCCAGCACAGACATCAAATGTGATCTTATAGACAACTGGTAGTATGCACGGTACACTGCAGTATGGAAATTCACAGCTGCCCATGTCCTCACACTGAGAACTTGGCACTCCCCTAGATGTGAGCAGAGGCAACTGAAAAACATTGTTATATCTGACTAGCTAATTGCCCGTCAACAATGACTGCAACTTTTGTTTTTTACCACTATAGTGTCTCTTTAAAAGGGTTGCACAATACCATTATATAGCTTTCTGTGTGTTTATATAAAAGGTGTTTCTCACACTTTTACACGACTCACAATGCTCATCTTCTGTGTTTGTGGTTATGGGTGTTAGTGGGATTTGTAGCAACACATTTTTGGAGCAGTGCTCTATTCTAGTATAAAAAAGATATACACCAGCTTGTGACAGCTTGGGAAAGGAAAGGTTTTTGTAGTCAGTGATACCTTTAAGAGGAACATTTGAGAAATAAAGAATAGATTAGTTACAGTCCATTTAAAACCTCCAAGGCTCACAAAATACATTTACTGTAACAGCCTGAATTTACTGAAACTGGGTATCAACATAGATTGCTTGCTAAAGAGGCTAAAGAAACTGGACGAATAAACTGATACTGCCATTTTTGTTTCTTCAGTTAAATAGATATATTTTCTGTATATCCCTTCTACTTATTTTAGTTATGCTGTAAAATGAGTTTATTATAGGCTCCTCTGCTTTTTATCACTAGCATGAGTTCCTGACATCACCATCCGCAAGCACAAGACCTCATGCCTATTGTTTACTGTAGATATTATAGAGCTCTGCCACGGGGCTAAGGTCACCTCAATCACTTGCAGTGATGCCAGGAACTGTGTGAGCTCCTTAGCCTTCCTGGAACACCGACCTGATGACTGTGTAATAACCTTACAATGTGGCTGAATTCAAACACATTTACATTTTGGCTATTTAATTAATAAAGATTACAGTGTTCCTTTAACAACAGCCATCCGTTCTAATCCGTAGTAAACCAGGAGATCATAGGGAGATAACTGTAGAATAGATGGTCCAAACTGTACTCTGGCATTATTTGTTTTATATTAAATGGAGCAATAAAAATAGCACTTTGCAACAAGCCATGGGTGCTCAGAATAAAATTGGCATAAAGAATGAATATGTTGTGTTTTTTCACTGAATCACAAATTGCTCTAATATGAATGAGTTCACTATATAACACTTGTCTTTTATTTCTATAAGACCTATATAAATTAGGTGATGTGAGTTGTAGTTTGATTGGATCTTGCACATTTGACTATATTTAAAATGGCAATAACTGCTAAGCTACTAAACAACAGTTACATTTTTCTATGAGTTTTCTTTAAAGGGATATGTAAGTGAGCTGGGTTTAAAATGTTTCCTAATAAACAGCTACTGATTAGTAGAAAAATATGTATTATATTGAAAGGTTGAATGTACATATATATTTATATACTAGATACTTATATGTGAATGTGCACACCCCTAGGAAGCTTACATAAAGTGTACCCTGCAGGGTACAATGTGTGACCTCTAAAGGAAATTAAGGTTGCTGGAGTATCAGCTGTAATTGCCCATAGGGAGATAGGCAGAGAAAAAATAAAACAGGCAGCAACTGCCAGATTTTGATGCAAATGTTTCAGTCTTTACTTCCTCCTGATTGGTCAAAACAAATTGTATACTAGTTTAGCCTGGGTTTGGAGGGTGTTAACCCTAAGTTTCAACTGGCAGGAATTAAAAGATATTTTGCTAACTTCAAGGTAAGTGTTTAAATGCTTATTTATGTATTCTTTCATGCAAAAAATGTTTTCATACACTACTAATTCTCCTCTATCAGATGCACTCATAATTCAGCTCACGTACATATCCCTTTAATATAAAAGAAAATCAATTTTAGGTCAAGTATGCCTTCTAAACATACCTCAGAGAGTGAGTATTGATTGTGAAACACACCCTAATCATAGCAGATGTCTTTGGCTACAGTGGTATTTTTCAAAGATTATTTAATACTAGTGACTTGCCCGTCAAAAATTACGGCAATAAAATTTGAAGCCTGGCAATTCTCTTTCCCCCTCTCCTCTGTCTCCTCCTACTCTACTCCCTCCCCTGTGTCTCTTTTCCCCCTGTCTCACCCCTGTGTCTCTCCCCCCAATTCCCTCCTCTGTGTCTTTTTCCACCCTCTCCCCCCTCTCCTTCCCCTGTGTCTTTCTCCCCCTCTCCCTCCCCTATGCTCCTTTTGCCATTTACGGGTGTGAAACCATTTGCGGGCTTGGTGAAATTGATACATTCCCCCAAGCCCAAAATGCTTTTCCAAGTTATGTACCATTTTTTCCCTTGCATAGCCGTTCTGAGACCTCCCAAAACGCCAATTAAAAAGCAAATTAGCTTGCAACCTCACTTCCAGGCATCTTTTGGCAGCCTCCCAACGGCTTGCGAGTTACGGGCTTGAAAAAAAAATGGTGGCTTTTTTTTAAGCCCGTAAATTGGAAGCGTTCGGGAGCCTCTCTTGCAAGCCTTGCGATGAGCGCTTTCGGTATTCATTGCGGGCCCCCCCCCCTCTACCTTGCGGGCCTCGCGTTGAGCGCCTTTGGCTCTCATTGCATCCCCTCTACCTTTCAGCGCTCATTGCAGCCCCCATCAAATTCGTACATTTCGACCTTTGACGCTCATTGCGCATGCACAAGCCCGTAACTTTTAACATTGTGTGACGACAACTCGCAATTACCACAACTATTATATGTGATTACATGTAAGAACTCGAATTACTATTTATTTGTCTTCTGTTACATTTTGGATAACTCTTTCATATTTATTTTAAATTATGTTTACTCTCTGCGGGACTATTCTATTATTTATTTCCGCACCACTATTTATTTATCAACTTGCTCTGAACCTCTCAAAATTATGTTTCTGAGCAACTCCTCTGTAAAGCCTAACTTGTTTTTATGCTGTTTCTATTGAGGGAGAGGAGTCTGTGTGTCAGCATAAATTCATAAAATAAAAAAAAGATAACTCATTCTCTAGCAGATACAAAACATTTCTGGATATTTGGGGTCCCTGGTTTGAATACACAGGCCTACGATTATCTAGCAGTTTTCTTTACTACTTGTGGTAGATACTTAGGGGCTTGGTGGTGGAACCCGGGATCACTGTTGGAAACACACAAAGAAGACAAACTGAACCTGGGATAGTTAAGTTAAAAAAAACTCTAGGACCATACATTTATAATTGTTTTGTATTGTTTGATTTTATTTAATTATGTTTAATTATGTTTACTACCTCTCATTAAAGTGAGAAAATAGAATTTATTTTTGTTAGATCAGTAACTGCTATATAATATTTTCTTATACCCCGCTATGTATTCTAGCTTGGATTTTTTATTTATTTTAGATATTTAATGTAAAACTGAGAGGTAAATACTAGAAAAATAATAAAAAAAAAGACAAAAGACGGACCTCATAATCTTTCGTAAAACAAAGTAATTAATACAAAGTACATCATAACATATATTAATCTCATTGTTAATATATCTCACATTTGCTTTAAATGCTTTCACTTAATATGTACTTTTTTGATTTTACTAATGGAACTATGATGTAACGTTACAATTTTTTTTAGATTTGTCTTAATAAAAAAAAAAAAAAAAAAATTATTTTGTTCCTATTATAATTAAACACCTAGGAGGAATGGGATAAACCTTGGATGCAGATAGCATCTATATTCAGTTCTTTTGAAATGCTATTGGAATTATGGCTAAATAGAAGAGCAAATCCCAGTAAGATAACTCCTCTCAGTCTCCAGACAAACTAGCAGTCCAATATGGAAATGCTATAACACAAGCAGAGTCCGCAAAGGTTTGAGGTAGTCTCTAAAATCTTTTTACATAGTTGCTAATATTGTTAATGTCTTGCATCATAAATGTGAATATTTCTCAAACTAAAGTGATCTTTAAACTTAAAAAGCCACTTTATATCTCAGAATAGGAATTCATTTATACAGCATATGATGCTAATACAATTTTAAAAAATTACTTTGTAAATCCCCTCCAATTCTATGTGATAGAATATGTAAATGGACTGCACACATGCAGCCTTATTAAATTGCGATTCGGCCAATTGCATAGGGCTCTATATAAGCACAGAGCATATTTTTTTACAGAAGTTTTTAGTTAGTGAAGACCTTGCTTTTGGATAGAAGATCACTAACTAAAAACTTCTGGAAAAATATATATGCTATGTGCTTATATAGAGCCGTATTCAATTGGCTAAATCACAATTTAATAAGGCCGATGGTTTGGATATTAGATGAGAATCTGACAAATAAATTCAGATGCAGATTGGTGATTGATATTATCAACACCTTTAATATTCCTTTTAATTTTTTTCTCAGGGAGCTTTTCCAGGAAATCTCCAACTCGTCTTTGTTCTGCGTCCATCCAGATTTTTTCAGAGGGCTATCGCTGACATTGGCATCAAACTCTATAGAGATGATTTTAAAATGAAGGTACCGGTAAGCGTGTATTTTCAGCCCATGACCATACTTCTACACATACGTCTTTGTCTGTGTCTTTCATTCATAATTCACAGTGATGGGTTTTGTTTTACACATGTCTGTCCCATACTAGATTCAGTGTATACATTTAAGCCTTTTTATTATTTATTTCAAGTGGGTATTGTGGATATACAGTATATGATATTGATGGTTCGAAAAAAAGCCATTTTGAGTACATCCATATATTTCAAGCAGAACAGGAGAACAGTTTTCTCACGGAATTACTTGGTCAACAATGTTACCACCGCTACTAAGGATTATGGGTGATATGCAAATGTTGCTCAGAATGTATCAACTGTTTGGCTCTTGGTCACATGGAATTCATTTCGGAATATGATTGTATTTGATATTCTCTTAGTTCTCTGCTAAGCAAAACTGTTTATGGAACTGGATCATTCTTATGCTGGAGGTCATTACAAACCTGTATTTCATTGTGTTCCTTTTTGCTATTGTCAGAAAATGAAAACAGAGAAAATAAATGCCAAATGGCATTTAAATTGTCAACTAAAACAATCTGTACTTTCACAAGTAACGAATTGCTCTGATATCATGATAAGATCTGCATGAAAACCGTTCTGTAAATACATCTATTTCAATAAAACTATGAAAATAAGTTTGTTCTGAATATTGTTTTTTAATAATTGTTTTTAAATGCTGTATCTTATGGTTCCCAATATGCCCTTAGTAATGTTAGTTTGTATGATTAGTCCTTAGAAAACTATAATCTGATTGACACCTGAATATAGGAAATTCTAACAAAGACTAATGGGAGTTGGTCCATTATATCACTGAATATGGTAATGACATCTATAAAAGATATTGTACATGTATGTACAACTAAAATTGGAACAATTCAGGAAATTGGGAGGTTAAGGTAGCATACAACCTTAAAAGCAAGAAAAGTTTTTTTCTGATGAAAGCATTCATAGTATGATCTATGCCATTATGTGACATCATTCATGTATAGTATACATTATCACTGATGTTATCATATAATATAAAATATGGCATCATCCATGATATTACTGATGACATCAAACTAGACCCCCCTATGATGTCACTTAATGGCAATTAAAAAATATACACAAAATAATGAAAACATTGATATTTGAAACTAGTGATAATGTACATGACTGAAATAAATAAATATACTATTACTTTGAGGCAAGGTGTGGTGCTGTGTTATCAATGGAACTAGCAAAATCAATTTAATGAAGTTAGTGCATAATAATGGCTAACTGTATCATAATTAAAAGGTATCCTTTGAATCAAGCTGGTGTCTTTAGACTTACACTTTAATGCCTATTTCATAAAAAAAACACTTAGGGCCTCATTCTATTATCGGACGTAAAACGGCCGCAAGGCTGCGATTCCTTGCGGGGGTTCCGTTATCTTGCAATTCAATTATACGGCCCGCAAGGATCTCCCCTTACGGCCAGCCGTATATCTTGCAACCGGCCGTAAGCTCAGAAAACTTAAAACACAAAAATAAATTCAAGACGGCACTGAACAGCTCTGTAAATGCTAGGGATCATATTGGGGGACATGAGGATTAATAGCAACCCCCTCTCAAGCTTGCACATCAGCCCAAATCCGAGTTTACATTAACTGTTTATTTTCCGGCCGCAGCGTGGGCGGGTCTGAGGTGCTCCAAGCCCTCGGGACTTTTTACATGGATTTTTGACTTAAATTAAAAAAATATTTTTTTACGGATTTGAGTGTAGGGGAATGTTGTGCTATTTTTGCTAACACCTACAATCACTTTATAGTCTCCTCAGAGTGCAGGATGGCTTTATTTCGGCTTTATAATGTACTTAATTGGTGCTAGCGGGACCTTTTTCCTGCAAGTAAGCCGCGGCTCGCTTTTAGCCTTGCAGAGAGGGTTCCCGGAGCAATAGAATAGCAACCGGGGCTTTTCTTGCGGCTGAAATTCTTGCGGCCGTTTTAGATCAAAGGCTTTCCTCCGGCGCGAGCGGCCGCAAGGGATAGCAAGGCGCCGGCCGCAAGCCTGCCGGAATCCCCGGGCCCGAGGGGAATGGAATAGCCGAATAGCTTGCGAACGGTCCTTGCGGCCCCGCATCTCCTACGGCCGTTCATAGAATGAGGCCCTTAATGTTCAACTCATAAGTTTCCTATAACCAAATATCAAAATGTTTAAATTACTTTATTCTCTTTATTCGTCTTTATCAATGTATTACATTATTTGAAAACAACTTTTTTTCCCTAAACAACTGACATATCAAGATATATGCTTACACATATAAGCCAACAGCTTTCTTAATCCTCTAAGATTTTAAAAGAAACACAGACATCTCCATGCACATAGAATTGTATTTGCTCTTTTTAAGAAAATGAAATAATGAATAATAATCAATATGAATAATAAGTATGGCTGGTAACCAATCATAGGAAATAACATGTGGAATTAGTTAAAATAATCTCTCATACACTTTTTTTTTTTTAATGAAAAACACACCTACAAATGGAAGAGGAGGGTCTGCAAGTTATCCCTCAGCAGAACAACAGACATGTTTCCTGTTTGCATTGGGACAATTATTAAAGCCATCTTCTTATGAGGATAATAATACACAAGTTAAACACATGCCACTGATATATAGAGATGCAGGCCTAAAGCCAACAACATGACCCCCAGGTGCTTGTTGAGTGTCTAACTCCACCAGTGCTGTAACAGTGAATGTGTAGAATTATCTGTCTAGATTTTAATTTCCTGGGGAAGAAAAAAGCATAGGATTCCTGAAATAATATTTTTTATAATGATTTTGTTTATTGACAAACATTTTTAAAGACATGAGTTAATATGAATTCTTCAGATACATCCAGTGAAAATCAGCTGTTACCTAATAAAGCTTTTATCCTGAGATCTGCTGGGCACACTGGTATAAAGGTACAAGAACAGCAGAGCTCACACTGTGTATGAAGGTATGATGTCAGGGTGCATGGTGTAGTGTCAGTACAGGACCAGCATAACTCACACATTGTGTATGAAGGTATAATGTCAGGGTGCATGGTGTAGTGTCATTACAGGAACAGCAGAACTCACACTGTGTGTATGAAGGTATAATGTCAGGGTGCAGTATCAGGGAGTTGTGTGTATTGTCAGAACAGGAATAGCAGTGCTCATATTGTTTGAATGTGCAGTATCCAAATTAATGTGTGTAAATGCTTACACATATAAACCAATGCATTTTTATGGTCCTCTATGGTTTTTAAAGAAACACAGACATTTCAATGCATATCGCAGAACTCACAATGTGTATGAAGTTGCAGTATCAATATGAATGTGTGAAATGTCAATACAGAAATAGCAGAGCACACACTGTCTGTATGAAGGTGCAGTATCCTACAATCCAACATTAAAAACACTAAAAACATCACCTAACCATATATGACAAATCCGAATGCATGGAATCTGACAGTTGTTCACAAGCACAAGTCTCTACTGAGCATGCTCATTACATTATTTTTTCCACTACTATATCTCAAAAACAGCTAAAGCTTTCTAAAAAATAAAAAACAAAGGTGTGGAGACTTTTTAGGTCACTGTTATACAGCAAACTTTCAAACAAATCCATCGAACCATTTTTGATACAAGCAAGAACACTTTTTTTTATAGGAAAAACACCATGTCCGCTCCACAAAATTGAATATAAATCAACTTTTTTTTTGGCTGGACAGAATTTAATGAAAACTGGCAAAAAATGTAGAGCCAGAATCAATCCTAAAATACAAGAATTTATAAGCTCATGAAAAATTAGTTTATAATGGATCTTTCTAGAGAACCTTAAATATTAGCGCACGACTGTACTGATAATGTTTGTGTATGTATGTTAAAAGCTTGGCCTGAATTTCTGTTTGTGGCTGGAGACCTATAAAATTACTTATCCATGTGTTTCCTTCCACCACTAATTAATAAACTATGTCTAGTTAGTCAGTGCATCACATGGTGGGTGGAGCTACACCTATTAAGGTATCAAGCCCCCATTTCTCTGTAAGTATTACTTATGGGACCACTCTCACCCTTGCTCTTTCCTCACATACCGCTATTTTATATTAATACTTTTACGGGGTCACATCCTAAGACCAAATTTTAATCAGAACCACCCTTAACATTTTTCATCTTTATCGTTATCATGTTATTATAGCAATATGGGAAGCTAAGTACACAAGTCAAGACTATGGTTGAATTTGTGTCCCTACACATTTATTATTCCAAGTCTACATTTCATCCTCATTCTCCTAATTGGGAGGAGACCTGGGGCTACATACATAAATATATTTATTTGCATGTGCTTTACATAAATTGTGTTTCTTTGTACACTTTGTACAGGCTTGATCAGCATTGTGTGACATACACAATATCACACAAAATTATACTTATAATTATATATATTTTCTTAGTATTGTTAGATTGTTTTATTCACTAAGAACATAATATGGTACACTGATCCCTGCAGAGTGGAAAATCAAGGACATTTTAGGGCTGCAACATATGGCCAATTACGTGGTATAATTAGCTAGGCAGTAGAGTTGTTCTTACTGGTACAAATAAAACCACATACTTTACAACATTACGAATATACGCTAAGACGCCACTTATGCTAAAAGCCCCCCAGTGTGGCAGTACACTAACTGCTAGTATACTTGGCAGAGTCCTACATTCAGCAAGTTGATTTCAACAAACGTAAAACCTAAAAATCATATTACTTAGTTACATTATGTATAAGTATTCTGCTTCAAATAAAAATTATAGTTGATGATTGCACTGATTACAAAATTATAAAAAAGATAAAAAACATTACAGAGAAACAAAATGTGAGAATTCTAGCAAATAAAGCTACATTTCTTATTACAGTTTAAGTAACAGTAATCTTCCATGTGCGGAAGTGGCCTACGAAAGGGCAGAGCAATGTAGAGCAATCAAAATTGTGACAAAAATGTGTACATTTTTTTTGTTGTTGCATTTGAAGCTCTTTTCATTGTTATACCTGGTTTAAAATGCTGCAGTGGTGGCTTTTATATCATACAAACCTTTTTTCTTTTCATTGAGTCAGCAGAAGTCTGCCCTGCACCGTAGGATTTATTGAGATTATTAGGAAACTAGCGAATTGCCCGTCAAAAAATGACGGCAATGAAATTGTAAGGTAGCTAATGCTGTTTGGTGTATAATAAATATGTAATACATTACTAAATGAATATACTTAACCTATTTTGAAGCATTGTGATGAAGAGCTGGCAATGTGTGTTGATGTTGCTGCAGCATTAGTGGTGTGGAGCTGCTGTGTAAGCATGCTGAATGTGTGCACTGTGTGGTATGAATATCCGTATGTCGTTTGTGGCGTTTTGCGAGTTTCTTGTGGTGTTTTGCGAGTTTCTTGTGGTGTTTTGCGAGTTTAGAGTGCTGTAGCCTCGTTTTCGTTTTGTTCGGCGGCCATTTTTTCTCTCGCTTAGATTTTTTTTTAGTCTCTAAACTCTTTTATTTCGAGTAAAATCGAGGTGTAAGTTGCATTTTTGAGGTCCTGGGTGCTCCCTCTTGGTGTAGGTAATGTTTTTATGTATGTGCTGTGTGTATGTATTGTGTTTTACATTTTGTAATGTTCGCGAGTTGCGTCCGAGTGTTGCGAGGCCGTAATGTGTGTGAACGTGTGTCGTATGTTGTTTGCGAGTATGGTAATGTGTGTCTCGTGCTGTTTGGGTTGCGACGTGAAGTTTGCGAGGGTCGCAGTTGCTGGCATGGAGCGCCTTTGGCGCTCCATGCCAGCAACTGCGGCCCTCGCTTTGCGAGGTCCTCAGGTGCTGGCATGGAGCGCCTACGGCGCTCCATGCCAGCAACTGAGACCCTCGGGCAGTGCCCTCGCTACGCGAGCCCGCAGCGTTAGCAACAACTCGTACGCTCACAACTATTATTAGGAAATTCTCACAAATCCTGTAAGGACCATAAATTAAAATCTCCCTTTAAATGCTTTTATACTGTCTTCACGACAGGGATATAATGTCTAAAGAGCATAAATGAATAAGCTGCCATTTTTAGTTGCATCAAACAGAGTTTATTACCATTTGAGTGTGCTTGGCACATTTAGAACACAGCCATTAGGGAAGGCTATGTAAAGGTTCCCCTTCTGGTTCGCTACCTTGTCGCGGTAAAGGCGCTTGTGCACTTCAATAAAGCTGTGAGGTATACCATGTAGGGTCACCAAGGTGGGCAGATCATAGCAGAGAGGTCAGACAAATCATGGAGTCTTCAAAAATACAGCATTTACTTCTGATTCAGATCCTCAGATCCAGATCCAAATGTTAACCTGTTGATGGTGTGCAAGTATGCTTCAAAAGACCACCAACAGTTCATCTTACATGTAAAAAGCCGCTATAGGTCAAAGCACGTATCTGTAAAATAGTGTTTTGTTTTTCTTATAGATGTGAGCATTATCAGGAGTGCAAAAAGTAAGAAAAACATTGATTGTGTCCGCAGATTCCACACTACAGTACTTCGTTATTTAACAATGTAGAGCTTAGGCATTGCCTGGGCTGGGGTGTCTAGAAATATGTTGGAATTAAACAAAATCTATTAAAATCTACTGAGACCAGACATTTGAGTAAGATGAACAAAATCCACAATAAGCTTTTATGTGGTCATATCATTGGTTATTTATGTAAATATAATATGTGATGGTTGTGCCCCATCAGGCCTCTCTGACCAATAATGCACCACAGCAGAAGTCCCAGTTATTATAGAATAGTAATGTTCCAATATAAATATTTGCAAGTAGCGGTTATTAAAATAAACAGTTATTTTACTATATTTTTGCTTAAGAAAAATGTGTTTTTTTATCAATTTCTGATTACCCTAATGATTGATTAATGGCTCCTGACTTAATGGCTTTGGCTGTTCAAAAAACTTCAGAAGTCATATGCAACACAGACTATAGAAATACATCAGATGCCATATGCAAAATTACACCATTAACCAGTAATTAAATAGTTAGGTAGTGACAAGAAGACCAGTCTTATGGCAGGATCTCTTGAGATTAATAATAGACAAAACTTAGTAAATTCAATGCTGTTTTTCTATTACTCCATGAAATCCCATTGCAAATGTATATATATATATATATATATATATATATATATATATATATATATATATATATATATATAATGTATGTAATTAGGAACACTATTTCCATGATGTAGCTCTTCCAGCAGCATACCACCATCCACCATGAGGGTATTGCCTCTTGCTCTAACACTTTCGATTTGGTAAAATGTATTTACATTCTACACATTGTCTTCCTTTCATGTTATTCATTTTCACACGCCAATCACTCACCATCTAAATATAATTAGACTGAGGGCTATATTCACTGAGGTTATAGTGTTATCTCTACTGAGTACCTCTTCAAGTACTGTGTTATACCATGCAGTATCAAGTTGAAGAGGCTGGTTGCTTGACATTTTGTTGATTTGGCTCAGTAAGATAACAGGAACTGAAGATGGCTCACTTTGCTAGTGAGGATGCTCTCACCTTAGTGAATGTAGCTCTCAGCGTCAAGAAACTTCTTGTAGTAAGGCTAACCAAGCTCATTCTTTCTTGATGTCCACAGATCATCATGTTGAACTCTGTATCTGATCTTCATGGATATATTGATAAAAGCCAGTTAACTTGTGAGTTGGGAGGCTCCTTAGAATACAGCCATGGCCAATGGATACATCACAGAACAGTAAGTAAATGATGGCCATGATGTATAGCTTGATATACTTGCTAGATTTATAGATAAGGGTTGTATGGTCATTTTAAAGTAATAAAAGTGTATATGTTATTGAGTAGAAATGGATAGATGAGGTACCCCTTATATGCTCCTCCTATTACTCGATCAGACTTGATTTAATTCTTGTATGTTTGTGCAGCTAATCAGACTTACTGTAGGTTTATTTCAATAGAGAAATAATATAGCTAGAGCACTATGCCTCTGGATGTGCTGATTGCATAGGAGGTGTGTACCCACATGCAAAATAAAAGGTATACTATTTGAAACTGACTATAATAGAATATGATAATTTTCAGTTGTTTTGTCACTTTAAGGTATGTGCACCATTGCACAGATTCTGATAGATTTGTTACTAATCAGAAACCAATTTTAAAGTTATGGCATCAGATAAAATGTGAGCTCTGCATCTCAGTCAGAAGGAAAACAGAATTGACTCTTTTGCACTCTAGCTAAGTGATGTTTTTATCTTGAATAAGGTGTCCTAAGACTACAGTGATGGTACAGGAAATAAAACAGAAAGTAGAAGACAAAAAAGGACACATTATTCAGACTAATATTATAATGTGATTAAATGTAAATTAAAGGGACATGGAACTCAGTTCTTTATTTCATGCATTTAAAAGAACATGCATTAAACATTACTAAATATATTTACTAAAATATTGTTCAACTTCATTGAAATGAACAGGATATGCACAGAGCATAGATATTACTGTTCATTGGCTGACCGAGGCAAACCCCCAGATTGGTTAAACATTTTAAACATTGTTTTCTGCTTTGAGAGCTTCATTTAAAAAAGAGAACCAACAGTGATACATTTATTAAATAGCCTCTTTCAGATGCAACAAAAATGAAATTAAAGACCATTAAAAATAGTAATAAACATACAACTTGCAAGGCCCTTCCCACTTTTAGGCGACATAAAAATCTTAAGATCTGAACAAAAAGGAAGGCACATTGTTATATTATGTCTTGTCAAGTAGAAAAATTCTCACTCCTGTCCAGGTGGGGTGCAGAAGGTTCTAACATGTTTAACTATAAAGCTTAGCTGTAAATTCAAATGTAACAAAAAAACACAGTATTAACAATAAAATAAATTGCCATAATAGTTCATCATATTCAAAGATAAATTGACACAAATAACTAATACATTATGAGAGCATCCATGTATTATAGTAATAACCTTTGCATCCTAGTTTCAATTTTTACTTAGCTAGTTATGTTCTTAAACTAAACTCTAGTTTTTTCATTGCCAATGTAACAGGCCATTGAAAGCTTTGCTCAAGTGGTGAAAACAACAGCACAGAGTTTGCAAACATTTGGAACCAGCCTTGCAGAGACCGAACTTCCCAATGACGTGCTGTGTACAGAAGAGCTGCTCGTATCACATACCGAGCAACAGAACAGACTCAAAGTAAGTACCCACATATTCACACTACCACTAATTCTTCAAATTGTTACTGCTTCAAGACTCAAGTGGTCCATATTGTTAGATTAGTTATAATAAATACACAATGCATCAATCGATTTTGCCTGTTGTACACGCCCTGTGAACCTGGTTTGACCACCAATGCCAGCTTCACACTGTTGGTGCCAGATACCATCCTCAGAAATCATATTAGCCAGAGGCAAATTAATTTCAGCTATGGAAGCAGGTAGAATCTCAGATATTACTATACTGGTATCACATATACAGTTGTGAGCAATACGGGTTGTTGCTAACGTTGCAGGCTCGCATAGCAAGCCCGCTGCAACTGCAGCCCTAGCAAAGCAAGGGCTGCAGTTGCTGGCAAGGAGTGCCGAAGGCGCTCCTTGCTCTGGTGGAGATCAGCGCCATAGGCGCTCATCCCTACGACCCCACGCGAAGGCGATCACTGCTCTGGTGGAGCTCCTGCCTATGACTCACGGAACTACACCTCAACAGAAATCTCAATTACACAATTCACAATGCGAGACCCGTAGCAGTTTAAAAAAAAACGTGTGGAAAAATTACGGCCAGTAACACTTGCAAAATGGAAAGCTGCACTTAGAAAAAAAAATAATACGAGGTCCCAAAAATACGAACTTAACGGCATAACCGCACACATACAAAAACAACAAAAACACAAACAAAATAAAAAAAAATACAAAACAAACATCACACACAGCATGGGGGGACAGCCACGACATCTGGGAATGAGGTTGCACAACAATTTAAACGCAATTTACTGAATTTTGCCACTCGAAAATTGCTTAAGCAAAAAAAAAATGGCGGCCGAAAAAAATGAAAACAAGGCTACACGACCCCTAAACACGCAAAACACCGCCAAGCACATACGTCTTTTACACAGGCATGTGCGAGGTATAAAATACACTATTAGTGACAACGGAAAATGCTCCACACCCGCGTAACAATCGCCGCCATTTTACAACACTAACTTACAGCTAATAACATTACCATTACAAAATGCCGAATTACACAGCTGAACTCAGCCTATTTACACTGCACACTTGCCACATTGCTGACACTTACACCTCAGGTCTGCAACAGTGCAAATGTACATTGTATGCTGCAGGAAAATCTAAACGGATTGTTAGCTCTTCAGGATATTGCTTGCTTCATATATTAATTACAAATAGGTAAAGTGTATTAATTTATTATTTTATTTAATGAATTAATTATCATTAAAAAATATATATATAGAAAAAAAGGACCAGGGGAGAGGATCGCAATGAGCCACAAAGGCATTCAGAGCGGGGCTCACAATGAGCGCCAAAAGTACACGAGGGGAGAGGCTTTTGTCTTTTTTAGCGACCAAACATCGCCAAAGTGGGAAAAAAAGGTGGCCGAAAAAAATGTTAACTTATGAAACAGGCTCAGCAAGGTCAGGCACGCAGGACTTAGAAAATACACCGCGGCGAAGACACTAACACACACAAACAACAACAGGCACGCAGGACTTTGAAAATAAAACCAATGGCAGTCAGCGAGCACCACGCAAATGGTGTTTGGAGGAGCAATAGCCTCACAATGTGTGGCAAACAGCATTGCCAACATTACAATTTTGTTCCCATCATTTTTGATGGGCAATTTCCTAGTCACATATTATAACTGCAATTTGTCGTCACGCTTGCGAGCTCGGAGGACTTAGGCAATCAACGCTAAAGGTGCTCATTGCCCTGCGAGCCTTGCGAAGTGAGGCGAGCAGTTGAGGCATGGAAACACGCAGGACTTAGACTGAAATGAGCGCCGGAGGCGCTCCTGCGAGCCTTGCAAAGCGAGGCGAGCATTCGAGGCATTGAATCACGCACGACTTATTATTGGGTGGGGACCAATCCTCACTAACCACTGTGACCTCCTCCTATCTACATAGTTCACTCATATCATGTTTTAAATCTGAAAAGACAGACCACAAACAGGTTCCACATAACAACATCAGCAGTACAAACGTCAGGGCTCCCAAATGGGAGGCATACAGGATGGCACATTGCAGCATGTGAACTCTCTTTCACTCGGCAGTACACACCAGCGAATGTAAGTATTTCCTGTGTGATAACCAGATATCCAGTTTAGATAGCAATATGAGCAATCTCAATTCATATTCGGAACAAAACAACCTTAAGCAACTTATTCAGAATGAGGAAGGTTCTTAGATCATGTGAGTGCAGCCAAACAAAGCAAGAGCCAATTCACTGTATGGATGCAGACATAGACCCCTATTTAATTGTCGAAATCGCAATTATTGGAGTGTTGTAAAAGTTACAGATATTTAATTGCCTACATTTTGCTACTCGCAATCCATTTGTGAGTTACAGGCTCAAAAAAAACCTGTAAATGACAAATGTATAAAAAAATCCTACGAGTACTAGACAGGACTCGCACGTGGGTTAAACACCTGCAAAAGCAAATAAAAACACACTACTGTACAGTATCAAGCTTGCAAATCTGTAATATTTTTTTTTCTAAGTATTATTTCCGTGTTATATTAATCCCAGGAATCAAGTAGTTAATACATATCTGGTCACCCACATGGACTAGAACTGTTTCTTCATTCATTGTTTTTTATTTCTACATTGTTGGATTGCGAGCCCGATCGCATATCAGACTTCTAAACACTAATTGATTGAAGCTTAAACTCCATGTTTTACTGACATCATGATGATGGTCTCATTTACTATTTGCTCTGTCTAAATTGTAACTTACAGGCTTGCTTACTTGATCAAGATCATGCCCTGAAATGCTAGGTACGGGTTCATGGTTTGTGTGTTGGGGCTGTGAGCCTGTAATTGCGGGCTTGAACAATTAAATACATCTGTAGCAAATGTCTAACACGCAAACATACAGCCAGTGTGAAGGTAATTGCGGGCTTGGAATTAAATGGAGGCCATAGTCAGAAGTATAGATACATAGCTTAAGACAAAATAGTATTTAGCAGAAGTTCTCAAAGCCACATCATTTAGTCCTGTCCCCTTTAAAGTTCTCTGGTAGAAGTACCTGAGGTTCTGGTGATGTGATATTCACGTTAGCAAGCCAGGAATAGGGATTGGAGCAGCAGCAACATATGCATTGTTTTGCAGTTGGTCTCTTGCACAGTCATGGTAAAAGTCTCAGACTGCTCTGCCAAAGTACCCTATGGAGGTGAAGTTCCATCTTGTGGCTCAGTTGTTTTATCAAGGGAGCCTATAGTAGATGGACCCCAGTAGTAAGTAGCAGTAATAATAACATAAATAAATATTAGTAGTAATATAGTAAATAATGTTATTAAAAAATCTATTCTGCTCCTGGTTTCTATAAAGTAATAATATTACCTATATTTGTGCCTGTTTTTAGTGTGCTGGTCTTCCCACATGATAAGAGACTCAAGTTCTCTTCCTGGATGCCCAAAAAAATGGTAGAGCCCAATATATTAAACAAATATTACTGGCATAGCTGAAGGAGAAGATTAAGTAGTATTAATCTCTTTTGATAGCTTTCTCTTCACACATTTAAAGAGACTCTGCCTCCACAACGTGAAGTTGATTTAACTTTAAAGAAAAAAAATGGCTATACATTGTACTCTGCAGTAAACAATTTCTTAAGTATTTAGAATGTATTTTGTGGCTCCTGTATACTAATGTGCAGTTCAGTGAGGTAATATGAGGTTCAGAGTAGTGGATATGGGTGGGAGAGGGATCTAACTACCTGATAACATTGCAGGTCTTTATTTTGGCCACTGCAGAGAAAGCAGCCTGTAATCTTAATTGACGCATCAAAGCAGCTAATTAATATATGTGAGACGCTCAATTGCATATACATGGAACAACATGGAATTTCCCATGAATTATTCAGTTTAGAATAAAATGGATTACACAACATATAGCCTGATTTCCATGCTCTTTAAGAACAACCCTACAAAATAACATTGATTTTGGGGTGACAGAGACCTTTTAAGTGTGCTGTGCCTTAGTGGTAACTTAAAGGACCATTGTAGTCTGAGAAAAACTTAATGTGTGAAGTTTGTAACAAAATAATATTAGCAGCTGTATCATAAATTCCTCCGTCTTTGCAGGTAGTCTACCTCTAGCTTAAAGAAACATGAAACACAATTATTTTTCATATGTTTAAAATAGCATGCTTTAGATATTACTAAAGTTGCGTGTTTTGCATGAAAAAAGTTAAATAAAACCTGTTTAAACATATGTGAAACCAACAGGAATTACACGGAGCATACAGTTATGCTCAAAGGTTTGTGTATAAATAGTCAATGAGTTTGTTAGCGCTCACATGGATGCACTGAGCAGGCTAGATACTGAGCAGAAAACAACTGTCAAAAGAACTGCGTAACAAAGTAATAGAATATCATAAAGATGGAAAAGGATATAAAAATATATCCAACGCCTTGAAAATGCCAGTCAGTATTGTTCAATCACTTATAAAGAAGTGGGAAATTTGGGGAAGTCTTGAAACCTAGCCAAGGTCAGGTAGACCAAGAAAGATTTCAGCCACAACTGCCAGAAGAATTGTTCTCAATACAAATAAAAACCCACAGGTAACCTCAGGAGATATACAGGTTGCTCTGGAAAAAGACGGTGTGGTTGTTTCAAGGAGCACAATATGACGATACTTGAACAAAAATTATCTGCATGGTCAAGAAATAAGCCTTTACTGCTCAAAAAAAGCCATAAAAAACCCGGTTATAATATGCTCGACAACAACTTGACATGCGTCACAGCTTCTGGCACACTGTATTTGGAGGGACAAGACCACAATAGAGCTTTATGGTCACAACCATATGCGCTATGTTTGGAGAGGGGTCAACAAAGCCTACAGTGAAAAGAATACCACCCCCACTGTGAAGCATGGTGGTGACTCACTGATGTTTTGGGGGGTGAGCTCTAAAGGCACAGAGAATCTTGTGAAAATTTAATGCAAGATGAATGCAGCATGTTATCAGAAAATACTGGCAGACAATTTGCATTCTTCTGCACAAAGGCTGCGCATGGGACGCTCTTGGACTTTCCAGCATGACAGTGACCCAAAGCATAAGGCCAAATTAAAACTCCAGTGGTTACAGCAGAAAAAAGGTGAAGGTTGTGGAGTGGCCATCACAGTCTCCTGACCTTAATATCATTGAGCCACTCTGGGGAGATCTCAAACCTGTGGTTCATGCAAGACGACCACAGACTTTGCATGACCTGAAAGCATTTTGCCAAGACGAATGGGCAGCTATACCACCTGCAAGAATTAGGGGCCTCATAGACAACTGTTACAAAAGACTGCACTCTTTTAATTCCTATCGTCAGGTGCCACTTTGTAGTAGCCATCTATCAATAGAACTGAATAGAGATGCTGTATGAGTCCATTCCTTCTAGTTGTCTAATTCTGTTAGAAACAAAGGCAATGTATGTCCCTTTTAATGCAAAATTAAAAAACACAAGAATGCATTTTTTTATTTTACGATTTCTAAAACACTTACAGCCTTATTAAATTGCGATTCTATAAATTTAAAAGGGCTCTATTTAAGCACACAGCATATTTTTTTTTATAGAAGTTTTAAGTTAGTGAAGACTTTGCTTTTGGATAGAAGTTCACTAACTAAAAACTTCTGTAAAAATAATATGCTGTGTGCTTATATAGAGCCCTTTTAAATTTACTGAATCACAATTTAATAAGGCTGTTAGCTTCTTCAATATGCTTCTTCATCAGAGCATATTCAGAGTTCATTTAAGTTTTACGAAAATTAATATGCAGTCATAAACATTTTATGTTACGGTATATTAACATACTGAAGGGTGTTGAAATAATAGAAAGAAAACATTTAGTCAACCATACTGAATTATACCAGTTGTGTTTAATTACAACAGTATTACTTAGTCAAAAGTATCTAAATATATATTTCCTACTGAAGTTTCATACTTTATACTTTAACCGTGTTATTTGTTCCTGCAGGATGATCTGAAGCTAGCAGTACAACAAGGTGCCACACTACTCATGTGTATAAGAGAGCCAGTGTCCAAAGATCCTAGCTACAGACTGAATCAAGATGAAGTTGAAAACATGGCTACAGTTGAAAGGTTTGTATAATAAACATTATTGAAGTGCCAAATGTGGTATGATTTAAAACTATAGGTAATTGCAAGTACTTTATCATGTCGATGTTATTAAAAATATATTATATTGCAGAAAATGAAAAATGTAAGTTTAAGCTGTCAATTAGCATTTCTGATCTACCCACAAACCATTGAGAGATTATTGCATTAATTACTGATTGAACACTGGGTCAGTTGTCTTGATTGCAGCCATCTGTACATTAAGCATGATTAATCTATTCTTATACAGGCATCTCAAGTTAAGACAATGGACACAATGCATTAGGGACCTATACATAATTAATACCAATACTTTCTCATTAACAAAATATATGAATCTTGGCATATGAGTGGATAAGAAAGGCTGACTGACAGCTCAAAATGACAAACTGTCAGATTACTTTAGTGTTGGAAAATTACTTTTAATAACATTCAAGTGATAAAATGATATACTATTATTTATAGTTTTAAATTATACCATATTTGGAATTTTTGCTGAGTCAGTTTAAGTTCAGCCGAGCAACAATTTTCTTTTTAAAATACCTTTGTGCCTTATGCAGAAATTATGTTATAAAATAAAACAGGGAGATGTTTCTGTAATCCATATTTATATATTTGTTTGTTTCCCCCCAAAACTACCCACACCACAGGCTCATACACACGCAGCTTATGGAAATTGCCACAGTTATTCCAAACTTTTGTAGAAAACAAATCTTATGTTTAGATAATTCTGATTGTCTCATATGGTATTCTATATTAGACTGCCTGTAGCTTGAGGGGGAGGGTTATCCTGTGGGACCTTATGTCACCATTGTGTTCTATTGTCAAGCCTATTATTTGGAGAGGAAGTTTTCAGCAGAAGTGAATACAAATCTTAACCGACTCTACTGTTCCTCACACTCCTCCCACATTTATACTCCTTTTAGGAACAAAGACAAAATGTCTGTCATCTTTAAATCAACATTGAATAGAGCAGTTAAACATTAAATGTTGTAATTTTTTTATTTTAAACCATGTAAAACATTTTGCTCACTATTAAGTCAACTTCTGCAAAATCCCAAGCTATAAATATGATGCTTCAGTGTTCCTATTACTTTTTGAACCTTGTTATCACAATCCAGTCCTATAATTTTCAACTGGTAAAACAGGAACTTAAATTGGTTTATAACATAAATGAAAAGTGATTCATGCAAGCAGTAAATAATAAAGAAGGGGGCCATGTCTTGTATAGTACCTGAAATAATGTAATTAAATGTCATGAAAAGAAATACATTTTATCTAAGGTGATGAGAGAGAGATAAATACACACAATATTTTTTTTAGCTATATAAATTTACTTTATTATTTTATGAATAAATATTCTTTCTTTTATTTGAAAAGAAAATGAAACATTTATTTTGTTTGTGAAGCTTACAAATACAGTGGGTAATATGTAGGGTAATGTGTTGGATATTTCTTGTTACATTTTAGCTCATATGCTACTTAAAATAAAATGCTGTAAGAATTCTCAGGCATGTCTAACTTTAGTACAGTTGGCTTTATGTTTTTTTTTTCTTATCAAAAACATGGAATTGCTCAGGGGAGTGTCCGGATAGCTCTAAAATGCTAAGCCTGGTTGGTGAATGATTACAGTTGCACCAATGACAATAAATCTTATACACTTGTAAGGTGCATTGGATTTTCCCTCATACATTCTGGGCCATATAGATGTGCCATCTTAACATATACTTCTCTATTTTCACATTAAGGTTCCAGGGTCAGCAAATCAGGAAATTACAAAAGGGGGATGTCCAGTGATATATGAACACTCATGCACATACTAAGTAGTTCCATTCTGGTTAACCTTCTACCTAGGAAGTACAACTTTGAGGCATAAACCCTCACTTTTTAGAGCAAGATTTTCATTTTGCACATAGTAAGCTACTGTAATCCTTTACCCACTACTGAGATACAGATGTTTGCCATAACTCCACCACCATTGACTCTATTCATATTTTCTATCTTCTACCTTTCCAGGGCAACAATACTAAACACCACGCTTTTTCTCTCCATGTGCATTTATATTTGATTTTGAAATGTAGTTGTAATTATAGCTTTCTTTCAGTACTACAAATGTGATCCTTTGATCCTGATTTCCATTGTCTACTTTCCTCATCTTGTTTATGGTCTTCACCTATGTGTACCTGCTAGATTCCACAATAACTATTTGGACTAGATGCACTCTCTCTCATTTTTCTATTTCCTCATCTATTTCACTCTTAGAGCAACATATTTGATTAGCTCATTAACAGATTTTTAGCCTTTCCCAAAAGAGGGTGTTAAGGGTCCCTGGAGGTTGGGGTATCTGGAGAGTAAGGCGGGCCAGAACCCTGCCTTATTGTATGAAATTGAAAGATGACTGTCTGCAGAGAAAAGAGATGTAATACTGTTGAATATGGACTATTCAAATACTGTACATTTTTACCTGAAGGCCGAGAAGCACCTTCAGGGCTATCAAGGGTGTTCCTGGTGTTAAGCCAGTACGTTTACGTAGATGTTTATTTCATGCTGAAAAAAAGCTATTTTTGTTTATGTTTGAAAGCTTTTTATTAAAAAGAGTTAAAGATCGACTGTCATGCTCAGGGTTGGCGCCCTTGTATCCGGCACCACAATGGAGAACTCAGGAGCCCTTTCAATGCTTATCAGATTTTGCTTTTTATTATTTGTCAACATGCAACAGAAAAATAAAACAAACAGAAAACAAAACCTAGCTTATCTTTGAAGCACTAACTACACATCTGGTCTGATGAGACTAAAACTGAACTTTTCAGCCACCAATGCTATGTCTGGTGCAAACCCAATACATCACATCACCCAAAGTACACCATGCCCACAGTGAAACATGGTGGTGGCAGCATCATGCTGTGGGGATGTTTTTCAGCAACCAGGACTGGAAAACTGGTCAGAGTTGAGGGAAAGATGGATGGTGCTAAATACAGGGATATTCTTGGGCAAAACCTGTACCACTCTGTGCGTGATTTGAGGATAGGACGGAGGTTCACCTTCCATCAGGACAAGGACCACAAACACACTGCTACAGCAACACTTGGTTGGTTTAGGGGAAACATGTAAATGTGTTGGAATGGCCTAGTCAAAGCCCAGACCTCAATCCAATAGAAAATCTGTGGTCAGACTTAAAGATTGCTGTTCACAAACGCAAACCATCCGACTTGGAGGAGCTGGAGCAGTTTTGCACGGAGGAATGGGCAAAATTCCCAGTGTAAGATGTGGCAAGCTCATAGAGACTTATCCAAAGCGATTTGGAGCTGTGATTGTCGTAAAAGATGGCTCTACAAAGTATTAACTTTAGGGGGGTGAATTGTTATGCACATTGACTTTTTCTGTTACTTTGTCCTATTTGTTGTTTGCTTCACAATAAAAAAAAACAAAAAAAATCTTCAATGTTGTGGTCATGTTTTGTAAATTAAATGACGCAAATTCTCAAAAATTCCATGCCAATTTCAGGCTGTGAGGCAAAAAAACATGAAAAATGCCAAGTGGGGTGAATACTTTTGCAAGACACTGTACTTTCTGCACTTCTCCAGATAGATAGGTACCAAGGACTGTTGCCCAGTGCTTTGTTAGGCTAACCCCAACCTTCCCTAGTGGTAATCTTCTCAAAATTCAGTAGATATGTTTCAACATCATCCTGAGCGGTTATCTTCTTTAGGAAGCAATTAGGATTCCTGCTTCCACTTGATTCCTTAACAGCAGTATTAGTTACAGATCTCAGTTGCTGCAGCTGTGCTTTCTGTGCTTCCAAAAACTCTAATTTGGACTCTGTCCTCTTCCGCTTGTCTCTGCCATTCCAATGCGGATTCTACCCTCTTCTGCTTGTCTCTGCCATTTATCTGTGGCCTCTTTCAGACATGCAGCAGCATCTCTTAGTCTATCATCAGTTGCAGCGTGGACTCTGTCCTCTGCCATTTCTTTCAGCCATATCTGCTGGTTTTCTTGCTGACATTCTACGCCCCCCTTCTGGCTATTAGTGGCATCTACCAGGGCTTTCAATAGTTCAATAGTTCCTCCATTGCCATCCCTCCACTGCCACCATATGTGACAGATCCACATTCAACGCTCGGGGTTGGAGCCCTTGTATCCTGCAACACAATGGAGAACTCAGGAGCCCTTTTAATGCTTATCAGATTGTGCTGTTTATTATTTGTCAGCATGCAACAGAAAAATAAACCAAATAGAAAACAAAACCTAGCTTCTCTTTGAAACGCTAACTACACTTTTAGATGCAGTTCCCTCACTGTGCTACTGTAGTACAGAATACAGTCCAATTCACATAAGACAGGCCTGGGAACTTATCTGTTTCAGAAGTCCACTCTTTAGGGCTCTGCCTTCAGTTTCAGTTTGCAGAGGAGCCGTGTCTCCTTCACCACCCAGGTCGCTGAACACTCTTGCCATGATCTCTTAGTTTTGCTGTCTGTATCCTACAGACAATCTAGCTCAGGATCACTTTGTCTCAGTTCAGGCTCCAAACTTCCATACAAATCTCTGCCTGGATACAGCCCTCCATTGCAGCCACACCCATACCTTCTAAGCTGCGTTTTAACCGTCGTGAAGTGTTCTCTTCTGACCTCTGGTGGTACTTCATCACAATATATATATATATATATATATATATATATATGCAGATGGGTATGTATACGGGTGTATATATGTGTATATGTATATATATATATATACATATATATATATATATATATATATATATATATATATATATATTAGCCAAAAATAGGGGATTTATGTTAGATTTTGGGATAATGACATGGCTCTTTTGGTTGAATGAATGTGTACCTTCATACACACAGATTTTACTTTAGATTATCATGGGGGGTTTTAGGGTCCCCATTGTAACTGGTTAATATTTGGTGGCATAGGGGCCTTTGGGGATCCCATTATTAGGTGACATGGGGATCTACAAGTACCCCATAGTTATAGTTTAAAATATCTATGGGGTCAGTAGGCTATTATTAGGTGCCATGGTGGTCCATAAGGAGCTCCATGGTTAAACTTTAGATGCAGGAATTCCAGGCAATACCCAGGCTCATAGGGGTAGCAAATCTTGATGAGGGACCCCAGGGATACCCAGGCTCATAGGGAGTAGCATTATTGAGAAGGATCCTGAGGTTCCCTTGCTCGTAGGGGGTAGCAGAAGGTGATAGCTCCTTCATAGTGTCAGATTTTAGCCATCCAGGCTTCTCTGAGCCCCTTCTGTGCATTTACAAGGTGTTGAAGGTACCTGTGGGTTTTTTAAAAATGTGGTCAATAGGAGAGGCTTCAGTATAAACTTCAATGAGACCAGATATCATTATGGGATGGATGTGATAGCAATTTTTAAAATAGTTATGGTATGCACCGGGGGCTTAGGATATTAGGGACATTATGATAACTGGGAAGGCATTTCTCGGAGGTTATATTTACATTTGTGATCTGATAGCTCTGTAGTGTGTTATGAGTGGAATTTTGGGGGGAGCCATGGGATAGATACCATGGTCTTTATTGTGCTGTTGCCTCTTGTTCATTAACAAACTTGTTATTGGGACCACAATAACTTTTACATAGATCCCATAACCCTCTTTCTCCTTTTAGAAGGAATACATTTTAGCTTCGTCATAAAAGCTAATCACCACAGCCACAGTTGCTATATATTAAATCATTTTATCTGACTGGGAGCTCCTTTACCAATTAGGCATTGAGATGTTGTCCTTCATAAAGATACTTTCAAGCTGAATTTTAACCTTTAAGCTTGGCCTTTAAAAATGGCAACCCCTTCTGTGGTCAGGACACACCAGTGCCTTTATAATTAATGTGTTTCTGTGACTATCTTGTAATTTGTTTCACCAACAGTTAATCAGTTGTGCTGTCACCCTTCTTGGTTGTATTTATTTAGGTTTTATACTGTCCTTGACCCATTCGGGTTTGTGTATCCCCACACCCCAGTTACTAGGTATGCTTACAGACAGAAATGTAAATACAAACATGTCTAGTCATATGATCACACTACACTATTCTTAAATATATTATTTTCTCTAAATGATTTTTTTTGGTTTTTGTCCTGTATAGTTACTAAAGTTGTTAATTTGTTTTGTGATTTACAAGCAATAGTGATTTTTTATATATATATAATAAATGTACAACGCATGAGGGAATCCACTCTCACTAACGGATATTACTTCTTCCTTTTGTTCTCTGAAGGTTACTGGCTCAGCTGAATGAAACGGAAAAAGCCTTTGGCCAGTTTTGGAGCCGTCATCATCTTAAGTTAGAACAGTGCTTGCAGCTGAGACACTTCGAACATGATTTCCGAGAGGTATTTAATCAACAAACATCCTTATGTAGTCTATATTAAGATCCACTGAAATTAAATGACATGATTAAAGTGAATAGTTTTTGATACTTAAAACAAATATTCCTTGCTAGATTAAGTGGAAGGGACACTCTTAGCTAAACATATTCTTAGACTTTTATGTTTTTAATATTTAAATATATTGTTTGCCTCTTCTCATTCACGTTTTAATGTGTGACTAAGCAATACATTATTTTTCTCTAATATGAGAAAATATGGGCCTTAGTGGAGGAGACGCTCTGCTTTGGATGTGATTGGAGGAGAAAGGAAAGTTCTCTGCTGCCTAGAACAATTCTGCATAAGAACCTGGAATGTTATAACTATAAACCAAGACAAACTGGACGTGGTCAAACATTAGATGAAGTGATTATATGGAGTAGCCCTCATAATCAGTCACAGGTTGGCCAAAGCAGTGGTTGCTTACAACCCAATAAATGACAGAATGATATCTAATTCAAGACAAGCCAATTAACATCACAGTGATCCAAGTCTATACAACCATGGATGTGGAAGAGCCTGAAGTTTTCCCATTCTGTGAGGATATGCAACATCTCTTAGCTAAAACACCAACAAAAGATGTTACTCTTATCATAGGAGATTAGAATTCTAAAGTAGGGAACCAAAAGATGCCTGGAATAACAAACAAGTTTGGCCTTGGAGTACAAATTAAAACTGGTCAGAGATTGCTAGAATTATGCCAAGATAATTCTCTGGTCATAGCAAACACCCTCTTCCAACAGCCTCCAAGATGACTCTACACATGGACATCACCAGATGGACAATGTAGAAATCAGATTTACTATATACTTTGGCCCTCATTCAATTGCAATTTGGCCAATTGAATAGGGCTCTAAATAAGCACATAACATATATTTTTTAAAGAAGTTTTTAGCTAGTAAGCATCTATCCAAAAGCAAGGTTTTCACTAACTTAAAACTTATATAAAAAAAATATGTTATGTGCTTATTTAGAGTCCTATTCAATTGGCCAAATCGCAATTGAATGAGGGCCTTTGTAGACAAAGATGGAGTGGCTCTATACAGTCAGCAAAAAGAAGACGGGTTAGAGTCACTTACGGGCTTCTAATAGAATATGGCCCTTTGTGTTCAAATAGTAGGGAGTTTTATTCAAATCTTGAGAAATATCCAGAAAATCATATTTAATTTTGCAATTATGTGACACTTCTACCTGATTTACAGCTTCATTGTTTAGTGATTGTGTGTACAGAATGCTGCCCTCGTGCCCCTGGAGAGTTCTGTTTTACAGGTTTATTGTGCTGAAATCAACTTATAAATTAATTGAACTTTCAAAACCTAAGCTGTAGCTGGCAAACAGATGTGTGCTGCAGGTAAAAGACACAAAGCATCACAACAAACTTATGTTTATCCATACCAGAAGTGATTGGGTCCCATAAACTTCCACTCAAAAAGTGAAAGAAGCTGGCAGAAGTTTTGGATAAGTCCCAATTTAATCCAGAGGTTATTGGAGCTTTTGGTGAGCTTCATCAAGGGTTATAGAGGGGCAACAAGACTTTGAAGAAGACAGCATGTTAGTCACCTAGGGCCTCATTCAATTGCGATTTGGCCAATTGAATGGGGCTGTATATAAGCACATAACATATTTTTTTACAGAAATGTTTAGTTAGTTAAGACCTTGCTTTTGGATAAAAGTTCACTAACTAAAAACTTCTGTAAAAAAATATGCTATGTGCTTATATAGAGCCCTATTCAATTGGCCAAATCGCATTTGAATGAGGCCCTTAGAATTTATAAAGGGTGACATTAAATTGCATGCGGCTAAAGTTTTATATTGAAGACTGTGAACCAAGAAAGCAGGGAACAGTGCACTTGAAGGTTAAAGAGAATCTAGAAAGCAAGAAATATGAATTTCAGTACATCATTGTTGAAATATATACTTATTCTAGAAGAACAATTGTCTTTAAATATAACAGCCTTTTACGTTAAGGAGCATACTTCTTTATTTATACATTGTCTGGGATGATCTCACATTATTTCCTCTTACATTGATGTGTGTGTGGCAAAAGGTTTAGGTAATGTGCTTATATCCATATCTTTGTGTGCCATACAATTTGCATTTAGCAGAAGATGAAGCATGATCGAATCATTTAATTACTTGTTAAAATAGGTTTTTGGCTTGGATGGTTTGTTTTGCTATCACATTATTACTTTCACTGTGAATGAGAAGAACAGAAGATCAGATTTTACCTTTACAATCCAAGGTTATAGTTTTCCTTATTCGTGTCTCCTTGTCTCTTCTTGCTAGTCTAGGGTATTTTCTCAGTTATGAAGGTGTTACCCATTGGCATTTGGCTATTCCACGGATGAAAAGAAAATTAATGTATGGACCTAGTTGAAATGCTTAAGGTGCACCTATTGTGTTTGAGAATGTTATTTTCTTGTAGTGTCCAACCCCATTATGCATTGATTATTAATCCTATGCAATGCTTTAAAAAAAGACAATATTCAATATTAAATGTACTTTCAAAGTTAAGACTCAGCTGCTGCTAGTATCCAGCCAATATAAGGTCAAATGGAAGAAGTGTATTTTAGGATTGTCTATCAAGCAGCAGCTACATTTTTAGGCAAAAGATTATATCTATATAATAATCTCCATTGGCTGGTTTTTACAACTTCCTTTGCAGAAAATATACACTTTTATACATTTTCATACTTTAGCATGTACAGGTTAAATAAACATATTGAAAGGTATGAGTCCAGAACTATTCCCTGAGGACCTTTGATTACAACTTTATTTTGCATCCATTCTTGTATAACAGTTTTTTTGATTTCCAAGTGCTAATGTTTATTCTTAATCAGAGTTCTTTTATTCTGTCACAAATATTTCTCATGTGGTTGTGTATAAAATAAAAATAAATAGTACTAATACATTGCTTATGTTGTAACTACTTCCCTGTAAAAAGAATTAGATTAATTTCACGTGACATATTAATAAAACAGCGATGACACTGATAATTTTTATTTTCTCAATGTAATCCTGCATATTTTCCCATAGTAAAAGTCTTGAAACATTCATACTATTTATGTATTTCTGGTCTTAACTCTGTGTTAAGTTCTTGCAGTGTTTTATACAATTACATCACAATGTAATAATTATCAAGTTGTTGCTGACTTCCATAAAGAAGTCTTAGCCCTAGATTTACTAAGCATCAGCAGGTCTGCGATATATAACTCTATGCAAAGAACCGGGTCCACTACAGGGTAGGGTGTCCACTGCTATCTGCAGCAGCTTGATTAATGGGTGAATCTTACTTTAGTAGTTTATTAGGGGAGAGGGGACAATAATTATTTTTATAGTAAATATTAAATCCTAATTAACTGTTTTCACTTTTTCCATTGACACACAGGCTCATATACATTGTATATAGGGGCCCCTAAATTATATTGCAATACAAGTTCCACCACTGATGCTTTTATATGTGCCTGTTCCCATAATTATAGATACAATTTTAAAATTCTTAAAATGTATTGCAAGTTATTGTACTGTTGTATTAAATTTGGAGTGTATTTGTTCTATTGCATATGATTTAACGGCAATTGTAGAAATGTTTGTTCTAAATTCTTATTATATATATTCCCATAGTATGTCAAATCCAATATCTTCTTTTTATCATTAACAGTGTAGTAGTTTACAAAAATGTTTTGATTTCTTTGGAATGGATCCACAGTATTGCATCCACCATTTTCATGGAGGAATCACTTTTTCATCTATCACTGTTTTTATTACTTTCTCTACTTTATGTGATGTTGCAGGTGGCAACCTCAGATATATTAAAAACATGTTACTGACTGCATCAATAGATGAGTAATATAAAGAAAATCATAAGATAAAATTGCTGTTTTGTTTTTTTGTGCAAGTGATACTGTAACACTATAAAACCTAATAATGACTTCATCCTATTTTTACCCATCTCTTTAAGAACTTAACACATGTTGTTATGATTCACACAGTCAAAGGCATTGGCAATTTGATCTCTTGTGCCTCTTTTTCTGTGGAACCCGGCTTGCACATCTGGTAGTTCCTGGTCCATATGTTGTTGGAACTTGTAGGATCTGAAGCATTACCTTGCTGGCAAATGAAATTAGTGCAATTGTTTATTAATTTGACACTGCCTTTTTTGGTATTGGGATGCAGACTGGCATTTTCTAATCTACTAGCCATTGTTGAGTCTTCCAGATTTGTTGGCATAATGCAAGTAACACTATCACAGCATCATCTTTTAGGCTTTTTTACAGTTCAGCTGGGAATCCATCAACTCCTGCAGCCTTGTTATCAGCAAGGATTCCTAGGGTTTGATCTCCAAGATGTGTGACTCCAGCTCATTGGACAAACTACTGAGAATAGCAAGAAGAGACCAAAAGTAATTTTCTAATGAGAAATGTAAAGCAATAGAACAAAATAACAGAATGGGATGTCAATACATCTCTTCAAGAAAATTGAGGATCTCAAGGGAACCTTTAGTGCCAAAGTGGGTGTGATAAAGACAAAAATGGTAGGGACTTAACAGAAGCAGATCAGATAAAGAAGAAATGGAAGGAATATGCAAAATATCTATACAGGAATGATCTTACCAGCATTGAATACAGATTACAGTTACATTATTTGCTAGTGTTACACTATTTTACTAGCATAGATTTGACAGCTAATAAGAAAGAAAGAGAGATTGCTAGATTGCTCATTATGTTTTACCAAAACGCTTGGTAATTAGCAGTAATTAAGAGTTTGTGGAAAGATCTTGTCCTCCCAATTTGCTTTCCCTGTCAGATGATGATAGTAAGTTTTTTACCTTAGTAGGTTGACAGAAAAAGTTACCCAACATTTTAAAGACTTAAGGACAGGAAACAGAAAGTGCTAGAACAGAATAGAAAAAGCTGACTGACAGTACGATACATGGTCACATATACTCTATACATAATCCAAGTCTCATGCTTCAGCATTTACCGGCCCTTATTCAATTGCAATTTGGCCAATTGAATATTGCTCGGAATAAGCACATACATATATTTTTTAAAGAAGTCTTTATTTAGTAAACATCTATCCAAACATCTAACTAACAACTTCTTTAAAAAATATTTGTATGTGCTTATTCCGAGCCCTATTCAACGGGTTAAATCACAATTGAATGAGGCCCACAGAGTTTGCCCAGCATTTTCACTCCCTGAATATGCTTTCAGGAGTGCCAAGGTCCCAAAATAGTTTCCAAGATCAAAAAAAGGAGTATCTATCACTTTCTCCAACAAATAATACTGTATACAGAAATATTCTTCCAGTACTTGTCAGCTAGCTATTCAAGTTTGCATTTTCAGATCTAAACCACTGAATCAGATTTGGGCTTGTATACATTTTAGCTTTGAGTGCAGACATGAGTATTACTATTAAATAGTTACATGGTTACATAGGCCCTCATTCAATTGCAATTTGGCCAATTGAATAGGGCTCTAAATAAGCACATAACATATTTTTTTTACAGAAATGTTTAGTTAGTTAAGTTTTTAGTTAGTAAACATCTATCCAAAAGCAAGGTCTTCACTAACTAAAAACGTCTTTAAAAAAAATATGTTATGTGCTTATTTAGAGCCCTATTCAGTTGGCCAAATCGCAATTGAATGAGGGCCATAGGGCCTCATTCAATTGCAATTTGTCCAATTGAATAGGGCTCATTATAACCACAGAGCATATTTTTTTACTGAAGTTTTTAGCTGATTAACTTCTATCCAAAAGCAAGATCTTCACTAACTAAAAACTTCTGTAAAAAAAATATGCTCTGTGCTTATAATGAGCCCTATTCAATTTGCCAAATCGCAATTGAATGAGGCCCATAGTATTTAAGGTTGAAAAAACACTTTCAGTCCATCAAGTTCAACCTTTTAAGATATCCTCCGATCTGCAATATGCAGATTAACTATTAATTAATTAGTTGTTAATTATTTATTAATCAATTATTTAATTATAATTTATTTATTTTTTATTATTAATTAATCCAGAGGAAGGCAAACAGAAAAAAAAATAAGCAAGACTTAGCCAATCGCCTCAAAAGGAATAAAAAAAAAATCTATTCCTTCCTGATCCCAGACACCGGCGACCTGATTTCTGCCTGGATCAATACTGTCTCTCTAATTATCCTGAATTCCCTTTTTAATTAGAAATAAATCCAGTCCCCTTTTAAAGTTATCTATCGAATCCGCTGTCACCACCTCCTCTGGTAGAAAATTCCACAGATTAACCACCCTTACTGTGAAGAACCCTTTTCTTTCTTTAAAGTGGAATCTTTTTACTTCTAACCTCAAGGGATGTCCTCTTGTCAGTTGAAAACCTTTTGGCATAAAATGCTAACTTAACAAATCATTATATTGACCCTGGATGTATTTTTATAAGGTAATCATATCTCCTCTTAGACTTCTTTTTTCTAGAGAAAATAAGTTTAATTTGGTTAGTCTTTCTTCATAACTTAGCTCTCCATTCCCCTTATTTGTTTTGTAGCCCTTCTCTGTACCTTTTCCAGCTCTAAAATGTCCTTTTTATGAAGTGGTGCCCAAAATTGTACTCCATATTCCAAATGAGGGCGTACTAGAGATTTGTATAGTGGCAGAATTATATTTGCTTCCCTGGCTTCTATACCCTTCTTAATACATGCTAATATTTTATTTGCCTTTGCAGCTGCTGCTTGGCTTTGAGCACTGTTACTTAGGCGGTTGTCCACATTTTCTATTTTAGCCAGTCTAATAGCCCTTTTGCAAGCCTTGATGATTTCCTTGTATTCCCGTAAAGCAGTCTCTGTCCCCTCTTGTTTGTATAATTTAAATGCCTGTTTTTCACTCCGTATCTTGATCTTTAAATCATTGTTAAGCCACATTGGATGGGATTTACTCCTTTTACTTTTATTCCCACACGGTATATGCCAATGTGTATGTATATTTAGTAAGGATTTAAATCTTGTCCATTTATGTTCAGTGTTTTTACCTATCAGTTCTCTGTCCCAGTCTATACTTTGTATTGCTGCCCTTAGACCGTTAAATTCTGCCCTTTTAAAATTAAGAGTTTTCGTTGGCCCCTTAAAATTTTGTTTTTTTTATTCAATCTCAAATGAGACTGTGTTGTGATCACTGTTTCCCAAAGGTTGCCCTATTCCAACATTTGGTACTATATCAATATTATTTGTGATGAGTAAATCTAACTATTGAATTCCTAAGATTGGTAAATCAATGTGTCTGAATTGTATAAGGTTAATATATTCACATTGCAATATATACGTACATATATACGGCAGACAGGATAATTGGGTGGCATGTACTACTACCCTTGTCAATGCTATACTTACCCCTGTTCCTGTTCTTATTTATTGCATGCTCCATGCTTGGGCAACGTTAGAGAAACTTTGCTAATCTGTTCATGTGCATTTGGAGAGTTTTCTTATATTGCTATCCTTCTTTACGTTTTTTTAGGATATTTATATCTGTTATATTTTACTCTCTTACTATCTTAATCAAGTTTTCATTATTAGTGTAAGGTGATGGTTTACCCGTATTTTTGGTCTGATTGCTTATGTTATTCTTTTCTCTCTAGTTAAAGCTTGCTCTGGATGCCCTGATGGAGACTCAAGCTGCATTTAAAGACATTGGAGACAGCATGCCACGTGTTGAACAACTTCTCAAGGACTTAAAACAATTGGAAGAAAAAGGACAGGTGAGTGTAAATATTACATTAGATAGAATAACAGAGGTATCCTAATTATCTTAGAACTATATTTTATATTGTAATGATACAAAGTCAAAACATCTCTAAGAAACCTCTTTGGGCAAGGTGAAAATGTTCTCAATATATTTGCTAACAGATTTTCCACAGCAAATTAAAGTCCATTGTGATTTCTTATGGTAAAACTTGAAAAACATATCCACAGTGGTGGGATCTAAACATTTGTGGTAAAACTTTGTTCCAGTACTTTATTATCTCTGTTTGGGTTCAGGAATCTAAGTTTAAACATTTTGCGTAAATATAAATTAGCCTTAAAGGACCACACAATAGGGATATATTTGTTTATTTAATAACTGTTTAGCAATAAAATCAGTATTTCAAGAAAAATGCTGGTGTAGTTCTTAAAAAATACTTGAATCAGAGCTGCTTCTTACACTGCTCTATTAAATGTAAAGGGGGTGGAAGCAGATTTGTCCAGCAAGCTGTCATATTTCTACTAGACTAGCGAATTGCCCGTCAAAAAATGACGGCAATAAAATTGTAAGTGACCTAATGCTGTTTGGTGTATAATAATGAAATAAATAATACATTAATAAATGAATATACTTTACCTATTTTGAAGTAATATATGCAGGAAGCATTCTGTTGAAGAGCTGGCAATCTGTTTTGATGTTGCTGCAGCATGAGTGGTGTGGAGCTGCTGTGTAAGCGTGATGAATGTGTGCAGTGTAATAGTGTGCGTGCGCGAGACCAAACCGTTAGCGTAGTTGTGTACTTCCGCATTGTTCTAAAATGGCGGCTAATGTGTGGTATGCGTCTTAGCGGAATATCCGTAGGTCTTTTGTGGTGTTTTGCGAGTTTCTTGTGGTGTTTTGCGAGTTTCTTGTGGTGTTTTGCGTGTTTAGAGTGCTGTAGCCTCGTTTTCGTTTTGTTCGGCGGCCATTTTTTCTCTCGCTTAGAGAATTTTTTAGTGTCTAAACTCTTTTATTTTGAGTTAAATGAAGGTGTAACTTCATTTTTTGAGGTCCTGGATGCTCCCTCTTGCTGTAGGTAAGCTTGTTATGTATGTGTTGTGTGTATTTATTGTGTTTTTATTTTTTGTGTTTTTAATGTTCGCTGGTTGCGGACGATTTTTGCAAGGTTGTAATGGGTGGAAACGTGTCTCGTAATGTTTTTTGCGTTACGACTTGTAGTTTGCGAGTGTCGCAGTTGCTGGCAAGGAGCGCCTGCGGCATATTTTCTTTAAATATTCTTTAAAAATCTATTTTTATATTACAGGTGAAACCTTATTTTATGACCACTACAGTGACAAGGGTGGAAAAAAATGATTTATATTACAGTACAGTAACTTTACTTTCCTGGAATAGTTTATGTTATCGATTACTTATAGGTTTGTCCCCTTTCCTTTCCTTTTTTTCTTTTCTTTTGCGTCGTTCAGTCGTTTTCCGACTCTTTGTGACCTCACCAGAACATCTTTATGTCCATGGACATGCTGATCCACTTCATATTCATGGCAGAGATACTGGAGTGGGTTGCCAGTTCCTTCTCTAGTGGGCCACAGTATACAGCTCCTGGTATTCCTAGGCGGTCTCCCATTCCAGTACTGACCAGGCCCAACCCTGCTCGGCTTCAGGGTGGGGTGACATCCAGCTTCCCTGACTTAGAATCAAACCCAGGTGGGTTTGCTTACCACTGGACAACCACGGAAGCCCCCCCCCCCCCCCCCCCCCACTCCTAACTGTAAACTGGAAAGGAAGTGGTAATTCTGCCAAAAACACCATAAATTAAAATTACTGCAATTTGGAATAAATATTTCCTTTTCCTGGATGTTTACTGCATTGTTTAGTTATGGGTAAAATAGCTTCCTTCTGGTAATGTCTCAAGAAGGTGTTTCCTGATGACTATCTTGTGTATCTACAAACATCTTCTGGAGTGGCATGTTGAGAAATTTCCTTAGATGTAGATATTGATCAAGTTCAGTGAGCTTTCAAACCTTTAGATACTGACTCACTCATGCTTTTATAAGCCTTAGGTAAGGTATGAACAATCTATGACCTTATGATTATTCAGGCTACTTCAGTCCTTTGCTGTGTCCTCAAGGGATTCTCTCTATTATTTTCTTATTTGTTATGCATCTAACTACATCAAGCAAAGGTAAATCTAAAATGATTTTCTAAGTTGCTGTAAAAGCTGATATAGGTAGAACATTATATTGTAAGGCACAACTATGTGTTATGGTCAGTCCATTCTGATATTTCAAATCTAATAGGTCTCCATCCTCTGATTAATCTTTGATGACATTAAAATATTTGATGACAAGATTTCAGTGAGTTTCTTCTACAACTTGTTTAAAGTGACTTGAAAGGTAATAATTTGTCCAAACTGGGCCTTTAATTCCAGATAATAACCCTTTTACCTAGATGGAAAGAACCATCCTATACTAACTGCAAATATCTATATAGTCAGATCTTCGTAAGGCTTCCCCTCCTCTCCAAGATAAAAAGCACATCTTTTCATTAACTTTTTTACAGGTTGGTCTGATCTTTGGGGAAAAAATCATTTTAATCTCTTTATTGTTAAGACATTATTTCTATGTAATTGCCAACAATAGGAAGAAAGCTGTCTCCTGGTTCTTTAGCTCTGGTATTGTTTACTGGAATTGGTCTCTGTGTATTGCCATTTCAAGCCATTTGCTTAGCAACATGTCTCTGTGTGTTTGGATAATTCTAGGAGGTCAGCCAAGGCTTCTGATGTAAAATCTACAAGCAATTTATATTGTTCAGAATTTGTAAGATATTTAACTCCATTTGAATAGTCTCTTCTAGCACATAATTTTCAGCCTCAAATACATCACATTTATCATTTGACAGAATGGGTAAACACATAATTGCATTTGGAAAGGTAAAGTCACGGAATTGTCTTGAATAAATCACACTGCTGCAAATAATATCGTTCGATGGAACAAATTCTTATATACTAAAATGGAAAACTCTTGATAAATGTATCCCCAAGCAATATGGATAATTACTTTTTTGCTTTGTGTTTCAATAATGTTTATAAATCTAACTTTTTTCTCTGTTCTGTATTCCATTTGGTGCCATCTACTGATATTAAAGGGATGTGGATGGTTTCTGGATTTTACTAGATATATAATATACAAGCGGCTTGCTCGTCAAAAATTACGGGCCAATAAAAATGTAAGGTAGATAATGCTGTTTGCCCCAGACAGTAAGGGCCTTATTCAATTGCGATTTGGCCAATTGAATAGGGGTCTAAATAAGCACATAGCATATTTTTTTCAAATAAGTTTTTAGTTAGTAAGCATCTATCCAAAAGCAAGGTTTTCACTAACTAAAAACTTCTTTAAAAAAAATATGCTATGTGCTTATTTAGAGCCCTATTCAATTGGCCAAATCGCAATTGAATGAGGCCCTAAGTGTTTTGGTCGGCGGAGATCCTTCAACGCTCATTGCGAGCCTGGCGCTGAGCGCCTTTGGCACTCATTGTGTGGCTGGCAATGAGCGCCTTCGCCATTGATTGCGATCATGTATAGTGGTGTTTTTTAAAGTGTTGTATTTGTGTATGTTTTAATGATAATTAATTACTAAATAAATTAAATGATACCTTACTTATTTGTAATTAATATATGCAGCAAGCAATTGTCTGAAGAGCTAACAGTCTGTTTTGATATTCCTGTAGCATTCAATGTAGATTTGCAGTGTTGTTGAGCTGAGGTGTAAGTGTCAGCAATGTGTGCAGTGTGTAGTGTTAATAGGCTGCGTGCGCACAAGGAAACCGTTAGTGTAGCTGGGTACTTCTGCATTCTGTAAGGTAGTGCTGTAAAATGGCGGCGAATGTGTATGTGGTACGCAGGTTTGTATCATTTAGCGTCCTTGCTAATGGTGTATGTTGAAGGGTTTTAGTAAAAGTCGTATGTGCCTGGCGTTTTTTTGCGGCTTTAGGGGTCGTGTAGCCTTGTTTTTGTTTTTTTCAGCTGCCATTTTTTCTCTCGCTTAGGGGAGTTTGGAGTGTATAAACTTTTTTTAATTCTACTGAAATCGATGTGTAATCTGTCTTGCAGACGTCCTGGGTGTCCCCCCTTGCTGTGGGTATTATTTTTGTTTGTTATTTGTGTGTATTTAGTGTATTTTTAATGTTTTCGGCTGTTTGTGGGTTGTCCGTTAAGGTCGTATTTTTGCATATTTTTTCTAAGTTCTGCGGGTCGTATTTTTTTTTCTGTAAGTCCGCAATTTTTTTTGTTAGTCGTGCGGCTTGTATTTTTTCGTATTTAGTCATTGGCTGTTTTTTCGGCATTTGCGGTGTGCAATGTGTCTTGGGCTCATTTGCAGCCGACGCGGGAGCCTCCACCTCCGCTTTTGTGGTCCGAAAGTCGTACGGGGTCATAGGGATGAGCGTCTATGGCGCTCATCTCCACCAGCGCAAGGAGCGCCTTTGCGAAGGCCGTAGTATCCCTGTTGCGTTACCAACGGATTTTGCCAAGCCCGCCTGCTGACAACTATATATGTGATATGTGAATCTATTTACTTTGATGCACTTTATTTTACTAAGAAGTGCTTATAAGGTCTGTTTTTACTGCCTAAAATCAAACAAATGTTACCTGACTGGGTCTTCCTACTTCAGTGTATGCAGACACAGACTTGCCATACAGTGTCTCCATACTAACCAATCAGTGACCATCTCTCAGCAACATTCTACAAAATGCTGCTGAGATGTAATCCCTGATAGGCTAGAACATTACACTGCCCGTCCAGACCTACAGAGTCTGTATCTGCATATGATGCAGAGGGCAGACCTATACAGGGACTATTTTTTTGGCTTCAGGCGGTAAAAACAGAGCTTGTAAGTACTTCTTAGTAAAATAAATTACATAAATGTAAATAGATATGCAGTTATATTCTATACCTAGTAAAATCCAGGAATCATCCAAATCCCTTTAATATGTGATAATATATATCTATAAAATATTGCAGCATGTCATGATGATGCAAACGGAGCAGAAAGAGTTAAATTGGATTGTGGAAATAATTCTGTTAACACTGCCAGTTACAGAGACGAGGCTACTAATATTTTGTCAACAGATCACAATAATAATCCAATTACCATTCTAACCTGTATTGGTTTTGCATAATACCTTTTGGTAGAACGGTCACCAACAGCAGCTTATACTAAATCAGTAGTCAGCCCAATTTCTATTAAATGGTCCATGTACTGGTCCGGCTTTCACATAATAATTATCATTATAGACAAATATTTTTGTGATTAACAAAGTTGATCTTTAGTGAGAAAGTGCACAGTAAATTTCTTGTAGTCATATCATTTTTGACTGGATCTCCTCTCACCATTTTAAACTGTTACAAAGCTGCGTCAGACTTCTCTGCAGATGCCTATTTACTGCACAGCTTTTTTGACAGATCTTGGGCACTTGCAGCAACAATTACAAGCTGATATGAGGAAATTCAGCCCAGTGGATGTAAGCCCAGTGGATATTATATCTGCTCTTAAAGAGCTGCAGCAAATATGGTGTAACTTTACCTCATATATAATAACAAGCACTTTATCATTTGCATTTATAAAAAACTAGCGACTTGCCCGTCAAAACAACGGCAATAAAATCTAAAGCCTGGCAATGCTGTTTGCCACACAATGCGATGGTCTACCCCCTCTGAGCACCTTCGGCGCTCATTGCAAGCCTCTCCTCCCATCTGCTTCACTGCTCATTACAGGCCTTGGCAACTTGTAACTTGTGTCTCTTTCCAGCATCTCCCCCCTGTCCCTTCCCTGTGTCTTTTTCCTCTGTGTCTCTGCTGATTCTTTGTGTTGTGCGCGCTGACTGCCGTTGGTTTTATTTTAAAAGTCCCGTGTGCTGGTGTTGTTGGTGTAAGTGTTACTGTCTTTGCCGTTGTGTATTTTCTAAGTCCTGCATGCCTGGCGTTGTTCGTCTGTGTCCCGCGTGCCTGGCGTTGTTGGTGTAAGTGTTACTGTGTTTTGCGTCATGTATTTTCTAAGTTCTGTGTGCCTGGTCTTGCTAAGCCTCGTTTTCATCTTGTATCAGAATTTTTACGTTTTTTCAGCCGCAATATTTTTCCTTGCTTCAGCGATTTTCGATCGTTAAAAAAGACAATATGACTCAAATTATCTTGCAGCCTCACTCACCGGCTCCCTGGCTCTCCCCTCTGTGCTGTATGTGAGTGTGTAAGTGAATTTGAGGCACATTTGTGTGTTTTCGTCGTCTTTTCCAGTTCAGTGGTTAGCCGTTAAAGTTGTATTTTTTGCGAGCTTTTGCCTCAACTGCTCGCCTCTTGTCACAAGGCTCGCAAGCATGACGACAACTTGCAATTTAACGACTATTATATGTGATCATTATCCTCCAGAAGTTTGCCAGCTTAGCTGCCAGTCAACCTTTCTGATCCACTCACTTAATGGGAAGTGACTGCATTTATTTTTTTCTGTGCTGTCACATAGGTCTGTGCATACCTAGGGGCCTCATTCAATTGTGATGTGGCCAATTGAATAGGGCTCTATATAAGCACATAGCATTTTTTTTACAGAAGTTTTTAGTTAGTGAAGACCTTTCTTTTGGATAGAAGTTCACTAACTTAACATTTCTGTAAAAAAATTTGCTATGTGCTTATATAGAGCCCTATTCAATTGGCCAAATCACAATTGAATGAGGCCCCTAGTCTGAGCAGACTGCACTGAAAATATTTCCTCCACGGCTTATCAAAAATGAAATGCATTGATCTCTCATTAAAATAACATTTCACCTTTTGTAGGTGGATCAGAAATATTGACAGCTTAAAATATCAAATGCCAATCTTATTTTAATGTAGGAAAATGCATTTTTTAAACTACCTTCACTTTATAAAGTATTTGTTATTACCTGTAGTTTTCATATGCACCATATTTGAAAGTTCCACTGTGTCACTTTGACTTTATCATCAACAAATATATTAACTTATGTAGTGTTATATCCTTTAATCCTATTTGAAAGTATCATTAGCGTTCTATATAATTATTAGTACTTATAAACAATATACACATTTTAAACTTACAAAATAATTGGCAAAATGTTTAACATGTTTTTGTCTTATTTGAAAAATTTGCTTTATACAGAATGTCTTAAAATGGTGTTTTATGTCACTTGGATCCTTGATGAAAAATCATAGTACTAGTGCTATAATGGCTCATATGTAGTAATAATAATACAGTGTAATACTGTAAAAATAATACCCCTTTACTTTAATAATACGTTACAGAAACTATTGCTTTCTTTTCATTCAAACAAACAAACAGAACATAAAAACATACAAAAAGCCTTGGGAGCACGTTCTTAAGTATGGGTCATCAGTAGCCTGGGGACCACCTGTATATTGGATGGGAAATTCATGCATTTATACTTTATTAGACACTGAGACACTTAGGGTTTTCTGTGATCTGGATTATTAATTTACAAATCAGAACATAAGTTTCACATATAGTACTTATTTGTTTTTCCTCAGTGAGTTTAGGTGTCCTTAATGCCTTTTGCTTATTCCCAGGAGTGCTTGGAGAAAGCCCAGCTACATGCTCTTCATGGGGATCAGCTCATCCAAAATAATCACTATGCTGTAGATTCTATCAGACCAAAGTGTGTAGAACTCAGACGAATCTGTGACGACTTTACCAATGAAACCAAGAAAAAGTATGACATCCTGGGGAAATCCCTAGAGCTGCACCAACAACTAGACAAGGTATGTCAATTATACTGGCAAACTACGATACAAAAATATGACAAAAGCATAAAATGCATATATTAATAAAGCAACTGTTACATTGCCATTATATTCTGTAATCTGTGTTTCCAATAGCATGACTTACCCTCTGCTACAAACACATTAGACTCAGTTGTTAAAGTGAAGGCTTCCAAACCCATACTAGTGTCTGTATAATTTTCAAAGAAGTAGATCAGGAAACAAAGGTTTGTATCAATTGAAAAGGAAATCTTTGAACAGACTATGTGTAAATATATGATCAGTTGATTTCTGACAATATTTAAAAACCTTTAACCCCCTTCTTGCACGCATGACATAGATGCCTTTAAAATGGGGCTCTTTGCCCGTATAATGTTGGGAAAGGCCTGTATAGTGAATTTTTTCAGCTCTGTGGGTGACCTTTCTCTCTCTAAATAGCAGGGCACCAGTGAATCTTAGCATAAAGAACAGTTTTAGCATAACATATGCATTGGTAGTGTTTGCAACAGACGGATTAACTCTGACTATGATATTATAATGTACTAATTGTAAACTAAGTTTTTATTGGTCCCATGTATCTAGATGGCCTGGATCTAGTCTGTTATATACACGCAGTCGGGTCAATGCTGTATACCCCTCCCACATTCCTGTCACAAAGTTAAAGAAGCAGAAAGAGTGTAATACAGATGGGGTTGGAGATCAGAATGGGAGACCTGGGGGGGGGGGGGGGGGGGGGGTGCAATGCCTAATAAGTACCCATTTGTGTATCACTTTGGTGAAGCCTTGTTAAAAATCACATTAGAAATAAAGAAGGAGGATTTGCATTGTAGATGTGTTCTGTTTCATAAATGTAAAATTGCCATAGCACAACTACGCAAACATTGCAGCCCTTGTGATAGCTTAGTAAATAACCCCCAAATATATAATTGTAACATATTTTACTGAGTATTTATTTTGATACAAATTAAACAATAACATTGATTTAGCCCATATAAAGAATTTGGACCTTTCCTGTTTTATGCTACTGGCACTGGAAGCCTCCTGTTCTGGGTGCGCTCGCATCCTGTGTTCCAATGTACTTTCTATGCCTAGCCCTAACTCTAACCCCCTACACTTCTTGCCGGCCCTAATCCGAACCTCCTACACCACTTCCCGGCCCTAACCCTAAACCTAACCCCCTAACCCTAAGCCCCTAACCCCCTGCACCCCTTAGCGAGCCTAACCTCCTATCCCTCTTAGCCTAACCCCCTAAAAGTAAGTCCCCAAGCCCCTAACCCTCTACACCCCTTACCGAACCTAACCGTAACCCTGTAAACCTAACCTGAAAACCCCTAACTACTTACCACAAGGAGACCGCTTCATCGGCGCAGGGCAGTGCACATAAAAGATTCACGTGCACGTGTGGTAGCATAAAACAGGAAAGTTCCAAGAATTTACAACCTCCTGTAAATATCTCTGCAAATAGCATGTGTGTGAAAATAAAAAGTGCAATATGTATACATTGTCATTTCAATATCACTATCATTGGTTAGCAATGCTAATCAACTAATGATAACTCGCCAGGCACATCGACCCCCAATGAGAATGTTTGACCCCAAATACATTGTATATCCCTTATTTAAGTGGAGGATCCCCTTATACAGTGTGTATCTCCATCCCCCCCTTATGTCAGCATATACTCCTTATATTGATGCTGGGATCCCCTAATAGTGTGAACCTCTTATATCTGTGAACAGACCTAATATCATGTACCCCCCTTATATTAGTGCAGGCACCCCTAATAGAGTGAACCCCCTTATATTGGTGTAGAGACCTAATAGCATGTACCCTGCTTATATTAGAGCAGGGACTCCATAATAGTGTGATAATAATAGTCTGCTTCTATATCATTGTTGAAAAGGTAACTGCAGTAATCCATCTTAAGTGCACACAGATTTGAGAGAGGAGTGGGAGGGCTCTACAGCACTTCAACATTGGGACTCCCTATGCGCTTGTGAAACAGACTAGGTCCGATGGCCTAATGACATCAGATATATAATTGAATTTTCAGATAAAGGCATTGATTAGATCAATTTATAAGATAATTTAAAACACTTTCTCAATGACCTCTCAGAATAGAAATAAGCTGGAGTTACAAATTATTATATCCAACCCAAATCTAGGATTTTAAGATATCCCCTCCTTAGATCCAGTGGCTTAATCAAAATTACCAAGCCACTAATTAACAGAGCTGCTGGTTTTCTTAAGGGGTAGGGTTGGAAATCAGTGCCCTAGTTTACAGTCAACAGAGATAAGTGAAGAAGCCAGCTGTAGTTGATTAGAATACAAATTGTGAAATATTACATATAATATACTCGGTAATACCCTGTTATTACTTTGTAATATAACCAGTAGTGTATGTTTTATGTTCTTCAATATTAAATAATTTTGTTATGAGTATTAGGATTTTTAAAAAAAGACTTGTCTAGATGTATATTGTGGAATATGGATTGTTTGGGAATAGAGAAATCTACTGTCTTTTCTAGCATTGAATACATTTGAATTCCTAGAAAAGGTTGCATTCCATCAACTTGAAACAAGATAAAACTCAAAATGATAAATTAAACGTCTGAACATGTGCAGAGGCATTCAACTTGCTTATAAATCATGTTTATTATGGCTCACTTGGTGTTGATACACCCTAGACAATCTGGGCACCATATGAAAAAAACATTGTCTGAGGAAGATGATACACTACAATACAATATACTCATGCATTAACCTAGTGTCACACAAATGACTGCATATGTGAATTTTGTAAATGGTCCCACAGTGCCTTTTGTTGTGCACATAGCAAAAATAGCAAACTTTTCTCTACACCATGGAACTCAACAACTTCATGTAGATTCCCAGATTATTGCTTTGTTTCATACTTTTTGTTGTTGTTGGTCTAACGCTTGTACAATGAATTTCTTGAAGGCTAACCAATGGTGTGAAGAAGGAATCTACCTTTTAGCTTCCCAAGCTGTGGACAAATGCCAGTCACAGGATGGTGCAGAGTCAGCCCTAAAGGACATTGAAAAGTTTATTGGAGGTTCAAAAGCACATGAGCTCTCCAATCCAATTGATTTCTACAACAAGTATGATGCCATCCTCACTGAAGAAATAAAGGTATTAAGTCACTTTATTCAGACATATTTGTGAAAAGGTTGATGATGCGCCCCCTAAACTAAAGTACAGATTTTAGATGTGTGCTAATGTAACATTGTTTTAATGAAGGGCTAAATGCATGTTAGGTTAGGCTAAAGAAATATGGGAGGTTCTTTGTTTTTAATATTAAAATAAAACTACCTATGTGTCTTTTTGGAATGATTCAGTGAGCAAAAACAGAGCTTTTAAGCAATAATTAATATTATGATGTTTAGATATGCCAGCAGCCAAACAGTCAAAAATCAGCCTCCAGCATCCTATGCATATAGTGTCTCTTTAGTTTTAGATATGCTAACCAATCACAGATTGTCCATCAGCAGCTTTTCAGAACATGCTGTTGAGAAACAGTCTGTAAGTGGCCAGGACATCGAGTACCAACAGAAGCACTGTGTGCATGAGCTACTAGGGACAGACCTTTGCAGGGACTGTTTGGAAGATTTCACTAAAACATATCCCTTTAATCTTTGTTAATAAAAATGATGGCAAAGTTGTACAGCTGGTTTACAGTCAAAGGAGTATTTGATGCAAAAACTAGCCTTTTACATTGCAAAGTAACTAACAAATATAATACGTCAGGCAACTAAGTACAACTATTTGGAGCCCCGTTTAGGCACGCAGTTTCCACCCATGATGATGAAAAGCATGAACTGCTGCAAAAATAAGTTTGGCAAAACTTAGTGAATCTAGCCAATTGCCTTTAATTTATCTGAATATTCTATTTCATCCGTTGTTTCATTCCCAGAAACTATTGATTGTTTTTAGTTTGTTTAAATAATTTAAATAGTTCATAGTCAATGGAAATATTGCGTCCTCAAAAGAGTGTTTGTTCATTTTGGTTGTTGTTTATATCCCCTCAATAAAATATGATTTTTTTTGTGATCGCAGTCTAGTGTGCAAAAGGTACTACAAAAGTTGTCCAATGTTCAAGAAATGTTTGACAAAAGACAAGTGAGTTTAAAGAAGCTTGCTGCAAAACAGACTAGACCTGTCCAGCCAGTGGCTCCTCACCCAGAGTCCTCGCCAAAAAGAGCTTCTCCAAAGACTACACGACCAGCTTCTTTGGGTAAGATACAGCTTTCTAATTCTTTATTATTAAGTTGTTAAGTAATTTAAGGACACTGTGATAATCCATGAGTAGGGGCTATAAAAGCCCAGAGCCATCTGCTATAGACTACAGGTTATCTACCCACAAGGACCGTTGGGTTCTTTCAAATCTTGGCACCAGCACCCTGATATATGGCTTCTGTATCAGTCAGAGTCTCTCCATCAGAAATTGGCGCTTCCAGGAGTCACAGTAACCTTCCTGGGGTAGTTATCAGGACAGGTTACTTTGTAGGGTGTAGATAGGTTTAGTATCGCAGCCACCTGGAACAAAAGAAGAGAACATACAATTTCTATATGCCTCCAAGTGAACTGATTTCTTTTTTGAAATGACAGTAGTATTTATAGCAGTTAGACACAGAGGGCGTGTACACAGCACAAGAATGAGAGGGCGTGGCAGATAAACACAAGCGATAAACTCCAGATGGGGTCTAACAGTAACTTCCTGAGATCAGTTGGATTTAATCTCCAATACACATCCTGCCGTCTCTAGCACATATCAGACGTGGTTATCTGTCAAACAATAGAAAAAAACAGGTTTACAAATACAATAGAGGTGTCCATGCAGATAATCTAGTGGTTGAGCCAAGAAGTATGTGCTTTGATGAGCTTAATAAGCCAACACCCAGGCTGGGGGAAAGGGGTCCATGACATACCTTGTGCGGTTCTGTAATTTTGTATAGGGGCTTTTCTTCCTATATATAGAATTCTTTATATGTGTGTATGAGCCAAAAATGTGTATGAGCCCCAAAAAATACTTTTATAAAGTCTTTCTGTAATTCTGTCCATTCTAATCTCTCTGTGATACATCAAATAAAAAAACACTTTTGTTTCAATGTATCAAATGCATATATATTAATGCTTTTAATATCGCCTGTAAATTCCTTAGGGTAGATAGCCCCTGATTAAATACCACATGCTTGCGACTTTGCAATCTTGTGTCAGTGCCTTGGAAACAAGCTCTATGTTCATTTGATTTCAAAAACAGGGCCCTCCATTCTTTACAAGGTGTTTAATTTGTTTTCTGCTATGTACTCAACCCCTGTACAGCGCTACGGAATATGTTGGCACAATATAAATAAAGATAATAATAATAATAATGCTATCATTGCAGTCTGTAACATAGCTGAAAGTGGATTCTGATACTTTGTTTCTACATTAGTAATTCCCCTCAATTTCACTGTATCCTGCTATTCTATATCACCACAGTACCGTATATATCCCCCCACTGTTTTGATCTTGTATCTGTAATATATTTGATATTACAGTGCCTTGCAAAAGTATTCACCCCCCTTGGCATTTTTCGTGTTTTGTTACCTCACAACCTGGAATTAACATGGATTGTTTGAGGATTTGCATCATTTAATTTACAGAACATGCCCACAACTTTGAAGATGTTTTTCTTTTTTATTATTGTGAAGCAAACAACAAATAGGACAAAATAACAGAAAAAGTCAATGTGCATAACTATTCACCCCCCTAAAGTTTGTAGAGCCACCTTTTGCGTCAATCACAGCTCCAAGTCGCTTTGGATAAGTCTCTATGAGCTTGCCACATCTTACCACTGGGATTTTTGCCCAGTCCTCCTTGCAAAACTGCTCCAGCTTCTTCAAGTTGGATGGTTTGCACTTGTGAACAGCAATCTTTAAGTCTGACCACAGATTTTCTATTGGATTGAGGTCTGGGCTTTGACTAGGCCATTCCAACACATTTACATGTTTCCCCTTAAACCACTCAAGTGTTGCTTTAGCAGTGTGTTTGGGGTCATTGTCCTGCTGGAAGGTGAACCTTCGTCCTAGCCTCAAATCACGCACAGAGTGATACAGGTTTTGCTCAAGAATATCCCTGTATTTAGCACCATCCATCTTTCCCTCAACTCTGACCAGTTTCCCAGTCCCGGCTGCTGAAAAACATCCCCACAGCATGATGCTGCCACCACCATGTTTCACTGTGGGGATGGTGTTCTTTGGGTGATGTGAGGTTTTGGGTTTGCGCCAGACATAGCGTTTTCTTTGATGGCCAAAAAGTTCAATTTTAGTCTCATCAGACCAGAGCACCTGCCTCCATACATTTTGGGAGTCTCTCACATGCCTTTTTGCAAACGCAAAATGTGCCATTTTGTTTTTTGCTGAAAGTAATGGCTTTCTTCTGGCTACTCTGCCATAAAGCCCAACTCTATGGAGCATACGGCTTATTGTCGTCCTGTGTACAGATACTCCAATCTCTGCTGTGGATCTCTGCAGCTCCTCCAGGGTTACCTTAGGTCTCTGTGCTGCCTCTCTGATTAATGCCCTCCTTACCCGGTGCGTGAGTTTTGGTGGGCGGCCTTCTCTTGGCAGGTTTGTTGTTGTGCCATGTTCTTTCCATTTGGTTATGATAGATTTGATAGTGCTCTTGGGGATCATCAAAGATTTGGATCTTTTTGTATAATTACACTGACTTGTACTTCTCAATAACATTGTTCCTTACTTGTTTAGAGAGTTCCTTGCTCTTCATGGCAGTGTTTGGTTAGTAGGATCATGTGACACTTATATTGCACACGGTTGGACATCATTTCACTAATTGTGTGAAGGTAATTAGTTGCACCAGAGCTTTTTATGGGCTTCATAACAATAGTTTTATGTATATATTTTTCTCATTTCACTTCACCAACTTAGACTATTGTGTTCTGATCCATCACATAAAATTCAGATTAACAAAACATTGAACTTAATGCTGTAATGTAACAAAATAGGTAAAAAGTCAAGGAGGGGAACTACTTTTGCAAGGCACTGTATGTTGTCTTAATACCTCACAATGATGCTTTTTTACTTTTCTGACTCATGCTGCCTAAGCAGTTAAGAATTTATAATGTGAGATCATAAGGTGATACACATACATATCATTCTATAAGGAAGCTATCATGTTATAAAATACCCTAAAATCGTGATACATGTCACCCGTCTGCCTTTATCAAACAAACCGTCTGTAAACCACCATCCTTCAATAACTGAGAATTTTGTCAGATGCAAGATCGTGATTGGCTGTCTTTCTCCCATGGCTTTAGGATCTGGAAAGATATTGTAAGATTTATCCATCTACAGATGGATTCTCAATTCATATATTGAACTTCTATAATTTGATTGTTAAGATTACAATAATTGATGTAACCAACTTGATTATGCGATACATGGCAACAAGTGTAAATCTCCCAGTTATTATCAATATATGATTGGTCCCTAGGAACACTTGATGTAAACAAAATATCCCTATGTTAGTGAAACTGCATTCTTTTGAAGGAAGAGCGTTTTTTTTATCAAAATCAATCTTACATAAAATTGTCCAATGAGATCACACTATTGTGTTGCACCAATGCTTGTATTTATGATGATTTCTTAAATATGCAAGTCAAATATGCAAGTCATTCACAAAAAAAGTAATTCTAACCTTCTTAAAGGGATATTGAAGTTTTCTGGATTCTACTAAGTGTATTATATGAAATCCAGTATTTATTTACTTGTATGTTCTTTATTTTATTAAGAAATGCTTAAAAGCTCAGTATTTACTGCATAAAATCAAACAAATAGTTCCTGTTTTGTTCTGTCCACTGCAGCGTATGCCGCAGACTCTGTAGGGCTGGATGTGCAATGTAGTGTCCCAGTTTATTGGGGACCACGTCTCAGCCACATGCTGCAGAATGTTGCTGAGAGATGGTAACTGATTGAATGAGACACTGCACAGCAAGTACTACAGAGTCTGTTTTCATGAGCTGCAGAGGGTAGACCCAAGCAGGTAATACTTGTTCGATTTGTTTATTTTGTTGATAAATGATGACAATATGTGTGTTATTTCTCACATGATATTTGGTGAAGATCAGATATCTCTTAATATTAATACCATATAATCTCAAAAGGGTATACTTTTATGTCACATCACATTACTTTATATAGATATATGAATACACAGGCAGCACAGGTTTTTGACAAGACTGGTTTCAAATATTATTATGTACTTTACTTTGCATTTTTTCTAAGCTACACACTTTTGTGAGATATACCAATTTTCTTTTCATGTATAACCATGTTTTAATTAATTTCTGTAGTAGTCTGTATGATCAACTTCTGTATTAACATGCAGCAGTACCCCCTCCTTCATAGTAATTAGCATACAGTGCCTCTAATTAGCATACTCAGTTAAAAGGGTAAATATCTTACAACTTATTTTGTTTGAAGGAGACTTTTCACCATGTTGTTGTTTTTTGTCTGTAAACTGATTGTATCTTTAAACCCATCAGATTACAGACTCAGAACTGTAATATGTTACTGACACAAACAACACAGAGAAATGTTATATATCATCTCCTTGTCTAATGAAAATATGGCCCTATGAAAGGCAAGCTAGACAAGTTTGGTCAGTAACAGCTTTACAGATAAGATTATAGATTTAAAAGTTAACTTTTATTATCATCCATACAAAAGAACAAGGAAGAAGATGGTTTAAAAAAGAAAAATAATGTAAACATGTTCCCTTCATTAATTGTATTGAATTTAATTTTCATGATAGGTTTTACAAAAGATAAGCAGTTTACAATTCAAAGAATATTGTACATTAAGTCATTTTTTCTTCCCTTCCCCATCTCTCCCTTTCCCTCCCCTCAGGCATATCACTTTTTACTTTTATGATTACTACCACTTTCTTTTTATCCACCCCATTTCTATAAAATTCTTCAAGACACTAACCAACTTAACTTAAGCTGACATTTTAAACCAACAATATTGTTCCTAAACATTGAAGATCCACATTTTACAGCTTTATATTTGTAATCCACAATAATCTCTTTTGCAAATAATAAATGATCATAATACAATTCTTATTCAAATGCTTATCCCTAAAACTGCAACACTGTTTTTAGCTTATAATATTTCCATCATATCCCTGTCAAGGTCCAGGTAAGCAATCAAATGCTTAGCATATTTTTCATGATCAAATCCTTTTAATTATTTCTTGTTTATCCTTTAAGGTACTAGATTCCATTATTATAGTATGATTTATACAATGTATAAGATGACAAAAATGTAAATCTTTCCGCAACCCTCAAGTTGTTATATATAAACGTGTAGTAGCAAATATAAAATCAGCTAACGCCAAGTTATCTCCTTGGCGTCCCTATGTTTTGGATGTTCCAGTGCCTTGACCTATTGTCCTAATCCTCTATTTGTGTTTTTTGCTTCTCAATTATGTCTTCCTGGACATCCTGCAGGGATTGAATAGCCATTAATGACATTATCAACTCATCTGTCTTAATTTCCAGTGTATCTGTTCTTTTCCCAATAGAGTTCACAGCATAGAACGTGCAATTCTTTATTTTTAAATAAGACAGCGATGTTCTGATACAGGATCTCATGTTCCTGATTGGTAGTGCTCCTCGGAATCGTCTGTTTGCATTATATCACAGATTTCTGTATCCCCTGTGATCTTAGAAATTGTAGATTTTCTTGAGAAGAAATCTTGCTTAGGTGTTTTTTTTTATGATTTTGAAGTCTGAGGAAACATTTTTTGTTTATATTTCTGGATTGATCCCTCTGTCAGACAATCCTTCCCAAGAACAGGGTCCTAATAAACTGTCTCTGCTTTGTTATTTGACAGTGATGTATTAAAATTTAGTGAAAAAAATAGGATATGTCTTTTGAAATATTAACTTATTGGTATTTTCTCTACTGTTGAAACCTTACATGTTAAATACATCAATACTCATAACCTTGTATGGTGATAGTAAAGAGTGGTTCATTCCTGAAACCTTCTTATCCCTCCTTTCTTTTGTTTTTGTTATTTTATTATTTTTTATTCTTACATATTGCTTTATTTTTCCCCTCTCTTGATCTTCTTTTTATTGTTTTTATATTTTCTTTCTTGTGTCCAGTTATTTTCTATAATTATTTTTCCTTCACTCTACATGTTCTACTATGTTATTGTTTCTCCTCCCCCTGTATTATGTTGCTTTTAAAATGGTTTGGTCAGCCTGCTTTTCATCAAGTAACAATGAAGACACTTCAGAAGCCTTAATTACCAATGCCTCAGCAGACCTGCCTCATGATCTGTACTCTTGTCTTCTTTCTTTTTTGTTTATTTACATGTTACCCAATATTTAAGCTCTGTATTTCTTGTAAGGCTGTAGGAGTAAGAATGTCCAGCTTCTTTCACCACTAGGCAATGCCTCCCCCTCAAAAATAGGCATTGTAACCCCAAAACAGAGAGAAAAAGTACTATTGTGAAGTATTTCTGGTAAATCTGTAAATTATAATTTATCTGCAATAGTTTGTGATCTATGAAACAAAACAAAAAAAAACCTTTTGTTTCAGTGTATGAAGTGTATATGTATTATTATTATATTATTGTATATTTGTAACGAGCCAACATATTCCATAGCACTATACATGCAAATAATAATAGCAATATTAACACATTACAAAGATGGAGGGCCCTGTTTTTGAGCTTCGACTCCAGTGTCCATAGTGCTTTCCCCAAAGCTCCATACAACATTGAAAACTCGTAAACGTACAATCTAAGGGCTATTTGCGTGCTAAGATGCCTCGTAACGTTGTTCGCAGCGGGCTTTGCGTGTTATCTCATGCCCGTAACCGCTAATTCAGTTTAATTCAGCTATTAAAGTGCAACGTGGTCACTCGCGAGCAAGCACGTAACACGCAAATGGAGCCCAGAGGCCAACGTGTGCTCTAGAGCACCCGCAAAGGGGGTAAAGTACAATACGTAGCACTTGTAATGTGAATAAAATCTTAACTTAATTTAACTTTTCCTAGAAATTCCTTAGGGAAGATAGCTCCCAGTTAAATACCACATGCCATCACTTCAGGCTGTGACAAAGTTTTAATTGGATTTTGATGCTTTGTTTCAGTAACTCCCCTCCAATATTTTTTTTAATTTCATAAATCACAAATGAATGCAGATAGATTAGAACAAACAGAATTATCCTCGAAACCTTCTAATAAAAATACTTTTATCTCTCTGTTTTTGTAATAAAAATTAGTTTTTTTCATTTTTAAACAGTTTTCTTCCTTTTTCATATATCCAATTGTATAGCAAATTAGTTTACAGGCTACATTACGGGCTCCCGTAAACTGCAATTTCTCAATTGAATGAGGCCCTATGTGTGCTAAAGCTCACATGCCTTGTTTTCTGATGTTTTCTTCATAGTGATGTAATGCTTTGTCAGCTGAACTTGTTTGATAAGAAGGCACCCATTGCTTTTGGGAAAAAAAACACTTTAGTAAGTGCAGTCAGACTGTGGAACTCAATAATGAGGTTATAACAGCATATTCAATAGATAACTTCAAAAAAGGGGTTGGGTGTGTTTTTGATTAAAAAGAGCAGACAAGGGTATGTTGAATAACTAGAACAGGAGGAGAATTGATTTAGATGGAGCTTGTCGGTATTTCAGATAAGGAAGGAATTGTTTCCCTTTATGGAACAGCTGGCAGTGTTTCTATGGGGTATCTTAGTTTGTCTTCCTTTGGCTCAATTAACATTTCACATAATACATGGATCAGAGAAGATCTAAAACGGTTGAACTTGATGGACTAAAATACTTTTTTTGAACCTCAAATATTATGGGCCCGATTCAATTGCAAGCCCGCAACTTCGATCGTTGTAGCCTGTATGTCTGTGTTGCGGGCTCACGTTCATCTCTGATTCCAGAGCTCTTCAATTGCTCAAGCCCGCAAGTTACTCCATAAACCATGCACTGGTTTTTAGCAGTTCAGGGCGGGAACATGATCAATTAAGCAAGCCCGTAACCCCCATTTCAAATCAGCCAATAGAAAATGAGACTGCCATTATTACTGCAGTAACAGTGATTACATGTCAATACTGTCCTAGTCCATGTGGGTAACCTGATACATATTAACTCATTGATACCCAAGATCGATTTAACCCCCGAAATGAGACATAAAAATAAATATTATATACTGCCGATTTGCGAACTTGAGACTGCTGTGCAATTAATCCTAATGTCTTTCATCACTTTCCCCGCTATTTACAGTGCAGTAATGATTTTTTATATGCATTTACAGTGCTACAAATAGGTGTTTAACCCCCTTGCGGGTCCTCTCTAGCACTCATAGGATTTACCCTTCATTTGCCATTTACTGGTGGGAAAACATTTGCGGACTTGGGGAACTCGAGCAATTGAATAGCGTTTTGCGATTTTAGCCATCGTAACTATTCACTATAAAGTGAAAGATGAAAGGCTTCGAGTAAGTTATGGGTTTAACAATTGCAAAGTTTTCAAGGCTGTAACTCGTAAGCCAATCGGAGCCTGCAAAAAGACACCAACTGAATAGCAAATTAACTTGCAACCTCACTTACGGCTCCAGTAACATGCGAAAGCTCAATTGAATCGGGCTCTATGTTACTATGTATTAATAAAATTCTTATTTTTAGTGATTTACATTACAATATACAGACAACTAGGTGAATTTGTAGGCTAGTATTAGAGTTCAGCTGATATGTTCATTGCAGAAGTTGTATTTGCTGAGAGACCGGTTCTAAAAAGTTTTTAAGATCCAAAAGGAAAGGCATATATATTTTAAATACATGAAACATATTCATGTTCATTTTAAATGTTATTAGTGTTAAAAAGTGCAGAAAATTAAAACTATTAATAATGTTCAGTCAGAATTAAATTTGTTTATGGAACTACTATAAGGATAACGATAAAAAATCTTTAAATGGGCCTTGAAAGCATTTTTCTTTGTTGCATTTGTAAGAAGGTATTTGATAACATAATGTAGATGTATAAACCATACTTGTCTGACAAATTAAATGTACAAATGTGTGCATGGTCTGTGTGCTTCCTGTTAGTTTCAATGATATTTAAGTAAGTTTACTTTATTTATTTTGATGCAAAACACACCATTGTTAATGTGTAAAGCATGCTCATTGAAATGCCTGACACAAAAATGATGTGCCATGCCTCTTTAAGGGCTATAGCCAAGGCTACCCAGCTGGTAAACCTATTGAAGACAGCAGTTTTCAACACCTATGCTATTTCTGCAGATACAAGCATTTTACAATGTAATTCCAGAAGCAAGTTTAAAATTACGATGTTCATGTTGCTGCTGTTATATTTTTTCAGTACCACAATGTGGTGTTAACTCTATTGACGTGGGTACTATAAATGTATGTCCAACCCCATAATTTCCCTTCTGCAATGTTAGCACTAAATATACATACCTCCCAGTATACCAAGAGCAAATCCCTCTGTCATTCCCTCTTTTGAAGGGACGATCACACATCTAAAGTGCCACTAAGGTCACAGTCCTGCTCTGCATCATCAGAAAGAGGGTTCAAAGGTGAAAAACATGCTTAGTTGCTAAATTGATGAAGTTATAGGCATCTTTGATTACAGATGAACTGTGTTTGAAAACTTCCATTTACTGTTTTATATACTTTCTATAGATGGTGTAAAATCAGTATGGTGCATCTGTAGTATAGCTAAGTGGATAAAGTGTTAGTCTTTTTGTAGCAGATTTGTGGTTAAATCGAGTATTCTCTACTTAATACCAGTAATATGTATAAAATTAAAGTTGGACAAGGGTTCCCTCTATCCCCTGCTGCGGTTTATATTTTTAGGGGGAAAAACAGTATACAGTTATATAAAAATATCCTTGTTATTGTTTCTCAGCATCAAAGTCTTTTCTAGGGAATCCTGTAAACTCATGATCTGGCCAAAATATTTGAGATTCAGCCTCATAATCAAAGTTTCCAGTTAGCAGCTTGGCTTGATTTGCTGCAGTATTGATTTATTAGATCTTCTTGCAGTCCACGGACTCTAAGTTTTCTCCAACACCACAATTTGAATGTGTCAGCCTGCTTTATGGTCCAACTTTCACATACATATGTTATACTGGGAATAACATAGTTCTAACTATGCTGACCTTTGTTGACAGTATAATATATTTGCTTTTTAATAGCTTGCAATAGCTTTGCTCCCGAGAAGCAAACATCCTTTTAATTTTATCCAGCCCGGCCTTATGCATGTTATATTCTGTGTATAAGATGAATTAATAAGGTGACAATATACAACCTTGTCGCACCCCTTTCCCAATCTTAAACCATATGGTTTTTCCATGGTTCTTGGTCCACCTACAGTTTCCTCACAAGGCGGATGATATGGTCTAGTACACCCATCTCTTTAAGAATAATTTATGAAGCAGAAGTAAATATTTTTCTGGAACTCTCTTGCTTTCTTTATTATGCAGCGGACATTGACAACTTGATCTCTTGTGCCTCTGCCTCCTGGCTTGCATATCTGACAGTTCTCAATCCATAAATTGTTGAAAACAAGCTTACAAGATCTTAAGCTATACATATATATATATATATATATATATATATATATATTTATATATATATATATATATATATATATATATATATAACCACAGTGGTCCTATCACATATAATAGTTGTCAAACTGCGAGTCGTTGTAACGCTTTGCGAGCTCGCAAAGTGAGCTTGCAAGAACTGCGAGGGACGCAGTTCTGGCCGCAAATGCCGACCCTTGCGAAGTGAGGGACCGCTTTTTCGGAGGTGGAGGCTCTACGCCACCTCACTCCCGGTAAAAAAAACACCAGAAAAGCGCAACTTTGAAAAAAAAAACACGCCTCGGGACTTAGAAAAAAAAAATACGACCGCGGGACTTAGAAGAAAAAAATACGAGGTAACAAAAAAACGAACTTAACGTCCAAAACGCATAAATCAAAAAACACAGAAAACTATGAAAAATAAAAAAAAATTACAAAAACATCACACACAGCACAGGGGACAGCCAGGACGTCTGGTGGTGAGGTTGCACGCGAATTAAAGTCGATTTTAAGGAGTTTTGCCACTTGAAAATCGGCTAAGCGAGAAAAAAAATGGCGGCTGAATTTTTTTTAAAGGAGGCTCCATTAACCAGAAGAGCAGAAAACACTGACCAGGACGTACGACTTTAAATTACGACCCGTGGAACTTAGAAAAAAAAAATTATGTAGTTGCAAAAATATGAAGTTAACGGCCGAAATGCGTACATTCAAAAACAATACAAAATACCAAAAAAACACACAGAGCATGGTGGGACAGCCATGACATCTGCCAGGGAGGTTGCACGTAATTAAAGTTGAATTTAACAAGTTTAGGAAATTGAAAATGGGCTATGCGAAGAAAAAAATGGCACCCGAAAAAAATTAAAACGAGGCTACATGACCCCGAAATGCGCAAAACACTGCCAGGCACGTACAACTTTTGCCAGGGACGTACGAGGTTCAAAAACACACAGGAAGCAAGGAAAAGGCATGCGACCCGCGTAGCACATAGACAAATTACGCCATTTTACAACACTAACACATTACGATTCTAAAATGGAGCTTTACACAACTAAATCAACGGTTTGCCCTCGCGCACGCAACATATTTCTAATGCACAGTTGGGACATTGATTACACTTTCTCCTCAGGGCAGCAACAGTCCAACTGTACATTATTGCAGGAAAATAAAAATAGATACCTAGCTCTTCAGGCTATTCATTGCTGGATATATCAATTACAAATAGGTAAAGTATATTAATTTATTAAGTACCGTATATACTCGAGTATAAGCCGCATTTTTCAGCCCTTTTTTTAAGGCTGAAAAAGCCTCCCTCGGTTTATACTCAGGTCACCCTGCTCCTGCTGCTCTCTCCCTCCCCTGTTTTTCTCCCCCTACCCTTTTTCTCTTTCCCCCTCCCGTGTCTCTTTCCCTCCCCCTCCCTTGTGTCTCTTTCCCTCCCCCTCCATTATCATCCTCCTCATCCTCCCTCCTCCTCACTTTCCCCCTCTCCAATTACCCCCCTCTCCCTCTACCCTCCCTTACCATCCATCAGCTGCTACTCTGTGTGTCTTCTGGCTGTGTCGGGACCCAGCATATGCTAATGATGTGATGTCACATGCGCGGGGGGAAGTGATGGGGAGGGAGGATGAGGAGGATGAGTCGGGACCCGGCATATGCTAATGACGTGACGTGCACGAGAGGGAAGGAATGAGACAGAGGGGAGGGAGAGGGGGGCAGAGACACAGGGGAGGGAGAGGAGGGGCACAGAGGGGGAGGGAGAGGGGGGACATAAGAAAGGGGTACAGAGGGCACACAAGAGGGGGACACAGAGGGCACAAGAGAGACACAGGGTGCAGTGCATTTCCCACCCTCGGCTTATACTCGAGTCACTAAGTTTTCCCAGTATTTTGTGGTAAAATAGGTGCCTCTGCTTATACTCAGACCGGCTTATACTCGAGTATATACAGTAAATAATTAATTAATAATTATAGAAAAAAATAGACATATATCTGTCTTTGTCATGAGAGCCGAAGACGCTCATAGGACCAAAAATAAACGAGAGAAGTGGCTCGATATGAGCGCCGAAGGCGCTCATTGAGAGCCACGCGATGGGCACCGAAGGCGCTCAGAGCGAGGCTCGCAATGAACGCCAAAGGTCCTCAGAGTAGACAAAGTTTACATTGTGTGTCAAACAGCATTGCCATGGCTTGAAATTGTATTTCCCCGTCATTTTTGACAGGCAAGTCGCTAGTACAGTAATAATAATAAAATAATGTACCAAAGAAAAGATATAGGACGTATGAATATGTTTTTAAAGTCTCTGAAGATACATATGTACTTTCACTGATCATTTAAGTATAAACCAACTGTTTACAGTAAATGGTCTGTTGGTCTCTTGTATTGGCCACAGGAGATGGGTGTGATTGTCACAAACATTTATTGTATTTACCTTTCCGTAGAATTGTGGTGAGTTTACTTTTAAACAGATTAAGCTTTCTGCAGTGCATACAAACTGCACCCATTGATGTTTGTCCATCAGTTTTCACCTGAACTAGCAAACATCACGGTTTATGTCCCAGAAATTGTGCCTTTTACAATATAGGGTCCAAGGAGTCAACAGAATTATGGTAGCAGCAGATCCTAAATGATCATAGCACACTGATTTAGTACTGTATCGTCCATCAAGACGTGAGAATTAATATACCTTTAACTTTTCAACATATAAAACATACATATATGGAGAGAGAAGGAGAGAAATGAAAACCTTTTGTCCCAGCTAATAATATATTTATATATATATATATATATATATATATATATATATATATATACATAAAATAAAAAGTACATCTGTGTTCACATTTGAATGTCTAAAGCAAGTAAAAAAACCTGCTTCCAGCTCAGAGTTCCAAGAAAAACAGTTATTACACTGCATTCTGGGAAGTTGAGCTGGGACACACAAATATGCCACAAATGCCTCGCTCTTCATTCCATAGCCATCATCAAACATGGCTTCCTTTAAGCTTATGCATGCTGTATTACACAGCTTTAATGCAAAGCCAAGGTTGCAATAAACACAGGCTGAGTATCCAATCCATGTACAGCTGTTTCAAGCTTACTGGCTATCATCAGCATGGAGCGGGATCTCAGCCTGTGCTGTGGAAATTATGAGTAGGTAGATCACCATTCACACACACATATATATATATATATATATATATATATATATATATATATATATATATATATATATATATATATATATATATATGTGTGTGTGTGTGTAGAGCTGGTGGATTTAGAGGTAAAGGAGTAAGGAGTTTCTTCTACTGGTTAAAGGATAACTGGTCTTTTTTTTTCTAGATGGTCTTTGAATAACAAACTTGATAATGAAGAAAATGTTTTTAGAAAGTAAAAAAATAAACCTCAGCCTAAAATTTTCACTTTTTATATGCAATTACTCTTTCTTGCATCTTTTCCTTCAACAGGATGTGTCCTTGCTTTGCAAAAGGACTAATAAATGCACTGTTATCTGTACCTGCCTGATTCCCATTTCTTGTGTATCCAAACTTCTTATGTATTCAAAGTTACTTTGCACCTCAGGGAGCTGATCACTATAAACTTGGGGCCGTATGTAAATCTCCTCTATCGCAATTACGGGTGCCGTAGTAACAAAGTAAATGCTATCTAGCTATGCTGTTCACCCATCCCGAGAACATTGTGAGAGAAATGCTACGAGTGACTGCGGCACAACAAAGCCATAAAGCACAGCACTCATCTCCATTGATATTTGCAGTGCTAAAAGATTATGGATTACTCCATTAGACTTTTACACGAAAACCTTATGCTAATCTGATTTTACGGAAACCATTACTTTTAAAACCATTGCTGAGTGACGGAGCAGCAGTTAAAGTGACAGTATATCACCAAAATTTACATTTCAACATTATTTGACATTTAACAGACCAATATCAAAATATGTTTAATTAAAAATGATATTGTATTATGCCATTTTAATTAGACAACATCTCTGATAACACACAACCCAGTAATCAAGGGGTCAAAACATGTAAGAAAAACATGTTGCCTAGGAACAAACAAATGCTCTAATACAGTCTCATATATATATATATATATATATATATATATATATATAATTCACTCATTTTATATTTTGAATCTATAAATACAATTGTCACATCTATTTAATGTCATAAATTATAACTAAATGAATGATAATATATATATATATATATATATATATATATATATATATATATATATATATATAAATACAGTGGATATAAAAAGTCTACACACCCCTGTTAAAATGTCAGGTTTCTGTGCTGTAAAAAATGAGACAAAGATAAATCATTTCAGAACTTTTTCCACCTTTAATGTGAACTATAAACTGTACAACTCAATTGAAAAATAAACTGAAATCTTTTCGGTAGAGGGAAGAAGAAATATAAAAATAAAATAATATGGTTGCATAAGTATGCACACCTTTAAACTAATACTTTGTTGAAGCACCTTTTGATTTTATTACAACACTCAGTCTTTTGGGGTATGAGTCTATCAGCATGGCACATTTTGACTTGGCAAGATTTGCTTACTCTTCTTTGCAAAAACACTCCAAATCTGTCAGATTGCGAGGGCATCTACTGTGCACAGCCCTCTTCAGATCATCCCACAGATTTTCAATCGGATTCAGGTCTGGGCTCTGGCTGGGCCATTCCAAAACTTTAATCTTCTTCTGGTGAAGCCATTCCTTTGTTGATTTGGATGTATGCTTTGGGTCGTTGTCATGCTGAAAGATGAAGTTCCTCTTCATGTTCAGCTTTCTAGCAGAAGCCTGAAGGTTTTGTGCCAATATTGACTGGTATTTGGAAATGTTCATAATTCCCTCTATCTTAACTAAGGCCCCAGTTCCAGCTGAAGAAAAACAGCCCCAAAGCATGATGCTGCCACCACCATGTTTCACTATGGGTATGGTGTTCTTTTGGTGATGTGCTGTGTTGTTTTTGCGCCAAACATATCTTTTGGAGTTATGGCCAAAAAGTTCAGCCTTGGTTTCATCAGACCATAACACATTTTCCCACATGCTTTTGGGAGACTTCAGATGTGTTTTTGCAAAATGTAGCTTGGCTTGAATGTTTTTCTTTGAAAGAAAAGGCTTTCGTCTTGCCACTCTACTCCATAGCCCAGACATATGAAGAATACGGGAGATTGTTGTCACATGTACCACACAGCCAGTACTTGCCAGATATTCCTGCAGCTCCTTTAATGTTGCTGTACGCTTCTTGGTAGCCTCCCAGATCAGTTTTCTTCTCATCTTTTAATCAATTTTGGAGGGAGCTCCAGTTTTTGGTAATGTCACTGTTGTGCCATATTCTCTCCACTTGATGATGACTGTCTTCACTGTGTTCCGTGGTATATCTAATGCCTTGGAAATTCTTTTGTACACTTCTCCTGACTGATACCTTTTAACAATGAGATCCCCTCTGATGCTTTGGAAGCTCTCTGTGGACCATGGCTTTTGCTGTGGGATGCGACTAAGAAGATTTCAGGAAAGACCAACTAGTGCAGCTGAACTTAATTTGGGATTAATCAGAGGCACTTTAAATGATGGCAGGTGTATGCTGACTCCTATTTAACACGATTTGGAATGTGATTACTTAATTCTGAGCACAGCTTCATCCCCAGTTATAAGAGGGTGTGCAGACTTATGCAACCACATTATTTTTATATTTTATTTTTCTTCCCTCCGCCTAAAAGATTTCAGTTTGTTTTTCAATTGAGTTGTACAGTTTATAGGTCACATTAAAGGTGGAAAAAGTTCTGAAATGGGTTATCTTTGTCTCATTCTTTTACAGCACAGAAACCTGACATTTTAATAGGGGTGTGTAGACTTTTTATATCCACTATATATATATATATATATATATATATATATATATATATAAAAGTTCCTTGCCAAAGTACAGTACTTGATTTTACTCATTATAATAATCATGATGTTCCTATTGGCTCCTAGAGCGTTACTACCTACACTTGCGGACAAGAAAGGATTTACGGATGTGGGCCGAGTGCCGTAATGTGGCCGAGCTAAAGATTAAAATTGAAATTATCACAGTTTACGTTCTAAAAACATTTTACCTATTTTCAAGTGTAGTTTTTCAAAAAGCTATTTTGAAAACAACGGTCTTTCAAGTGTGTGTGTGTGTATATATATATATATATATATGTCTGTCCTCCTATATTTGTGTATAAAGAGATGTAGAACAGAGATAATTTTGGTCTTTCTCTATATACATGTATAAATATATGTATGTGGAATATAGGTAAGTGGAATACGATTAACGATGAAAAGAAGCACATATCCTTAAAGGGCCAGTTACCTCACACCCACACACATATATACACACACACACATATATGTATGTGTAGTTACATGTGTATATATATATATACAGTGGGGGGGGAGTATTTGATCCCCTGCTGATTTTGAACATTTGTCCACTGACAAAAAAATGACCAGTCTATAATTTTAATGGTAGGTGTTTTTTAACAGTGAGAGACAAAATAACAATAAAACGCATGTTAAAAAAGTTAAACATTGATTTGCAGATCAGTGAGGGAAATAAATATTTGATCCCCTATTAATCAGCAATATTTATGGCTCCCAGGTGTCTTTTATACAGGTAACAAGCTGAGATTAGGAGCATTCTCTTAAAGGGAGTGCTCCTAATCTCAGCTTCTTACCTGTATAACAGACACCTGTCCACAGGATGTCAGGGACAAAATTGTAGACCTACACAAGTTTGGAATGGGCTACAAGACCATCGCCAAGCAGCTTGGTGAAAAGGTGACAACAGTTGGTACGATTATTTGCAAATGGAAGAAACACAAAATAACTGCCAGTCTCCCTCGGTCTGATGCTCCATGCAAGATCTCACCTCGTGGAGTTTCAATGATCATGAGAACGGTGAAGAATCAGCCCAGAACTACATGGGAGGATCTTGTTAATGATCTCAAGGCAGCTGGGACCATAGTCACCAAGAAAACAATTGTAACACACTACGCCGTGAAGGACTGAAATCCTGCAGCAGTGCCCGCAAGGCCCTCTGCTCAAGAAAGCACATGTACAGGCCCATCTGAGGCTTGCCAATGAACATTTGAATGATTCAGAGGAGAACTGGGTGAAAGTGTTGTGGTCAGATGAGACCAAAGTCAAGCTCTTTGGCATCAATTCAACTCACTGTGTTTGGAGAAGAAGGAATGCTGCCTATAACCTCAAGAACACCATCCCCACCATCAAAAAAGGAGGTGAAAACATTATGCTTTTGGGGTGTTTTTCTGCTATGGGGACAGGAGAACTGCACCGCATCAAAGGGATTATGGACAGGCAATGTGCCATCAAATCTTCGGTGAGAACCTTCCTTCCTCAGCGATAGCATTGAAAAAGGGTTGTGGATGGGTATTCCAGCATGACAATGACCCAAAACACACAGCCAAGGCAACAAAGGAGTGGCTCAAGAGGAAGTACATTAAGGTCTTGGAGTAGCCTATCCAGTCTCCGGACCTTAATCCCATAGAAAATCTATGGAGGGAGCTGAAGGTTCGAGTTGCCAAATATCAGCCTTGAAACCTTATTGACTTGGAGAGGATCTACAGAGGAGTGGGACAAAATCCATCCTGAGATGTGCAAAACTGGTGGCTAACTACAGGAAAAGTCTGACCTCTGCGATCGCCAACAAGGGTTTTGCCACCAAGTACTAAGTCGAAGGGGTCAAATACTTATTTCCCTCATTGACCTGCAAATCAATTTATAACTTTTTTGACATACGTTTTTCTTGTTTGTTTTTTGGGGGGGTTATTTTGTCTCTCACTGTTAAAGTACACCTACCATTAAAATTATAGACTGATCATTTCTTTGTCAGTGGACAAACATTCGAAATCAGCAGGGAATCAAAAACTTTTCCCCCCCACTGTATATATATATATATATAAATATATATACTGTATATATTATCCTTCATAAATGTATTTATTTATATTCATATACATAAACATATATATAGAAAGGAGAGATAATGAGACAGAGAAGCTAATATATAGACCCATATATTTTTTATCAATGTTCACATATTTTTATAAAATGTTACTTAGATTGCTCCATATTTGCCTTGCTAGATAGATTGTCCCAGCAGATATGACTTCACTCTGCACACATCCACTATTTTGGTGCAGTTCTGTGTGTAGAGGGAAGAAGAAGGACATTTCCAACAAAAACAGGCTGCTCGTTGGTGTTTCTAAGGGGAATGCCTGACATACAGGGCAGGGCAGGAAGTACAGCCTCTATCAATGATGTCACTTTTGTTCTGGGAACACACTCCCTGTCAGTTAAAAGCATTCCCATAGAGCTTAATGGTCACACACCCCTGCAATCTGATTGGTTGAAGTAATTTAGGAGGAGGAACACCACTCTCTCTATGCAGTGAAGCGAGGTGTCAGTGAAAAATCAACACACACAAAAACGTCCATACTTCAAAAATTAAAAAAGTATTTCAACCTACTTTTAGGAGATCTTTACAGTGGTGTGGTCCAAACTGTGCTGAATTAACTGGCCCTTTAAGGCCAGCACTGTCTCTCAAAACATATTTGGGCTGATCGATCAGTCTTAGGAGTGAGTGATTTATAGGTGACCATCTTAGCATACTGTATTCCAGCAGAGTGCAACATGCTCACAATTCTCGGTGGTCTAAGGGTCATTCCAATCGCAATACAGGGATAAATCAGAGTAGCATGATAAAGTGGGTGATAGAGGAGATTCAAGGAGAGTGAGATAATACTTGTTTAGAGAATTTAAATCACAATTTTATGAAAATAGCAGTTATTTTTGACAGAAAAAAACAGGGCTTTTTGGATGTACAGCAATTCCCAGTTTAGTGCTTCACATGCGTTCCTGCATGCAGGAGAGCTATGTGAAACAGCAGAAAATAGGACATTTTAATGCCATACAGCATTGAGCAGTGATTGAAAGAGCTAAACGTGGTTTGGAGCTAAAAAACCTTGTTGCGCTAGGTTTAGCACTCAGCAGGAAATTACAGTGAAAAAGAGTGCTATAGCGAATCAGCGCTCAAAGCATTAGCATAAGTGGGGTACACCTGTACCAAGAAGGGATTGACAGACCGCCAGTCTATACGTTTTTATAATTTTGTAAGTTCCAGCTGTCGATTTCTCTTTAAATGAGCTTTCCTCATGTCAGATATACATCCTATTATTTGCCATTTGTGTCTTGTTTGTTTTTTGGGGGGGTTATTTTGTCTCTCACTGTTAAAGTACACCTACCATTAAAATTATAGACTGATCATTTCTTTGTCAGTGGACAAACATTCGAAATCAGCAGGGAATCAAAAACTTTTCCCCCCCACTGTATATATATATATATATAAATATATATACTGTATATATTATCCTTCATAAATGTATTTATTTATATTCATATACATAAACATATATATAGAAAGGAGAGATAATGAGACAGAGAAGCTAATATATAGACCCATATATTTTTTATCAATGTTCACATATTTTTATAAAATGTTACTTAGATTGCTCCATATTTGCCTTGCTAGATAGATTGTCCCAGCAGATATGACTTCACTCTGCACACATCCACTATTTTGGTGCAGTTCTGTGTGTAGAGGGAAGAAGAAGGACATTTCCAACAAAAACAGGCTGCTCGTTGGTGTTTCTAAGGGGAATGCCTGACATACAGGGCAGGGCAGGAAGTACAGCCTCTATCAATGATGTCACTTTTGTTCTGGGAACACACTCCCTGTCAGTTAAAAGCATTCCCATAGAGCTTAATGGTCACACACCCCTGCAATCTGATTGGTTGAAGTAATTTAGGAGGAGGAACACCACTCTCTCTATGCAGTGAAGCGAGGTGTCAGTGAAAAATCAACACACACAAAAACGTCCATACTTCAAAAATTAAAAAAGTATTTCAACCTACTTTTAGGAGATCTTTACAGTGGTGTGGTCCAAACTGTGCTGAATTAACTGGCCCTTTAAGGCCAGCACTGTCTCTCAAAACATATTTGGGCTGATCGATCAGTCTTAGGAGTGAGTGATTTATAGGTGACCATCTTAGCATACTGTATTCCAGCAGAGTGCAACATGCTCACAATTCTCGGTGGTCTAAGGGTCATTCCAATCGCAATACAGGGATAAATCAGAGTAGCATGATAAAGTGGGTGATAGAGGAGATTCAAGGAGAGTGAGATAATACTTGTTTAGAGAATTTAAATCACAATTTTATGAAAATAGCAGTTATTTTTGACAGAAAAAAACAGGGCTTTTTGGATGTACAGCAATTCCCAGTTTAGTGCTTCACATGCGTTCCTGCATGCAGGAGAGCTATGTGAAACAGCAGAAAATAGGACATTTTAATGCCATACAGCATTGAGCAGTGATTGAAAGAGCTAAACGTGGTTTGGAGCTAAAAAACCTTGTTGCGCTAGGTTTAGCACTCAGCAGGAAATTACAGTGAAAAAGAGTGCTATAGCGAATCAGCGCTCAAAGCATTAGCATAAGTGGGGTACACCTGTACCAAGAAGGGATTGACAGACCGCCAGTCTATACGTTTTTATAATTTTGTAAGTTCCAGCTGTCGATTTCTCTTTAAATGAGCTTTCCTCATGTCAGATATACATCCTATTATTTGCCATTTGTGTCTCAGCGTCATCTTTAACCCTTACATCTTAATCTTTACCGCAAATGTTATATACCGTATATACTCGAGTATAAGCCGAGTTTTTCAGCCCTTTTTTTAAGGCTAGAAGGGGCCCCCTCGGCTTATACTCGAGTCACTCGCACCCCGTGTCTCTCTAACCCCCGTGTCTCTCTAACCCCCCCCGTGTCTCTCTAACCCCCCCATGTCTCTCTAACCCCCGTGTCTCTCTCTCTACCCCTGTGTCTCTCTAAGCCCCCCGTGTCTCTCTAAGCCCCCTGTGTCTCTTTCCCTCCCAGCCTCCTCATCCTCAACCCCCCTCCTCATTCTAAACCCCCCTCCTCACTTTACCCCTCTAAATACCTCCCCCTCTCCCTTTCCCCTCACTTACCTCCATCTGCAGCTGCTCCTCCACCCTCTGCTCCTTCCTGCGTCGGCACCCGGTATATGCTAATGACGTGACGTCACATGCACGCCACGTCATTAGCATTGGCCTGGTCAAGACGCAGGAAGGAGCGTTGAGGCCGGAGGAGAAGCAGCAGATGGAGGTAAGTGAGGGGAAAGGGAGAGGGGGAGGTATTTAGAGGGGTAAAGTGAGGAGGGGGTTTAAGATGAGGAGGGGTAAAGTGAGGACGGGGGTTTAGGATGAGGATGGGGGGTTTAGGATGAGGATGGGGGGGTTGAGGAGGGGGGCTGAGGAGAGAGATTTTGGAGGGGCGCTGAGGAGAGAGGTTGAGGCGGGAGGTTTAGGATGAGGATGGGGGGTTGAGGAGGGAGGTTTAGGAGGGGGGGTTGAGGATGAGGAGAAGGGTTGAGGAGGGGGTTGAGGATGAGGAGGGGGGTTGAGGAGGGGGTTGAGGATGAGGAGGGGGGTTGAGGAGGGAGGTTGAGAATGAGGAGGGGGGTTGAGGAGGGAGGTTGAGAATGAGGTGGGTGTTGAGGAGGGGGGTTGAGGATGAGGAGGGGGTTGAGGAGGGTGATCAGGGAGGGGGGAAGAGACACAGGGAAGGGAGAGGGGGGAAGAGACACAGGGAAGGGAGATGAGTGAAGAGACACAGGGGAGGGAGAGGGGAGAAGAGACACAGGGGAGAGAGAGGGGGGGCAAGAAAAGGGCACACAAGAGGGGGACACAGAGGGCACAAGAGGGACACAGGGGGCAGCACATTTCCAACCCTCGGCTTATACTCGATTCACTCATTTTTCCCAGTATTTTGTGGTAAAATAGGTGCCTCGGCTTATACTGGGGTCGGCTTATACTCGGGTGTATACGGTACTTTTTCAAATATTAAAGACATTTCTTAATAATATGCCATGAGCTGTTGTACATTTTACTAATATGCTTTACCATACTGAGGACATCAAGAAAACATTGCAGGAGTAAAACTGAAATATTTCTTTGGTTTCAAACGTATTACTGCTCTCAATGTTTATAGTTTATAGTAAATTGAGGTTGAAAAAAGAAGTTCAGCTTTTCTTAGATCTCCTCTGATCCTTGTAATTCATGAATTGGTAATTGATCCAGAGGAAGGCAAACAAGAAATCGATTGAAACATTGCCAACTTTCTCAGAGAGGGAAAAATTCCTTCCTGATGCCAAATTCGGATTACACACTGGATCTGTATCCTTCCTTCTCTATTTATCCAACATAACCCTATATGCCCTTTTTACTAAAAAATATATTGTCCCCTTTTTTAAAGTTATCTATGGAATTTGCTTTTGCAACCTTTTTGGTAGCGTTTTACAGTCTGACTGTTTTTACTGTGAATAAACTTTTTCTTCCTTAAGGTGGAATCTTCTTTCTTCTAACTTCAAGGGCTGACCTCTTGACAGTTGAAAACCTCTTAGCACAAAAAGTTTCCCTGGTAAAGGCTTTTATTGACCTTGGACATATTTGTATAAGGTAATCATATCCCTCTTAACGGGATGAAAAAATATGTTTCATTTGGTTAGTCTTTCGTCACAATGTAATCTCTCCATTACCCTTATTCATTTTGCTACCCTTCTCTGCACCATTTCCAATTATATCCTTCTTTTGATGTGGCGCGCAAAATTGTAATTTTTTTTCTAAATAAGGCCACCACAGTTAAAAAAAAAAAAAAAAAAAAAAAAAAAAAAAGACTCTTTGCTTGTCAAGTATGTTCCAAACTAACAATATTACTAGCTGTGTATACCAGTCTGAAATTTTGAAGACCATGTTTAGGAATGTATCACTTCCTCAAAGCTGAATCATGAGGGTGTATCATTGGAAGAAGAGGTGCAGAAAGGGGGAACAATAAGCCTTTGTTAACATAATTTTATAAGATTGAAAGTGACACACCTTCTCACGGGCCCAGAAGCACACGTTTTGCTTCAGGAAATGCAACAATAGCTCCCCAGAAACGTAAAGCCCTTATCAAACAAAAAATGTCCACCAGTGTATCGTGAATTAATTCTCTATCCATCAGTAGAGGCATCTATCTATCTATCTCATTTTTTTTTTCATCATGCTGTTAAATCTCATCTGCCATTTAGCTGCCTATCCTTCTAATTATTGTAAGTCTCTTTGCAGTGAAAGTACATCATTTATGTGATTTAATTACCTTACACAATTGAGTATCATCAGCAAATATGTAGACATTAGTTTCCACTATTAGTTCTAAATGATCAATAAATATGTTAAAAAGGAGAGGACCTAAGTACTGAACCCTGAGGAACCCAATTTACTACATTAATCTAATCTCAGTATTTCCCATTCATAGCAACCGTTTGTTTCCTGTCCATTAGCCAGTTTCTATCCTTGTGCATATATCTACTGCAATTCCATTATACTTTATTTTGTACAATGCCCTCCTAATGTGGCACTGTATTAAAAGTCTTTACAAAATTCAAAAACACTACATCCACTGAGTTGCCTTGGTCCAAGTTCCTACTTACCTCCTTGTAGAAACTATTTAGATTTGTTTGACATGATCTGTTGCTCATAAATCCACATTGATTCATACTTATTATCTTATTCACATGGATATATTCCTGTATACTGTGCCCTAGCAACCCTTCCAAGAGCTTACAGACTGCAGGGGTTAGTTGTACATATCTGTAGTTCCCTAGATTTGCTCTTACTCCCTTCTTAAGTAAACTTATCATGTCTGCTTTCCCCAGTCATCTGGTACATAGTTTGTGAAGTGTGAGTCTTGAAAAATTAGTTATGATGTTTTGGCTATTACAGAATACAGTTCTTCAGTAATTTTGGATGTGTTTCATCAGGACCTGGGGCTTTATTAACATTTACGTTTTCCAGCCTCTTGTGGATTTCTTCCGGCGTCAATCATTTGTTTGGTCAAGGTAGTGATCCCCCATTTTATTACAATATTTATCAATCGGCCATTTTCACATTTTAAGGTTCTAATCTTTTCTTTCCTAGCATTCTTTGCATTAATATATTTTAAAAAAAAAAGGTTAAGGCTAGATTTTTTTGCAATTGTACTTCATATTCCAAATGAGGGCGTACTAGGGATTTGTCTAGTGGCAAAATTATATTTGCTTCCCTTGCTTCTATACCCTTCTTAATACATGCCAATATTTGATTTGCCTTTGCAGCTGCTGCTAGGCATTGAGCACTGTTACCTAGGTGGTTGTCCACAAGTACTGCCAAATCCCTTTCAATATCAGATACCACAAGATATGCTCCATTAAGATTATAAATTGCATGGCTATTTTTCCTTCCCAAATGCATAACTTTACATTTATTCATATTAAATCTCATCTGCCATTATGATAACCATTCCTCTTATTTATGTAAATCCTTTTGAAGAGAAAGTAAATCATTGTCTAATTTAATTACCTTGCACAACTTCGTGCCATCAGCAGAAATGGAGACACTACTTTCCAGTCCCAAGTCATTAATAAATATGTTAAAAAGGAGAGGACTTAATACTGAACCCTGAGGAACCCCACTTACCACATTAGTCTAAACAGAGTATGTTCCATTTACCACAACCCTATGTTGACTCCTACATAAAATCCTGTTCAAATAGACATAAAGCCATATTAAATTCCAAGCCTGTAGAGGCACCAGTACACCCGCAAAGCCTGCAGGCTTGAAATTCTGCCACGTTACAGAGCTATCACATTCAACCATGCCGCGACCAATGGGCTGGTGACACAAACCCGTAAACCATTCCTGTGCACGTTGGATGTGCGGCCGTGAACATGATCGATTAGTTAAACCCCTAGTTACGTGTTTAGATGGAGCCAATGGTAAAAGAGATTGTCATCATTACTTCACTAAAAATGGAGGCTAGATTTAACTCATAATTATGAGTTACGATCGGACCAGCATTCCAGAAATAATTCAATATTAATAAATCCATAAATATGATATTTTAGTCCATTCGAGTTCCATTATATGTATTAACACATTCATTGCTGGGATCGATATAACACGGAAATTATACAGAAAAAAAAAGTATTTTTTCTTGCAGATTTGCAAGCTTGAGAATGTTGTGCTATTAATTTTAATACCTAACATCACTTTCCCTTACATTTTAAGTACAGTAGTGTGTTGATATTTGCATTTACAGTGCTATGGATAGGACTTTAACCCCCTTGCGGGTCCTCTCTAGTACCCATACGCTTTTCGGCTCCATTTGCGGGTTATGCGTTTGAACGACAATGGATTTGTAGCAATTTAATAGCGATTTGTGAACTAAACATTTACAGGATTGACAGATCAAAGGCTTTGCACCAACAGAGTTCTGATTTTGACAGCTCATAGGGTTTTTCCGCATGTAACCCGCAGATCATTTGCAGGTAGCTGTATGAGGCCAATTTAATAGCTGTAAGTCTAGCGGCGTGCCGTTACGGGCTACGGGTTTTCTTGTTGGGGGAATTTAATAGGGCTGATATTCTTGTATATTATCCCTTATTAACCCTTCTAAAAACTATCCCACTACAGAAGTGAGGCTCACTGGTCTATAATTCCCCAGATTTGGACTGGACTAGCACGTGGCACAGGTAGTATCTCATAAAATACTACCTTGGAGGTCCTTGCTTTAAGCTTTTTCCCTAGTTCTTTAAAATAATTCTTTAGAACACTCCATCTTTCACTAACTATGTCATTAGTACCAATACGTACAAAGACCGCCGGTTAATTTCCAGCCATTTCACAATAATTTATCTACCTGATCCACAACATGCTGAATCCGAGCACCCGTGAGACAGCAAACTGTTCGCTTGCTGGGATCTAGGTAACAAATCACCCTGTCTACCTTCCTAATAGTAGAGTCCCCTACCACCAAAACCTGTCTGCTCTGCCTAATCTGCCCTACCACTCCTCCAGTAGAACTATTCTCCCGGCTGTTAGAGGGAACAGCTCTATCTGGCATTGCCATTCCTGAATGGACATCCCAAACAGTTTTAGTCAATCTGACAAATCTGTTGGTGTTTGCCAGCTCAGAACTGGCCTGCCTCCTCCTCGTGTTCTCCCTGCTTCCCCTTGTAACTGTACCCCAGCTACCTCCCTGGACATCCTCACTAGCCGCATCTCCACACTCCATACTAGGCCCAGCCAAACTGTGCTCAGTGAGCATCAACTACCTTTCCAGTGGAGCAATATAGTAAGTGCTGCAATTCTCCTCTCCAGGTCTCCAATTTGAGCTTCCAGAGAGGCAACATGCTCACAGCTCTCACAGAGGTATGGACCCTGGATCATCTGTTCCAGTAGTGCATACATATGACAGGATGTACACTGAGTGAGGTTGCCACTGGATTGACTCATAATTATTGTCTACAAAAATTCAGTGGGAAAAATAAATAAATGTCGGGATTATTAAACGACATATATTTTCTAAATACTTAGAATAATACATTTTGAGTTCAGAATCAATTTATAGACACATCTTCCTCTATATAAAATAATATTTATTGATAATAACAAATACCAACTAATCTAATATATTTATATAAAAAACGATGTATCAGATTAATTGCAAATAAGATAAAATCACATCAGCCAGTAGGCTATGATTAGGCGTGGCTCTGTCGGCCATCTTGGAAATTTAAACAAAAAAAATTGAATTTCACTAAGCATAATTCTAGTAAATATAACGACAATTTACCTCTTAATATAATATATAGGATATAAAATCTCAAGCACATGCTTCCATAATAATATGTTGTGGGTTTTGGCAATTTATATGGTGACATTATTAATATCAATAAGCTTTATTAATATTAATTAATAATTTACATATTTCACATATTTGCCAATTTTTACTAACTTCTGAATTCTTATTACACAATATATTAAGAGCTTTGGCCTCATGAAATAAACAGAACTGTATTATGTGAGAATATATTTATTATAAAGGAATAAAAATAATAATACAGTATATTTTAATAACAAGTTGGTATAACAATTGTAACAGATATATCAAGGTACATCAATTATAAATTGTTATTTATTATTACATTATCCACATAATCATATAAAAAGACATGCACAATATGCTTACTATAATTAAATATGGTAGATTATAACATCAGAGATGGTTTTAATTATTTTGGTATGTTTCACATATCTATTTATTAAGCTATCATACTCTTTTAATATCTTAGAATTTTAAAGTTAAATTATAGTATTATCTAATAAAGATATTTTCTCTAATTAAAAAGAGAACATGTTTTTCATTAAAATTAATTATTGAATATACTAAATTGCTATAAAAGCTGATATTTTGTAATATTTATAAAATAAACTTACAAATTATCGTACAAAATATATCAAAATATATTGGCCCTCATTCAATTGCAATTCTGCCAATTGAATAGCGCTCTAAATAAGCATTTAACATATTTTTTTTAAAGAAGTTTTTAGTTAGTAAACATCTTTTCAAAAGCAAGGTTTTCACTAACTAAAAACGTATTTAAAAAAAATATGTTAAATGCTTATTTAGAGCGCTATTCAATTGGCAGAATTGCAATTGAATGAGGGCCATTGTATTTATCAGATAATATTGATATAGCAATTTATTCTATATTATAATAATAAAATATTTCAATGATTGTAATCAAAATGAAATAACATATAAAGAAATTTTATACTTTAGATCATACCTGGTTCTTTTGTTTGGTTTCATCAAATGATTGGAATTTTGGATCTTTTGAGAAGTTCTTGATATGTGAGTGTGAAAATTATTTTCTTAGCAAGCTGTCTAAGTTTCTTTGTAAAATACATGTTTGATTTCTATGTGTTGGGAAAAATCCCAATAGTTTTAAGGTATATAGTATATTCTTTCTAGGAGTTTACCCAAGTGTGTCTATGTGTCTCCTTGTCCTTGGTCCTCCCAGCTCCCCTCCTTTTTTCCTTTCAGTCTTTTTCTCCAATCAGGACATGTGTGTGTCAGCCAAACACATATTCTTATGATGTCATCACATATTTAAATCTTAATAATGAATATATATTTTTATATAAACATTGTATTCCTTGAACCCCAAGATGGGGTTCTTGGACCTTCAAATTATCCTAGGAATTTCCATAAACTCACTAATGAACTTTGACATTAACAAGCTATAAACCAAATTATAACCCAGACATGGGACCTCATTCAATTATCGGCCATAAAACGGCAGCAAAGCTGCGATTCCTTGCGGGGCTCCCGTTACCTTGCAATTCAAATAGACGGCGCCGCAAGGATATCCCCCTTACAACCGGCCGCATATCTTGCAACCGGCCGTAAGCTCAGAAATCTTTTAAAGCAAATATAAATTCAAGACGGCACTGTAAAGCTCTGTAAATGCTAGGCATCATAATGGGGGACATGAGGATTAATAGCAACCCCCTCTCAAGCTTGCACATCAGCCCAAATCCGATATTTCATTAACTGTTTATTTTCCGGCCGCAGCGTGGATGGGTCTGAGGTGCTCCAAGCCCTCGGGACTTTGTCCACGGATATTTGACATAAATAAAAATAAAAATTATTTACGGATTTGAATGTAGGGGAATGTTGTGCTATGAATGCTAACACCTACAATCACTTTATCGTCTCAGCAGAGTGCAGGATGGCTTTATTATGGCTTTATTATGTGCTTAATTGTGTGCTTGCGGGACCTTTTTGCTGCAAGTAAGCTGCGGCTCGATTTTAGCCTTGCAGAGAGGGTTCCCGGAGCAATTGAATAGCAACCAGGATTTGCTTGCGGCCGAAACTCTTGCGGCCGTTTAAGATCAAAGGCTTTCCTACGGCGCGTGCGGCCGCAAGGGATAACAAGGCGCCGGCCGCAAGCCTGCCGGAGTCCCCGGCCGGAAGGGAATAGAATAGGCAAATAGCCTGCGGCCGGTCCTTGCGGCCCCGCCTCTCCTACGGCCGATAATAGAATGAGGCCCATGGTCAATAAAGAGTGACATTTTATATATACACAGGAGAAATTAATAGTCTATGGAAATAGATAATGTCTGGTTATACCATTTTTGCCCTAGTGAATTTATCTTAAATCTTATCTTTTTAATTAGCTCAGAAATTATGTAGATATTTGTCTCTATAGAACAAAAGGACTCTTTAAGAAATTTCCTTCAGTGAGAATCTGTGAAAAATATATCTCTACATAGCTATTCTAATAATGAAAATGCATGCGCATATATATATATATATATATATATATATATACATATATATATATTTGAACTCCCTCCTTTTATTTAAAACTTGTGCACTTATACTAGAACTACACTTGACACTAGAACTGTTCGCAATCTCACAAGTTCGCTCCTTCCCCTGTTTATATTAGCTTCTGACTACTCACCTGGACAAAATTAGTGCACACAGCAAATAAACACACTTTACTTGGTGGAAGTAAATCCCAGTTGCAAAATGTTGACCAGTTATTTTCTGTATTTTATCTACTTGTCCCAGTCTATACGCTGTATTCCTACAGTTAGACCATTAAAATCTCCCCTTTTAAAATGTAAGAAGTTTTGTTGGCCCTTATAACTTTGTGAAACTCAACTTCAACTGAGACTGTTATGATCGCTGTTCTCAAAGAATTTCCCTTTGTTGATAGTGTAATATCTTAATTTTTAATAGCTTGTCCAGACTTGCCATAGCATTCCTCCCCAGAAATTGACATCTTTTTGTGGCTACAGTCACCATATTGGAGCCCAGGAAAATAAAATCTGCCACTGCCTCTACTTCTCACCATCTGTTTGCCAATAACTGAGATTGCTGTCTGTCATGGTCTTTGCCTTTTTTACTCTGATCAGCAGGCCAGCTTTTGCACTCTCTTCTTTCACCCTCATTAATACGTCCTTTAGTTCCTACTCACTTTCAGGCATCGGAGTAGTTTAACCTTTATATCTAAGGCTGAATATATTTCTTCCAGCAATATTATGGCTTTGGATTCATCCATACTGGCCTTACTTATAATGTATTTAGCGTATAAGTTGAAGAAATAAGGTGACCAAATACAACCTTGTTACACTCCATTCCCAATTTTGAACCATTGTGCTGACATCAGCCCAGCCTGCTTTTCAGCTTCATGATAGTCCAGCATACAGACAGAGCTGGCCCTGCACCTGATAGACACCTGTGGGAGGAGATACGCTTCTCAGCTTTAGGGGAAAACTGACAGTTAAAAAGCTAAGAAAAAATATTGTGTATGCCCAGGAAACAAACATATGAACTTTACTTTTAAATGCACTACAGTGGGCCTTTAACTGTGTTTGTGATCCCACTATCTATGTATCCATCTTTTTATCTATTTATATCTTTCTGCAACAGTATATGGCCAGAAAAGGAAAGTAATTTATACAAGACTGTACCCTCAGTTAGAAGGACATATCTTTACTGAGGTCATTGTTTATGTACAATAAAAGCACAAAGAGTGAACAGCCTGTAGCCAAGTGTTTTATTGTTGTGGAAACAAACATAAATCAATCTGGTACATACTTCTGTATTTAATATATTTATGTATTGTTCCATTATCTGCACATAAAAACCTTTTGTCTTTTGCCCTTTGTATAAAACCTTGTTTGATGCAGATGATCTATTATCTGAGCCAGTGTGCTATGTAATGCTAACCATTAGGCATACATGACTTAAACATTGTTAATTTTAAAGTATATTTATATGTGGAATGAAGCAGCAATACAATTATAGCTTAAAGCGTGGGGCTTATCTGGGTTATTCAGGGTTGTCTAGTTACTCATATTTAGTTTATATGTGTGAACAGATTATGACTCCCTGATTTTCTGGAAATAGAGTGACAGGTGGAGTATATGCAGGTGAATTCTCATATGGAAATATGTTTAACTCTGCCTTGCAGCTTGAGATTTATATTCATTAGTGATATTGTGATATAAGTTCTCACTCACTGAAAACTAACAAGAGGAGCTAATTGTTTCCATGGTCTATTGAATTTTAAGAAACCCTATTCAATAATTTCTACAACAGTGTTCAATATTAAACCAACTTGCATATACTAGAGTATCAGTCTCCAGTTGTGATGTTGTTATCCACCTGTATAAGGTCATTAAGGGAGGCAATTGCACAAAATGATCAAACATTTACAAAATTCTATGAGGTAGTAGTTACAATGCTATTACAATCGCCCTGCTGCGAGCAACGTATGAGCTACGCAGCAGGGCCATACGTATCAACACTGCGTAAATGTACATGAGGAGTGACAACCTGCGATATGATATCGCAGGCTCCCGCACCTCAAAAAGTAGTGATGGGGTCCTAAACGGGACCTCCGCGGCAGTCCCCCACATAAGCCCTGCCGTGGGGGGTACTCCAACTACCCCCCCCCGGCACCTAAAATTAACCCCCCCTCTATGCGTGGGTCCCCATCGGGACCCCCGAAGTGTCCTCACATTAGCACCTTGCTGCAGGGGTCCATAGGGACCCCCGCAGCCCCCATACATTAACCCCATGCAGCGGGGGTCCCCGATCGGCACCGATCAGGCCCCTGCTGCATTTCATACTTTTAAATTCCCTGCCGCGGCTCCTTAAAGGGTCCGCGGCACACTATTACGCAATCCCGGCCGCAGCACCTAAAATTAACCCCCCTTTATGCTGGGGGTCCCCATCGGGGCCCCCCCAAGTGTCCCCACATTAACCCATTGCAGCGGGGGGTCCCTGATCTGCATTGATCAGGTCCCCTGCTGCATTTAAAAGTTTTAAATTCCCCGCCGCGGCTCCTTAAAGGGGCCGCGGCACACTATTACCCAATACCGGCCCCGCAGCCCCACCACATTAACCCCCTGCAGCAGGGGTCCCCGATCGGCACCGATCGTGACCCTGCTGCATTTCAATGTTAAATTTCCCACCTCGCGAGTCCTTAAAGGACCGTAAAGGTCCTGAAAGGACTTGCACTCAAAATATTAACCCCAGGCAATTATAATTAACCCTATAATTCGTGGGGGTCAATACAGACCCCCATAAGGCCTTAATTAACCCTGTCACTCATGGTGGTCAATACAGACCCCCATAAGGCCTTAATTAACCCTATAACTCATGAAGGTCAATACAGACCCCCATAAGGCCTTAATTAACCCTATAACTCATGGTGGTCAATACAGACCCCCATAAGGCCTTAATTAACCCTATAACTCATGGTGGTCAATACAGACCCCATAAGGCCTTAATTAACCCCGTCACTCATGGTGGTCAATACAGACCCCCATAAGGCCTTAATTAACCCCGTCACTCATGGTGGTCAATACAGACCCCCATAAGGCCTTAATTAACCCTATAACTCATGAAGGTCAATACAGACCCCCATAAGGCCTTAATTAACCCTATAACTCGTGAAGGTCAATACAGACCCCCATAAGGCCTTAATTAACCCTATAACTCATGAAGGTCAATACAGACCCCAATAAGGCCTTAATTAACCCTATAACTCATGAAGGTCAATACAGACCCCCATAAGCCTCTATTTAACCCCATCAGTCCCATAACGGTATATTATGACCATTATGCGCCTGTTACAACCCAACATTAAGCACATAAGTGCTATGACGGTCCTCAAGGACCATCATGACACTAACTACAAACACTACACTATAACCCCCAATAAACCATTTCATCTAAACTAACCCCCCTCTACACTAATCTATTAACACTTACACTACCTACCTTACAGAAATAAAAAAAACCTACAGTACAGAAAAAAAAAACTACAGTACAGAAAAAAAACAAATACATTACAACCCCCCCCCCCCCCCCACTACAGAAAATAATAAATTACACACCTGAAAAGGAAAGACAGATATACACAATACAATACATATAATACATTACAGAATATGTTGGCGCGTTATAAATAAACGATAATAACATTACATATATTACATTACATATATTACATATAATACATTACATTACCTACATTACATTACATTAAATATATTTCATATAATATATTACATACATTACATTACATACATTACATATAATATATTACATATAATATATTACATATAATACAAATCAAATACCCCCTATCTATCTAACATACAATCTATTTAATATAAAATAAATCCTAACTATATCAAATACATCCCCCTATCTATCTAATATACAATAAATCCTAACTACATACACAGACCCTAATTCTAAGCTAAAATAAAATAATTACAGTCCTAACTACGCAGACCCTAATTCTAAGCTAAAATAAAATAATTAAGACCACTTACCTTTAAGATGTCCCTTGCGATCACTAACCTAGGGGTAAAACAAAACAAAATAATTAGTACAAAACATTAACATGAAATAAATAAACATTATATACATTCTAAATATTCTACTCACCTTTCCAGCATGTCCCGTCATTGTTCAGCTCTTCCGGCGCGGCCCTATTAAAAAAACACAATACATTAATACAATATACAAACAAGAAATAAAATAAACATATAAATATCTAAATATACATTTAACTTACCTCCCCGCGATGTCCCCGGCCTCCTCCCCTTCAGCCCCGGCTGGGCCCCGGAACCATCCGCGCTTTAAAAAAAAAAGGGAGGAAATTGGCAATGGCAGCTTGTGATTGGCTGAAAAAGCTGTCTATCAATTTCAGCCAATCAGAAGTCGTCAATGTGTGAGCTGGATTTGTTGCTGAACTAGTTACATAATTACATAGTAATTAAGGTTCAAAAAAGACTTTCAGTCCATCAAGTTCAACCTGTTAAGATCTCCACTGATCTGCAATATGTGGATTAGTTATGAATTAATTTGTTGTTAAATCATTATTAATTATTATATTATAGTGCTGCACCCAAGAGGGAAAGCTACTCGTGCCAGGGGTGTATCAAGTTATGCTAGGGAAGCTGTGGTGGGTCAGGTAAGGTAGCAAGGTACAGAAAGTAAAGTGGCATAATATGTTATATGAAGTGCATATTTATTGAAGTGAAGGAGGCAGTGTTGAAATGAGAGTACAAGATTATTATAGACTAGCGACTTGCCCGTCAAAAAATGACGGCAATGTGATGTATATGTTTGTGAAGTTGTTTAGTTATTTAAATATATTTTTGACCCTTGTAAGTATTGTGATATGAAGATGTATTTTTGTAAAACGTTGATGTAATGGTTTTTAAAAATGAATTTTGTATCTGAAGAATTGTTCACTTTAATATACATAGAATCCAGAGGAAAGTAAAAAGTAAAAAGACTTTTTGCAACGTGCCGAATTTTAACATGAAGTTTAAAATATATGTAAGGAATAACCTTGAAAGTATATATTTTTAAAATTGAACTTTATTTTTTATGTAACTTTGGAATTTTTGCAAAACATTTGTGTAATTTTGAACATTATAAACAGGAACATAGTAAATACATTTTGTAACATAATTTTGAATTAAAAGTATTAACATTTGAATGTAAAAACAGTTTAACTTTAAATTAATCAGTATTAACATGCAATTTGTATCAGAATAATTGTTAAGTTTAATATACATTGAATGTAGAGGAAGGCATACAGTAAAAACTCTCCTTAAACCGTACGTAATTAAAGTAATTCATTACTGAGCACATAAACTGGCGATAAACATGAATGAAACATTAACATAGTGACTTAACATTTTAACATAATTTTTCATAGAAATGCAAGGCAAGTATTTTGTGAGGCGAATTATCCATAAACATGACTTCCATTAATTATGACTGAATTAAACAACCAATTGTTTTGTATTTTTGAATGTTTTTCCAAAATGTTTGCATGGCTTTAGTTTGTATCCTGCAAAGTTATAGTACTTCATAGTAGACAATGTTTTTAGTAAAAATACGTCCATCTTCTAATAAATCACCTTGACTTTCATTGTTTTCAATGTAAACTTTAATAGCCTGTGGATTTTTGCACCGTGACAACGCAACGTACAATTGACCATGTGCAAAAACTGGTTCTTCCAAGTAAATACCCACAGATTTGAAAGTCTGACCTTGTGATTTATTAATGGTCATGGCAAATGCCATAATAATGGGAAATTGTCTTCTTTGAAGTATAAAAGGGAGACTACTTTCACTTGGTGCTAAATCTATTCTTGGTATGAAAACTCTCTCTCCTTTATGGGTCCCAGTTAAAATTTCAGCATCTATAAAATGGTCCTTTAATTGTTGAACAATTAATCTTGTGCCATTGCATAGGCCTTTTTTGGGGTTCATATTTCGCAGTAACATGATAATTGCACCTTTCTTTAGCTGCAAAATATGTGGTGGCATTCCAGAAGGAGTTAAAGAGTTAATGAATTCAGTTGAAAAGTTTGCCTGACTTTCATTGTCATCAGCAAGTACAGAATCAGCACTGTGATAATTTCTTTGTGGTGCATTAATTTTTTTTAAGATTTCATTATTGAGTATTAATGCATCTTTATTTTTACATGTCAGTATGACTTGGTTGGCAAGCTCAGAATATTCTTCGTTATTTATGCTCCCTTCAAATATAGCCGATATAATATCTTGTTGACAAATCATATGAGGTGGGATCTCTACAGTGTCGTCAGGTAAATGTAGTATTTTTTCTGTTCTTCCTTCTCCAATTTTAATAAGCCAATCATTGAAATCAGTTTGGCCTTCTGATCTCATATTTTGTTGCAGTTGAAGATGGGTAAAATGTTTCCATACTGTACTTGACTTTATACATGTTTCAATAATGTCTGTTCGATTTCCATGTACAACGACAGGTAATGTTTGTCTAAAATCGCCACCCAACAAAATTACCTTTCCACCAAATGGAAAAATATTATCCATGACTTCACGAAGCAAACGGTCAATACATTGGAGGGCATAGCATGACATCATTGTGGCCTCATCTATTATAATTAATTTACATTTCTTCAATTTCTTTGCTTGTAAGGATGTCATGCGAATATCTGACACTGAATTTTCCAAAATAGGCACTGGCAGTTTGAATCCACTATGAACAGTTCTTCCACCTTCTAATAAAAGTGCAGCAATTCCAGTAGTGGCAAACGCCATTGCTATTTGTCCTTGTGCTCGTACTGAACTCATTAATAAATTGTACAAATATGTTTTCCCTGATCCGCCAGGTCCATCAAGATAGAAATAACGCTCTGTCACCATGTCATCATCTATAGCATTTTTAATGGCATGAAATGCTTGCAATTGTAGTGTATTTAAAGTTGCAAGTCTTTCTTGTGTTCTTTCTGCTTGTAGTTGAATGTCATAGTCTTCAAAGTTAATGTCATCTATTAGACCTGGATCAGGCAAATTAAAACTTGCACAACTTAATCCATGAGTTAAAAAGACTTCTTGAATTTCCATTAAGGCTTTTAAGTGTGCAATGGGTTCATTGTATCGTCGCATAAAGTCTTCAGCCATATTACTTTTAAAAGTCTCCCACAAAGCTAATGCATTTGGAGCATTTGAGAAGATACAAATAAAAGCAAATTGTTCTCTCATCTGTCGTGGCATTTGACATTGTGCTGCTTCTTCTAAACATCTTTCCCACTCTGTATCATCAGCGAGTAAGTTTCTATTTCTTGCAGCTAAATGGAAGGATTCATATACAATGTCATTAACAGTTCTTAATTGTTCAAAACTTTGTGCTCCTGGAACATTTAAAAGTAATATCCGTAAGCAAAATCGTTCAACATCTCTTGGACTGACTGTGTAAATTCGTGGAATTATTTTATTGCCTCTGGTTTTTCTTGCTCTCCATAATCCATTCACAAAAACATAGTGATATGGAATTTCAATATATAAGTATTGTGTTGCTTGAGCATCAGTGGAATTTAATGCAAACCATGCAGTTAGTGTAGTGTGACGATCTTCACTTTGGGCCAATGCATTCATTTCATTTCCAGCATGGAAATAGACTAAATGTCGTTGTGGCAAATGTACTGCTAACCTATATACTGCATGTGATCTATCATGCATTTCAAATTTTAAAAGCCGCCACATAGCTTCTGGCGCACTGACATAGCGAGCATCTACATGAGATGCAAGTTCATCATGTACTAACTCACTACTTTCAGGGTTGTCTGCACTTTTGACGACTACAGTAGCTGCATCGTAACCTTTGTAAATATATTTGTAGACATATTTAATTGATTTGATGGAAGTGCAGGCTTCTACGTTGATGTGGGCGTTGTACTTCATGAGTAAATGTGGATTGTAGGGTACTACATATCTATTGTCCACTTTTTTTCCACGAATAATGGCACTATCTCCTTCTCTTCTTTTATAAAGTGGATATCCATCACAATTGGCATATGTTTTGTCTCTATAATCTTTGGGAAAATCTTTTGAACATTGATTATTTTCCATACATGGTGATTGTGGATTAAGGTCTCCACAGGGTCCATGAATCATGCGATGAGTAACAATCTCATATAGTCTACCATATAGTTCTGGATCCGGTAGTTCAGCAACTATGACTGCATCCACTTTGGCCGAAGTATCTAATTTATCTTTCTCTTGAAGTATTATGAGAAGATGTGCATGTGGAAGGCCTCTTTTTTGAAATTCAATGGTATATACATAAGCAAGACATTTGCCAAATAACTGATTTATAGTAAAGTCACGTATTAATTCATTTAATTTTATCTTAAAAACTCTGGCTACTAAATCTGGTCGATCTGAAGCACTTTGTCCAAGAAGTAGATTTTGATGAATTTCTGGCCATTGTGGATTACATGTAAATGTCACAAATAAATCGGGTTTTCCAAATTTTGTCACAATAGCCATAGCATCATTGTATCTTTCTCTCATATTTCGAGGAGATCCTTGAAAGGAAGATGGTAAAATGATGGCTTTGCCAGCTGTCATGTCTCTGCTTGTAGCCACGTCAGCAACATAGTCCATGAGTCCACAATATTGTTCTACACGTAGTTTATCTTGTTGATATTTTATAAAGTTTAAATTATTTGCCTCAACTTGCAAATATGAATCAATAATCCATTGTTGTGTTAGTTTTCCACCACATAAAATGGGATTAAAATCATCTCTAATGGCAATTTGAGCAACTTTAAATTCAAGCATAGAAACATTATTTCGGATTCTGGCTTTAGCATTTGGGTAACTGGGAAGGGTTAATTTTGGTTGCCAACCTGCTTCTCCGTGTGGGAAAAAGATGGGATATGTCATTGGATCTAAATTTGGACTTAAGATATTAATATTAATAAATGGTTGGTCCTCATTTCTGGGATATACTCTAATGTCTCTTTGAAATGGTGGTTCTCCTTCATCATTGTGAAAGACCATTGCAACCTCATTTGATGTTGGCAAGTTATAACGACGTTTATCAGTATGTCTGTCTCTTTTAAGCACCATATTAACCTTTGGCATGGGTAATTGATGTCTTTGTGCATGAAGTAGTTGTTCATTTTCTACTTCTGCCAATTTTTTGTAAGCTTTACTGTAGGGATTGTTGTCCATAATGTTATTTAGCTCTATAAAAACACTGGGTAAGCATTTTTTATTTTCTTCCATCTGCATACGTTGGTCAACAGCTTCCATTGTATCTAGGACATATAGTTGAGCGAATTTTCTTTGCTCTCCTTCCTCTGGATGTAAATGTGAAGTCCGATGATAAATTTGTCCTTGGACTTTAAAACAGTAAGGACCATGTCCTGGTACATTAGCAGCCAATGTTGCCCCCATAGATGCAAATGATATGGCACTATTGTAGGATCTTATGTTTGTCTTAAAATTGTTGTAATTTGGAAAAGTAGGTTGAGTCATAATATTTAGTAAATAGGTTGGAAATTGTTTCCTTTGTGGAAGTTTGAACTTTCCTTTTTGACAACAACTAATAAATTGTCCATCTCGAGGTCTCTCCTGTTTAAAATAATAAGCCTCACAAAATTGACATTGAGTAGTCATGTCCCCACAACTATGAACCTCTACTGCTAAAGACTTCATTAAAGGACAATTTGCAACGCATATTGGATGTTGACTTTGATATTCATCAGATGAAAAGTCCTGAAATGTTTCAACAACAGGTTCTAAATGTTTAGTTTTTTTCGTAGCTTTTCTTGGTATATGTTGGACTTGTTCGGTTGAAATGTCCTGTAAGTTTTTAGTAAGAGTTTGTAAATGTTTTTTTTTTGTAGTTGTTTTTTTTGGTCTGTCTTGACTGGTATGTTGTAAAATGTCATCTGATGTTTTAGGAACAGTTTGTAAATGCTTTATTATTTTTTTATTTTTTTTGGTTCTATCTTTCATTTTTGCAGCTGATATTCTTTTATTTGCAAGTCTTTTGCGTTCTTTTTCTCTTCGAATTTCTTTCTCCTCCGGTGTCTGCTGGGCGGCCCATCTCTCTTGTCTTTCTCTAGTTTGACGTCTTTTCTTCTCTTCTTTGGTCTCGTTATCAGCCATATTAATCTGTAAACGGAAACAAATAAATGTAATTGTGTATATTTAAATTTGTAATTCCTGTTAAAGATTATTGTGCACAATTGTTGAAATAAAAGGCAAATCATGAATGTATCATTGATATTTAGTTAAATTTATAATTCCTGTCTTCAGTGGCTCAGAATTTGGGCAATGGAATACTGCTGTAAATAAGCATGTAACATATTTATTTAAAATAATGGTTTTATTTATTAAAAACTTTGTTTGTGGATACATATTTACGACTGCAAAACTTCTTTGCTGAAAAAAAAAGTGATGTGGTTATTGAGCTATGTATTGCATAGTAGCAATTGAAATAAAATAAGGGAGATAGTAAATTAATTATTTTATTTTTCTGTTGACACGGATGCAACTGAAAGCAGTTTCTTTAGTTTTATACTTTAGTACTTATTATAGTTTACCTTGGTTGAAGTGTGATTTAAATCCGAATGTTTGTTGGTCCTCGTTTCAAAATCGTTGTCCAATGGTGTGGTCCTCTGTTGGAAGTCCTCGCCCGATGGTGTGGTCCTGTGGCGATAGCCCCCGTCCGATATTGTGGTCCTGTAGCGATATCCCTCGTCCGATGTTGTGGTCCGTTGGTGAAAGTCCTCGTCCGATGGTCTGGTCCTGTGTTGAAATTCCTCGTCTGCTGGTCTGGTCCTGTGTTGAAATTCCTCGTCTGCTGGTCTGGTCCGAGTCCTCGTCCGATGGTCCGGTCCTGTGGCAAAAGTCCTCGTCCGATTGTCTTCACGCAGTATCTGTTGTAATGTAAAATAGAAAATGTTGTTTGAGTGAAATGTCTTTTAAATAAGTTAAAAATGTATGAATTAGGCTGTATTGTATCATTTATGGTTATTTTTTTCAAAAAATTTTTTTGTAACTTTCTGTACAATCCCACGACTTTTGTTATTCTTATTTAAGGTTCTTAGTAAGGCTTGTGGGTTGTGATATATTAAATAAGAATATGAATTTATTTTGCTATGTGTTTATGTTAGTTTTTGTACAATCCTGTTTTGTGCGCACCACTTGTGGTATACTTATTTAACCTTTATTGGGATGGTTATAGTTAGTGAAACATGAAATAATATAATTAATGTAGTTTGCTATGTGTTTGTGTTAGTTTTTGACAATCCTGTTTGGTGGGCATCACTTGTGCAAAACTTATTTCTTCTTGATTGTACAGGTTATAGGTTGTTAAACATTAAAGAAGAATGTTAATGTAGTTTCCTATGTGTTTGTGGGATTTTTTGTACAATGCTATTAGGTGCGCAACACTTTTGTTATTCTTATTTTGGCTTCTTTGTAAGGCTTATAGGTTGTTAAACATTTAATAAGAAAATCTGTTTTGTGTGTAGCAGTTTGTGTGTTATTGAATTGCGATTTGGCTAATTGAATTGTGCCCTAAATAAGCACATAGCATATTATTTAAAATAATTTTGTAGTCATTGAAAAACTGTATTTTTGATATTTTTTTATTAAGTAAAACCTTAGTTTTAAGCAATTGTTATGTTGTTATTTAGAGCCCTATTCAATTGGGCAAATTGCAATTGAATGAGGGCCTTTGTGTGTACCATATGTTGCATAGTTTGGCCCTCATTCAATTGCATATTTTACAATGTAATAGTACTCTAAGGCCGTAATTGAATTGCAATGTATAAATTTGAATAGGGTTGTAAATAAGCACATCACATATATTTGTTAAAATAGAATAAGGGCCTAAAAGTGCTTATTTATGGGCCTAAAAGTGCTTAGTTATAGCCATATTTAATTGTCCAAAATAGCAATTGAATGAGGGCCTTTGGTTACTGCATTTGTTATATTGTGAGCTCCTCATTCAATTGTGTTTTTGCCAATGGAATAGCTCTCAATATCAGCACAGAGCATATTTTTTTCCGGAATTTTGTATTTAGTGAACTTGTATCCAAAAGGAACGTGTTCACAAAAGAAAAATTTCCTTTAAAAAATATGCTCTGTGCTTATATAGAGCGCTATTGAAATGGGCAAATCACATTTGAGTGAGGCCCTTGTCCATTAAAGACATATAGGTCCTCATTGAATTGCAATTTTGCCAATTGAAGAGGGCTCTATATAATCACATAACATATTTATTGAGCAAAGTTTTTAGTTATTGAAAACCTTGATTGTGGTTAGAAATTCAGTAACTAAAAAGTTCTGTATAAAAAAATGTTATGTGCTTATATAGAGCCCTATTCAATTGAGGAAGTTGCAATTGAATAAGGCTCATGGTTCTTTCTTGTTTATACTTAATACTTTACCTTGATAGAAGTTTTGAATGACAGACGGTGCCTTCCTGGCAATCTTAATCCGCCGGTGTTCTTGTAGTGTCTGTTTGAAAAAGAAAGTGAAATAGTTATTTGTATATTTATAATTTTTCATCTAGCAAAGCATGGCCTTTTGAGCATGTAATGTCTTGTTGTATCTTACCTCTTCAAATTTGTTGGTGTTCTTTAAAAGGGATTGTGCTTCACAGTGCACGGTGCAAATTGTTGAGAGACGCTGTTGATGCAGAGTCTGTTTGAATATTAAAAGAAATAGAAAGATTCAGCTTTATATGATCTATTGAATTGCAGTAAATGAATTCAATTAACCTTATTTTTTGTTGGTGTCTACACACATATGTCACATACATGAAGTGTACGTGTGACATATCAGTATACATGAGTCAAATTTAAATGGTTAAATTAACCTTATTTTTTATTTTTTTCTAACACACATAAATGTGTGTGTGTGAGATGTAACTATAGATGATACACATATATGTGCGTGTGACATATCAGTATACATGAGATATAATGTCATTTAAATGTAGTTGTTTACTGATTTTGTTGTAAGCTAATTTTGTTGCATTGGCAATACACAGAAATGTGCGTGTCACATGTCACTATACATTATAGACATATATGTGCGTCTCACATGTCACTATACATTATACACATATACGTGCGTGTCACATGTCACTATGAAGGGGCAATACACAGAAATGTGCGTGTCAGATGTCACTATACATTATACACATATACGTGCGTGTCACATGTCACTATGAAGGGGCAATACACAGAAATGTGCGTGTCAGATGTCACTATACATTATAGACATATACGTGCGTGTCACATGTCACTATGAACGGGCAATACACAGAAATGTGCGTGTCAGATGTCACTATACATTATAGACATATATGTGCGTGTCACATGTGACTATACATTATAGACATATATGTGCGTGTCAGAGGTCACTATACATAAAGCTCAGTTTAATTTTTTTTGTGAGCCTATACACATAAATGTGCAATACATGATGACTACATAAATCCTAGTTTATTTTTTTATTTGTTTGACCTGACCTGATAATAAAATGTAATATATTATAGCTTACCTGTCAGTTGTAATTTGCACAATGTAAAGTAGTAAATTAGTAAAGAATTGTCTTCTCAAATAAGTAACCTTATTTTTTATTTATTTCTAACACACATAAATGTGTGTGTGTGAGATGTAACTATAGATGATACACATATATGTGCGTGTGACATATTAGTATACATGAGATATAATGTCATTTAAATGTAGTTGTTTACTGATTTTGTTGTAAGCTAATTTTGTTGCATTGGCAATACACATAAATGTGCGTGTCACATGTCACTATACATTATAGACATATATGTCGGTGTCAGATGTCACTATGAAGGGGCAATACACAGAAATGTGCGTGTCAGATGTCACTATACATTATAGACATATATGTGCGTCTCACATGTCACTATACATTATACACATATACGTGCGTGTCACATGTCACTATGAAGGGGCAATACACAGAAATGTGCGTGTCAGATGTCAGTATACATGATAGACATATATGTGCGTGTCACATGTGACTATACATTATAGACATATATGTGCGTGTCACATGTGACTATACATTATAGACATATATGTGCGTGTCAGAGGTCACTATACATAAAGCTCAGTTTAATTTTTTTTGTGAGCCTATACACATAAATGTGCAATACATGATGACTACATAAATCCTAGTTTATTTTTTTATTTGTTTGACCTGACCTGATAATAAAATGTAATATATTATAGCTTACCTGTCAGTTGTAATTTGCACAATGTAAAGTAGTAAATTAGTAAAGAATTGTCTTCTCAAGTAAAAGCAGAAGTCACTCCGTTGATCACCTGAGGAGAAATGTCTTTTTTAGTTGGAAATAGGCAGTATTTATAAACTTGTAGAAAGTTCTGGAAAGTGAGACCGTTAGAACGCAATACGCATGCGCTATTTGCGTTCCAGCTTACAATTTGCGTTCCATCCGCCATTTTAGGCGTATTACTGTTCAAAATGGTGTTTAATATGATTGTGATACGTTCCGCATAGTATGTGTTTCATTATTGCGAGTAAGTGTAGTGTAGTTACGTCTGAAGCCTCGTTTTCGTTTTGTTCGTCGGCCATTTTTTCTCTCGCTTAGCGATGGTATTAGTGTCTAAAGTGTTTATTTTGATTTAAATGTAGGTGTAACTTGTTTTTTTGAGGTGCTGGCTGGTTCCTCTTGCTGTAGGTAAGCTTTTTATGTGTTTGTTGTGTGTCTTTGTTAAGTTTTAAATGTTTGTATGTCGGCGTGTTGCGTCCGATGTTTGCGAAGTCGTAATGTGTAGTAACGTGTCTCGTATGGTGTTTGCGTGTGTAGCCTCGTTTTCGTTTTATTCGTCGGCCATTTTTTGTGTCGCTTAACAAAGTATTTAGTGTCTAAACTCTTTTATTTTGAGTGCAATTAAGTTGTAAGTTGCATTTTTGAGGTCCTGGGTGCTTCCTGTTTGTGTAGGTAAGTTTTTTATGTATGTGCTGTGTGTATGTATTGTGTTTGTAATTTTGTAATGTTCGCGAGTTGCGTCCGAGTGTTGCGAGGCCGTAATGTGTGTGAACGTGTGTCGTATGTTGTTTGCGAGTGTCGTAATGTGTGTGAACGTGTGTCGTATGTTGTTTGCGAGTGTCGTAATGTGTTGCGACGTAAATTTTTTTTTGCAAGGGTCGCAGTTGCTGCAACTGAAGACCTCCCTTTGCGAGGTCCTCAGGTGCTGGCATGGAGCGCCTGCGGCGCTCCAAGCCAGCAACTGAGGCCCTCGCTTCGCGAGGGTCCTCAGTTGCTGGCAAGGAGCGCCTGCGGCACTCCATGCCAGCAACTGAGGCCCTCGCTTCGCGAGGGTCCTCAGTTGCTGGCAAGGAGCGCCTTCGGCGCTCCCTGCCAGCAACTGAGAACCTGGCACAGTGCCCTCGCTACGCGCGGCCCGCGACTCGCTGCGCGAGCCGCGGCCCTCGCTACGCGAGGCCCGCGACTCGCTACGCGAGCCCGCAGCGTTAGCAACAACTCGTACGCTCACAACTATTATAGATAAGTTATAGAAAAGTTATTGATATTAAGCATTACAAAGTAATAGTAGAGGAATACAAGTGTAGTTTGGCAAGGAGAGTTAGTAATATGATAGGTGAAGAGAAAGGACAATTGGTTTTAGTTCATTGTAGTTGTTTCAGTTTTAATGAACAAATAGATAAATGGGAAACCATGAAGGGGTTGAGTTGGTATCCAGTGCCAAAAACAGATGAGCGAAGATTAAAATGCAATACCTGTTAGCTAAGTGAAATGGAGGGCAAACCTGGTTGTCAGCAAAGAAAAGTGTGTTAGAGATTAGGAGATAAAGGACTATGGCCCTCATTCAATTACAATTTGGCCAATTGAATAGGGCTCTAAATAAGCACATAACATATTTTTTTTAAATAAGTTTTTAGTTAGTAAGCATCTAACCAAAAACAAGGTTTTTACTAACTAAAAACTTATTTTAAAAAAAATATGCTATGTGCTTATTTAGAGCCCTATTCAATTGGCCAAATTGCAATTGAATGAGGGCCTATATATGTAGAGAATAAGGACAGTCCGAGGACAATATTCTGTTGTAGGCAACCTCATAAAATATATTGACCAAAGGTTCAGAACTGAAATTAGATCTCTGTGTAGAATGGGAGGGGTTGAATCAGGAATGCAGCAGGAAATAAAAAGCATATTGAATACGTGCCAATTGTAAATATTGTTCCAGACTTTTTCGATTTTTTATACTGTGCATCTTATCGCTGTGATTTTTACCTGACCTCATACTGAAATGTTATGACGATGTTCCAGAACTCATCCCAACACACAGAAAAAGCTATTAAAAAATATTCATCCTTAAATAGTGCTTTTCTATTCTCTTGCAGGGTTATGTGTGTGTTATTTATCCATGCATTTTACAGTTTTAGAATAGCTTGCTTTGGTATGATAAAATGTGTAGGCAATTCTAAGCGATTTATGAAATGGATACTATTTAATGAACATAGCTCTGAATTATCACAGTTATGTCTCCTCACTTCTCTGCATTTCTCTGCATGTATAGATCTTTCAGACAACATGAAATAAATCCAAAAATGTGCTCTTCATTTGAAGCAAGGCATAGACCTTGTCAAACCCCATTTTTATGAGTTTCTGATTTAAAATAGATACAAATAAGATTTTTTGTTTCAGTGACAAAATCCATACGTAAGAACAGTAAATTTATTGTTATGGGATGAAAGATAAGATCAAATATTTTTATTGTGAATTTTTTTTAATAGGTTATGTGAAACAAGATATGGAGAAATGGAGGAAGTACCAAACATCATTGCCGAAAGAATAGCTGCAAAGTCAATATTACAGAGTGCTTTCTACCTATGTCATATACTCCCAATACACTCTATGTTAAAGGCCCACTATAACTTAACAAAACTTTTCATGATTGTGCAACAAACTAGCAACATTAGCAGCTATGTAAACTGTGGAGATAAAATTATTTTCAGAAACTATCTTAATTTTAGCTTACTTTTGCTAGTTTATGGAAGCTTCCATGATAGTCATACTTCCTTTACAAAATATTGTTTATGTCCACAACTTACACAATTGCTAGTGTTGTTAGTTTGTTGCATACTTCACAAACAAATGCCTTTTTTCTACAGAGGTCCTTTATGCTGTGCTTTAATTATGTCAAAAATAAATTTTGTGTCAAGTTGGTTTTCCAATTATAAATTGACTAATTTCAAAGAAGCCAAGAAAAGGATGTGTAAATAATTAGTCCCTCATTCAATTGCAATTTGGCCAATTGAATAGGGCTCTAAATAAGCACAGATCATATTTTTTAAAGAAGTTTTTAGTTAGTAAGTATCTATCCAAAAGCAAGGTTTTCACTAACTAAAAACTTCTTTAAAAAAAATATGGTATGTGCTTATTTACAACTGGAATGCCCTGACTGGCCCTGGGAAGCTAGTCTTCTCTCAGGTAAAAAGAAGCAGGCTCTCAGCAAATAGTCCAAATTCTTAGTATGTATGTGTATCTACACTCCTTATTAGCAAAATACTTGTTTATTTTGCAGGTTCAGTTCTGGAAGAGTGATTTACCATTAGCAAGTAGGTAGAGCACTGAATCATGCTTCTTTACACAGAGCTCCATCCCAGATACTCTTAACACACTATCTGTCACCATCTTTCTATACAACAGAAACAGACTTCTCTCTGTACTGCAGGCCTTTATAGCTCCTCTTGCATAATTTCAGGTGCACTTAGTGATTGTGCTAGAGATCTGGACTGGACATACAACCTTACTCAATCTTAAGTGGACATAAATTCATTGTACCACTTTGTCACAGCATCCATTTAAATACTAAAGATATAGAAGATAATACTATAAACATGGGCCCTCATTCTATTATCGGCCGTAAATCTGCCGCAAAGCTGTGATTCCTTGCGGGGGTCCCGTTACCTTGCAATTCAAATAGGCGGCACCGCAAGGCTATCCCCTTATGGCCGGCCGTATATCTTGCAACCGGCCGTAAGCTCAGAAATCTTTAAATGCAAAAATAAATTCAAGATGGCACTGTAAAGCTCTGTAAATGCTAGGGATCATAATGGGGGACATGAGGATTAATAGCAATCCCCTCTCAAGCTTGCACATCAGCCCAAATCCGAGATTACATTAACTGTTTATTTTCCGGCAGCAGCGTGGGCGGGTCTGAGGTGCTCCAAGCCCTCTGGACTTTTTACATGGATATGTGACATAAATTGAAAGAAAATTTTATTTACGGATTTGAATGTAGGGGAATGTTGTGCTATTAATGCTAACACCTACAATCACTTTATAGTCTCCTCAGAGTGCAGGATGGCTTTATTATGGCTTTATAATGTGCTTAAATGTGTGCCTGCGGGACCTTTTTGCTGCAAGTAAGCTGCGGCTCGGTTTTAGCCTTGCAGAGAGGGTTCCCGGAGCAATTGAATAGCAACCAGGATTTTCTTGCGGCCGAAGCGCTTGCGGCCGTTTAAGATCAAAGGCTTTTCTACAGCGCGTGCGGCCACAAGGGATAACAAGGCGCCGGCCGCAAGCCTGCCGTAATCCCCGGCCGGCAGGGAATAGAATAGGCAAATAGCTTGCGGCCGGTCCTTGAGGCCCCGCATCTCCTACGGCCGATAATAGAATGAGGCCCATGGTCTATTGCCCCTAATAACATTTTACTATGGATCCTAAAAAAGTGGCCATAGTGGTAATATTAAATGTGCTGTGTTTTTTGTTTTTTTTAATCTACCTTTTTTAGGATACTACATTTTCAAGTGTGCAGGGACCTTTTAGGGGTGTAGTGACTCTTCTGTTTTGACAGTTGTATGCCAAAGTTTGTGCAGATTTATAACCTCTGGAACTGTCACCAAACGACATTTCCTAATGACAATTCTTGACCCGTCTAAGGCCTACAAAGTTAATTATTATTATTTTTTTAAGTTAATTATAATTAAGTAATTGTGCATTAGCATTTACAGAAAAAAAACATAATTTTTTAATAATTTAGCTGCAGATGTTGGGCCTCATTCTATTATCGGCCGTAAAAAAGGCCGCAAGGCTGCAATTCCTTGTGGGGGTTCCGTTACCTCGCAATTCTATTAAACGGCCGCGCAAGGATCTCCTCTTACGGCCGGCCGTATATCTTGCAACCGGCCGTAAGCTCAGAAATCTTTAAAGTCAAAAATAAATTCAAGACAGCACTGTAAAGCTCTGTAAATGCTAGGGATCATATTGGGGGACATGAGGATTAATAGTAACCCACTCTCAAGCTTGCACATCAGCCCAAATCCGAGTTTACATTAACTGTTTATTTTCCGGCCGCAGCGTGGCCGGGTCTGAGGTGCTCCAAGCACTCTGGACTTTTTACATGGATATTTGACATATATAAAAAAAAATTTTTTTTACGGATTTGAGTATAGGGGAATGTTGTGCTATTTTTGCTAACACCTACAATCACTTTATAGTCTCCTCAGAGTGCAGGATGGCTTTATTTGGGCTATATTATGTGCTTAATTGGTGCTAGCGGGACCTTTTTTCTGCAAGTAAGCTGCGGCTCGGTTTTAGCCTTGCAGAGAGGTTTCCCGGAGCAATTGAAAAGCATCCGGGATTTTCTTGCGGCCGAAACTCTTGCGGCCGTTTTAGATCAAAGGCTTTCCTCCGGCGCGTGCAAGGCGCCGGCCGCAAGCCTGCCGGAATCCGCGGCCGGAGGGGAATAGAATAGGGAATAGAATAGGCGAATAGCTTGCGGCCGGTCCTTGCGGCCCCGCATCTCTTACGGCCGATAATAGAATGAGGCCCCTAGTGTTTACTTCTTTTTACTTGAAACCTATACAACATGTCATTTGGCCAGGGGTGCCCAAATATTGAATACAACTGTTTAACAAGTTCTTTAAAAAGACCACACTTGTGGGGCAGTTAAGGTTCATTTAGATATGGGATTATGCAATTAGGTGCCTGCAAAGCTTTGAACAGAGTAGATTTTGCGTGTTTTAAATAATGGAGTTCCATTGATATATACACCAGGGCCCTCATTCAATTGCAATTTGGCCAATTGAATAGGGCTCTAAATAAGCACATCACATATATAGTTGTGAGCATACGAGCCGTTGCTCACGCTTGCGGGCTCGCGTAGTGAGGGCTGCGGGCGAGGGCCTCAGTTGCTGGCTTCCCAGCAACTGCGACCCTCGCAAAAATGCGGAAGTACACAACTACGCTAACGGTTTGGTCACGCGCATGCACAGTATTACACTGCACACATTCATCACGCTTACACAGCAGCTCCACACCACTAATGCTGCAGCAACATCAAAACACATTGACAGCTCTTCAACACAATGCTTCAAAATAGGTAAAGTATATTCATTTATTAATGTATTACATATTTCATTATTACACACCAAACAGCATAGCTACCTTACAATTTCATTGCCGTCATTTTTTGACAGGCAATTCGCTAGTAATATTTTTATTTTTAAGAAGTTTTTAGTTAGTGAACATCTATCCAAAAGCAAAGTTTTTACTAACTTTAAAAAAAATATGCCATGGGCTTATTTAGAGCCCTATTCATTTGGCCAAATCGCAATTGCATGATTGCACAAGGGCTGCAATACTGCCTGTGGGATAATTTGACAGCATTGTGTCAGGGTGGCACTTCACAACCATTGGTAAACTTAGTAAGCCTACCTTGTAGTGTTGCAATATCTTCATTTATTACATTCACTGAAAACCATCTGACTGTACTATCTTCTGATGATGTAGATATCATTCACTTTTCTGACAGCTCATGTGTTTGGTATTTAAAAGCAAATTGTAAAACTTGCATAACATTGTTTACTCTTTTTTTATTATATTACAAGAGCAAAGGTTAACTAATTAATTTCCCTTTATCTTGGACTCTTGATTTGTCCATTGGTTGCATGATCAGGAAACTCCTACGTTTACCCCAAGTGCTATTAAATTCTCTAACTACATTGATTAACTAGCCTTCTGATCTTGGTAGGTATATAATGCAGTCAGTGCAGTAATTGGAGCATTGCATTGTAAACACAGCAGACTTTCCATTCTCCTCCACATTTGAAACAAGGCGTCCTCTTGACTTTGATCCAACCACTTCATTAGATCTGGTGCTAACCTTACTCACCCTCTGCTCTTTCCCAGTAATGTGGTAGGCACTTTCTGATCTGAGGGGTTAATATTTCATCAACTTATCTTATTTTCTGGTGACATATTGTTATACCTCTGGTTATGTTTAGGCATAAGGTTATCTAGACAAATATATTGGAGTGAGTTCCCAGCTTCTTCTTGAGAGGACTGTAATTTTTCTGACCCCTCTGCATGACTAGCCCATCTTGGGTGACCCTACATCTTATAGTTCATGGCTTCAAATCCTCATAAGTATGGAACAGTTCACATGTGGAAATTAATTGTGAAGCTTTACATGCAAGACATGTAAGTTACATTTGGCTTACGCTAGGTTTCCTATGGGAGCCATGCAATTGAGTCCTCTGATCTTTCCTATTCGTTGGCGGTGCACAGTGGCGCCCATCGGCCACTAAGTGGCGCAGCCGAGGGGTTTGTCAATTTCTTCACAGTAATCCGAACGCACTTGACCCTAACACCCCTCACCCTAACAGTGCTCACCCTAACACTAAACCATAAGAAATCGACAGACCCCTCGGCTGTATCACATAGTGGCCGACGGGCGGCACTGCACCCGTGTTGCCAACAGGAAAGGTCTGAGTCCTCAATCATGTCAATGTTAAATGCATATCTCTAGAATTGACTTTGTCTGTATTATGAAGCAAAGCAAAGCTTTCAATTTAAAACACATGAACCTTATATACTTATTTCTAAAAAATAAAATAAAAATATTGGCTGTTAAAAAATAGCCCACTAAAAACCTATTACCTACCTCAGACAGCCGCAATTTAAATTTAAAGGGACACTAAAGTCATGGATTTTCTGGAATGCATTTGAAACAGGAAATTTTAATGATAACATAATATTGTTTTGTAAGAAAATGTGTAATCTGAATTCCAGCTGTTTCACTTTCATCCTGCAACAAAAGTAGGTATTTGCAGATTTCCATTCTAATAAAAGGGATGTGGCTTATTTACTAACATTGTTATCATTAAGACTCTGCATATGAAAAAAGAGTTTACCACGGGATAGAGGAATGCTTACTGAACCCTTTTTTCAGAATAAGGCAGCTTAAAACTATGCTGCCTGCATTACAGTAATATAGGATTTCATAACTGAACACAGGAAAATAGCTACTTGATTATGAAATAAAGTATTACATGTATGACACAAAATGTGTGAATTTATTTTCAAGGATAATTTGTGAAATGCTACTTTACAAAAAGGGTGGCCACCTATTAGAAAAGGTAAGGACAAATACAGCTAAATAATCTTAGTATATATGGAATGTGCATTAGGCTATCCAGAGTATTTATTACATTTATGCTTTTTCACTAAATGAAATAGGCCGACTAGATAAGTCTAGTGGCTCTTAGCTGTCAAACTCTGCTGCTGAATTATATAAAGCAAGCATAATGTCTAGTTCTTTGTTCTATGTTATAGCCAAATAGACACAAAGCAGATAAACTAAATGCATTTGATATCAAACAAGTGACCTATTCTTCTTACAGGCAAATTGGTAGGTGTACTTTACAAGCCTGATTCCTAAATCAACAACATTATTAGCATCTGCTTGAACTCATTTTAATGAACAAGAGATTTTAAGTACAGTCAGCAAAGAAGTGGAACAAAGGTACAGTAATTCAATTTCAGTTTTGTGTTCAAAGTGACATTTACTTTGAAAATAAAATGTAAAACATCCAAAACAGACTATCCTCTCAACTTTGCCCTAACAAACTCTCCCCTCAATGAACCAACAACAGCTAGCCTTTACTCTTCCCCAGTCCCACATCTATTATGGATTCCTTTGAACCTGTAATTGAGGATGAAGTCTCTAGTCTACTATCAACTGTGTGCCTTATAACTTGTCCACATGATCCTACGCCATCACAGCTAATCCCTCCCATCACTTATCCCACACATCTATTCAACCTTTCTCTAAACACTGGCAAGTTTCCATCATCTTTAAAACATACCATAAATGCAACCATTGTTAAGAAACACTCCTCTGACTCAGCTTCTCCATCTATCTCCATATCTCTCTACTTCAAAACTGTTTGATAGACTTGTCTACAATCGCCTTACTCAAATTATTTCCTCCAACTCCCTCCTTGACTCCTTTCAATCTGGCTTTGGGCCCCATCTCAAAATACTCCCCCAACTGCGTCTTCGCTCTGCTAATGACCTTCTTCTTTCCTCCTCTCTCATCACTTCCTCTGCAACTGTTTAAAAAAAGCGTATCACCTTCAGCCTTAATATGTACAATGCATATATGACCATCCTGAACTACACCCAAACCCTTTAGATTGTAAATTTGCCAGCTTTTAATCCTGTAAGGTGCTTTGGGGAAAGCACTATGTACATTTGATTTTAAGTTCAAAGACATGGCCCTCCATTCATTTGCAATATGTTAAAATAGTTTTTGCCTTGTACTTCACCTCTGTATAGCGCTACGGAATACAAATAAAGCATAATATTAATAAAGGATATTAAAATGTAAATTATTTTTTTCTACTTCATACCATGGCTGGATAATTTGGTGCACGTTGTAGTTTAGGTTATCCATTAAATTAAAGAGCCACTATGGTCAATTTTTAAATGGTCTTTTAAATAACTAAACTTGATAACTTTGGAAAAGTGTTTTTAAAAAGAGAGAAAAAATAAATAGATAAATAGAATATTTACTTTTATAGCTTTTGTAAGTAATTATTCTTTACTGCATGGTTTAATTTTTTCTCAGCTGATTCCACACTGACTTTCTCAAAAGAGTATGTCCTTTCCTAACTAATGAGCTATTCATTACAGGGAGTGCAGAATTATTAGGCAAATGAGTATTTTGACCACATCATCCTCTTTATGCATGTTTTCTTACTCCAAGCTGTATAGGCTCGAAAGCCTAATACCAATTAAGCATATTAGGTGATGTGCATCTCTGTAATGAGAAGGGGTGTGGTCTAATGACATCGACACCCTATATCAGGTGTGCATAATTATTAGGCAACTTCCTTTCCTTTGGCAAAATGGGTCAAAAGAAGGACTTGACAGGCTCAGAAATGTCAAAAATAGTGAGATATCTTGCAGAGGGATGCAGCACTCTTAAAATTTCAAAGCTTCTGAAGCGTGATCTTCGAACAATCAAGCGTTTCATTCAAAATAGTCAACAGGGTCGCAAGAAGCGTGTGGAAAAACCAAGGTGCAAAATAACTGCCCATGAACTGAGAAAAGTCAAGCGTGCAGCTGCCACGATGCCACTTGCCACCAGTTTGGCCATATTTCAGAGCTGCAACATCACTGGAGTGCCCAAAAGCACAAGGTGTGCAATACTCAGAGACATGGCCAAGGTAAGAAAGGCTGAAAGACGACCACCACTGAACAAGACACACAAGCTGAAACGTCAAGACTGGGCCAAGAAATATCTCCAGACTGATTTTTCTAAGGTTTTATGGACTGATGAAATGAGAGTGAGTCTTGATGGGCCAGATGGATGGGCCCGTGGCTGGATTGGTAAAGGGCAGAGAGCTCCAGTCCGACTCAGACGCCAGCAAGGTGGAGGTGGAGTACTGGTTTGGGCTGGTATCATCAAAGATGAGCTTGTGGGGCCTTTTCGGGTTGAGGATGGAGTCAAGCTCAACTCCCAGTCCTACTGCCAGTTCCTGGAAGACACCTTCTTCAAGCAGTGGTACAGGAAGAAGTCTGCATCCTTCAAGAAAAATATGATTTTCATGCAGAACAATGCTCCATCACACGCGTCCAAGTACTCCACAGCGTGGCTGGCAAGAAAGGGTATAAAAGAAGAAAATCTAATGACATGGCCTCCTTGTTCACCTGATCTGAACCCCATTGAGAACCTGTGGTCCATCATCAAATGTGAGATTTACAAGGAGGGAAAACAGTACACCTCTCTGAACAGTGTCTGGGAGGCTGTGGTTGCTGCTGCACGCAATGTTGATGGTGAACAGATCAAAACACTGACAGAATTCATGGATGGCAGGCTTTTGAGTGTCCTTGCAAAGAAAGGTGGCTATATTGGTCACTGATTTGTTTTTGTTTTGTTTTTGAATGTCAGAAATGTATATTTGTGAATGTTGAGATGTTATATTGGTTTCACTGGTAAAAATAAATAATTGAAATGGGTATATATCTGTTTTTTGTTAAGTTGCCTAATAATTATGCACAGTAATAGTCACCTTCACACACAGATATCCCCCTAAAATAGCTAAAACTAAAAACAAACTAAAAACTACTTCCAAAAATATTCAGCTTTGATATTAATGAGTTTTTTGGGTTCATTGAGAACGTGGTTGTTGTTCAATAATAAAATTAATCCTCAAAAATACAACTTGCCTAATAATTCTGCACTCCCTGTAGTCCTGACAAATGCACTGGTAGTTTTAGCTGCTACATTTCTATTTGCAGATAGAAGCTTCTTGTGTATTCAAAGTTGATCAGCAAAAAAACAAAATGGTAGATTCCATTGCTGCATAATTGAATATGATCGATAATAGAGTCTGAGTTTTGCCTATCTTCAAAAGAGTATGACTACTTTGGTTACAGTTAAAATTATGATTTGATTGATTATGATGACATTTTGTAAAGAATGAGTATGTAGGTCTATGAAGTGTCTTCCATACATATAGGAATGTATATGTAAATATGTCTATGCTATGACTGCTTTATTAGAATATATTGGCTGCCACACAATGTATTTTTTTTTTTTTTGGTTTACTTTTAGTACTTTTTACTTGTTTAACGTATAAAAAAAATGTGTGTTCTCGGCACATTAACATAAATCATAACTATATCTTTATTTGCTATGCATGTTCAGAAATTATACAAAATAGGACATACAAACTTAATCATAATAATGTTCTTCTTCTGTTTTTCTAGCAACTACTCGAAGAGTATCAGTTGATGCACCCTGCGCTCCTCCCAAGTCACTCTCTGAAGCAGATCTTTCCAGGAAAAGAAACAACAAGAAACCCAAAGGTGGAATAAAGGTAAACAAACAAGTGTTCTCCTCTCCCATTAGAATGATGATTGCAATTACTTTACATTTCTAGTATTAGAACCAAGCTTCTAAACACAATTTAAGAGTATGGGTCATATATTATATTTGCGCTTATTGGCTACTTTACCAGTATGGTTTTAGTCAAGTTATGTAGAAGTACGGTATATGAAGACTAGTATACTATTGGGTGGTGTCAAATACCAGTATACAAATGTGGTTATATTTTGAGGATTACAATGTAAAATAATTTAGTTGTCCAACAAAAGGTTTACAATTGTGTTTTGTTCAAGCACATGCATTGGTTTATTTCTGATCTGTGTGCAGTTTATTAGATCTTTTTTTTTTTTTTCATACAAATTGACATTTTAAGGGACACTCAAGCAACAAATGTCAATGTATTTAAAATAGCAGGATTTAATCATTACAAATTATTGTCTTTGCATGGAAAATTAATGTTGTAAAGGTTAAAGATTGAGCTCCACCTAAACCTAACATTAGTTTTAGAAGCACACCTTAAGAAGATTAGTTATCTATGTAGAAGTTATAGAACTTGCCAGATATTGCTAAATATTGGAGAAGAGTGGGAGCTGCAATTCGATTCATAAAATTATGTTCCATTTCTGTCACTGACACATAGAATCCTAAAGTGTATGATGTAATTGGATCAATAGGTCAAGAACAATGGTCAAGATCAAGATCCTGTGGCAGTAATGTGATAGTTATACTCGTCTTTGTTTTCTTTAGCAGGTCACATCGCTTAATAAAAAGAGGTCCTGTAGTAATAAATGACAAGTTTTATCATTTTTCATATAACAGCAACTTATGTTTAGGTGGAATTTTCTATTTTAAAGCTGCTCTTTCAATCCCCTCCTATTTTTACATGTGTGGTTTTCAGCAATGAGTATCTTATTATTCCATTAAGAGTCATAACTCAACTAGTGAAGTCTCTGGGCAAATCATAATTTGTTATTCATCCTCAAAAACAAGGAATACAAATAATTTTAACCCTTCTAGCAATCTTATTTTAAATGCATGAAATCAAAGTTGATTTCAGTGTAAAATTTAAAGAAGTCAAACTCAAGATTATGAACCTCTTGTAGATTACATAACATCTCATCAATTTGAAGTATTTGCTTAAGACAAATATTGCACAGAAATTCTCTTTGTAGTCAAACTTACTTGTAACCTACTCCCTCAGTTATAAAAAGTTTATAATAACACTTTATATGGACTTTTTGCACACTATTCTCCACAGCATATTACCCTGCCAATTCTTAAGGCGTAGGTTTCTTATGTTTGAAATGGAATTAAACAGGGAATTGTGCGTGGAAATGAAAGCTTGATCCTGACAAGATAAATACATTTTGAAGGGGGTAAATATCAAATTCTAACAGCACCAATTACAAAAAATAAAATCTCTCTCCCTTCTCAGTCTCCTCCTGCACCTGCCTCCCAGATAAATAACCTAAGGAAAGCCTCTCAGACTTCAAGCTGCCAGGAGGTATTATTATGATTATGGTTTATTTGTAACGCACCAACATATTCCGTAGCACTATACAGGGATAAGTTCAAGTCAATAACAATATTAACATAATGCAAAAGACTGGAGGGCCCTGTCTTTGGTCTTAAAATCAAAAGTATACAGTGCTTTTCCTATAGCACTAAGCAAGATTGAAAAATCGCAGATTTACAAACTAAAGGAAGTGTTAAAACAATGAATGTGTTTTCATAGGTTCATAGCTTACACAGCTGCTAATGTTAGTTTGTTACTTGCTTTAGAGACATGTTACGTGTGTCCTGAATGATTGTGGTCCTTTAAAAGGTATAAATAATACTTGGTCTCTCATGGGATTGGGGGGGTTCTAATTTGTTGCTTGGACAGCAACTCAAAATTCTTATGTAGTTCTCCCTAGTCCAATCACTGTTGGAGTATATCTACCTACTTATTTATTGGAAGCACATGTCAAGCTGGTTTAAATGTGTCTGGAGTGGAAAATAAGGTACCACTGCTGCAAAGAATTATTCAGCATAGGAACCTAGAACATTACAAATTATCAGCCTTATTAAATTGCAATTCAGCAAATTATAAGGGGCTATAAATAATCACACAGCATATTTTTTTTTTACAGAAGTTTTTAATTTCTGAACTTCTATCCAAAAGCAAGGTCTTCACTAACTAAAAACTTATGCTATGTGCTTATATAGAGCCCTTTAGAATGTGCCGAATCGCAATTTAATAAGGCTGTATGATCCAAGGCAAACTGGACGTGGTCAAACATGAAATTAAAATATTAAACATTGATAGCCTGGGAATTAGTGAACCTAAATGGACTGGAATGGGACATTTTATATCAGATATCCACCCGATCTTCTACTGCAGTCAAGAATCTTGCAGAAGAAATGGAGTAGCTCTCATAATCAAAGAGTGGTCAAAGCAGTGTTCTGTTACAACCCAGAAAAAGGACAGAATTACTTCATTTTGAAGTCAAGACAAGGTATTTAATATCACAGTGATCCAAGTCTATCACCAATCATGGATGATGAAGAGGCTGAAGTTATCCAATTCAACAAGGATATGCAACACCTCCTAGAAATGAAAGCAGAAAAAATGTTGCTCTCCTCAAGACTGGAATGCTAAAATAGGGAACCAAATGTTACCTGGAATGACAGGCAAGTTTGGTCTTTGAGAACAAAACAAAGCAGGTTAGAGATTGGTAGAATGCTGTCAAAATAATTATTTTTTCATAGTAAGCACCCTCTTCCAACAGCCTCAGAGACAACTCTCCTCATGGATGTCCCACGATGGACAATACATAATCAGAATGACTATGTACTTAGTAGTGAAAGATGAACAAGCTCTATATAGGCATCAAAAAATAAGACTGGAGCTTATTGCAACTCAGATCATGAGCTTCTTATTGCAAAATTCAACATTTAACGGAAGAAAACAGAAAAAAAATCAGCAGATACAAAAAAAATTATTTCCCCCATCAATATACAGTGAAGGCAATTAATAGATTTTAGTGACTAGACATGGAAGATAGAATGCCTGAATTGTGGACAGAAGTTTGTGACATTGTCCAGAAAATAGCAGCAAAGACAATCCCCAAAAGAAAGGAAACCTAGAAAGCAAACTAGCTTTGAAAATAGCCCAAGAAAGGAGGGAAGCAAAAAGTTGTGGAGACTAGAATGTGGAATTCCAGAGGATAGCAAGAAAAGACAAAGATACATTCTATAATGAGTAATGTAAAGAGATATACGAAGATAACAGAAAGTCAGGAGATCTATTAAAGAAAATTGGAGATCTCAAGGGAAGCCTTGAGTGGGTGTATTAAAAGACACTAGCATGGAATCAAGAGAAGCAGATCAGATAAAGTTGAGATGGTAGTAATACACAGAATTATACAGGAAGGTTCTCAACAGCACTTATAACCTAAATAGTTTTCCAATGAGCTGGAGCCAGACATATTGGAGAGTGAAGTGAGATGGGCCCTACGTAGCCTTGCTAATAACAAGGCTGCAGGAGTTTATGGAATCCCAGCTGAACTGTTCAAAATCTTAGAAGATGATGCTGTGAACGTGTTGCTTGCCTTATGCCAACAAATTTGGGAAACTCAACAGTGGTCAGTAGACTGGAAAAGGTCAGTCTACCTCCAAATCTTAAAAAAAGGCAGTGCCAAAGAATGCTCCAATTATCAGTTGCACTGATTTCACATGCCAGCAAGGTAATGCTTAAGATGCCCCAAGCTCGGCTACAACAATATATGGATGGGAAGCTACCAAATATAAAAGCCAGGTTCTGCAAAGGCACAACAAATGAAATTGCCAATGTCTGCTGGATAATAGAGAATGCAAGAGGGTTCCAGAAAAAAAATCTGCTTCTGTTTCATAGACTATTGTAAAGTATTTAACTGTGTGGATCACAAAAATATGTGGCAAGTTCTTAAAGAGATGAGAGTACCAGACCATCTCATCTGCCTCCTGTGGAAACGGTATGTATAGCAAGAAGCTACGGTCACAACCGAACACGGGTCAACAGAATGGTTCAAGGTTGGGAAAGGAGTGTGACAAGGTTGTATATTGTCATCTAATTCATAAACTTTATACGTGAAACACATCATGTGTAAGGCTAGGGTGGAAAAATTCAAAGCAGAAATCAATCTTGCTGGGAAAATATCAACAATCTCAGTTGGCTGAAAGTGAAGAGGAACTAAATAGTCTATTGTTCAGGGGTCAAAGTAGAGAATGCAAAAGCTGGCCTGCTGCTTAACGTTAAAAAGATGAAGATCATGGTAAACCGCAATATCATTTCCTGGTAAATAGATGGGGAAGAAGTGGAGGCAATATCAGATTTTATTTAACTGGGCTCCAATATCTCTGCAGATGCTGACTGCAGCCATGAAATTAAGAAATTTGCGTTCTAAAGCTTGTCCAGGCTTGTCATAGCTTTCCTCCCCAGTAGCAAATCTTTACACTATCAGCAAAGGTCCAGGTAGTAAGAACTGTGGTATTCCAATAGTAGCATACAGATTTCAAGATCAATAAGTCAATACTACATGAAATAAGCCAAACTTTTCTCTGGAAGGTTTGATCTTGATCAAGAGGCTGAAGCTCAAATATTTTGGCCACATCATGAGAAGGCAGGATTCCCCAGATAAGACTCTAATGCTGGGAAAATTGAATGCACACAAAGAAGGGGACACAGAGGCAGAGATTGATAGATAAGGTCATTGAAGCATTGAGTTTGAGTGAGCAGTGAGAGAGTGGGGCAGTGGCTGACAGATAGGGTCACAGAGAGTCATAATTGAACGACTGAAGAACAACATGTGTTTTTAGTTTAGTTGAAGAAGGCATCCTACATGTAAACTGCATATATTTGATATCAGTGGAGACATGAGAAATAAATCTTTTAATCTTTTGTTGACATTGTTCAGTGACAGAACATTTTGTAGATACATGGGAGCAAAATATTACGTATTTATAAAAAACATTTTTACTATGGTGGGAAGGCAAAAAATACTCATAACAAAGATAACAAAACAGCAAGTAAAGTACATACCGTATTTATCGGCATATAACACACACTTTTTCTCCCTGAAAATAGGGGGCAAATGATAGGTGCGTGTTATACGCCGATATTCCCTCCCCCCTCCTCATCCTCAATCTACCTCCTCATACTAAACTCCCCCCCGCATTCTATCCCCCCCCCCTCCTCAGGTTGAGGAGGAGGGGGGTTTAGAATGAGGAGTGGGGGGGGTTTAGAATGAGGAGGAGGGGTTAGAATGCGGAGGGGGGTTTAGGTTGAGGAGGGGGGTTTAGGTTGAGGAGGGGGGTTTAGGTTGAGGAGGGGGGTTTAGGTTGAGGAGGGGGGTTGAGGATAGGGGGGTTGAGGTTGAGGAGGGGGGTTGAGGAGGGGTTTGAGGATAGGGGGGTTGAGGAAGGAGGGTGAGGATGGGGGGGTTGAAGGAGGGTGAGGTTGAGGGGGTTTGAGGATGGGGTTTGAGGAGGGAGGTTGAGGAGGGGGTTGAGGAGGGAGGATGAGGAGGGGGTTGAGGATGAGGAGGGGGTTGAGGATGAGGAGGGGGTTGAGGATGAGGAGGGGGTTGAGGATGAGGAGGGAGGTTGAGGACGAGGAGAGGGGTTGAGGATGAGGAGGGGGTTTAGGATAAGGAGGGGGGTTGAGGATAAGGAGGGAGGTTGAGGAGGGGGGTTGAGGTTGAGGAGGGGGGTTGAGGAAGGAGGAAGGAGGATGAGGATGGGGGTTGAGGGGGTTTGAGGAGGGAGGTTGAGGAGGGAGGTTGAGAATGAGGAGGGGGGTTGAGGATGAGGAGGAAGGTTGAGGAGGGGGGTTGAGGTTGAGGAGGAAGGGTTGAGATGGGGGGTTGAGGTTGAGGAGTGGGGTTGAGGAGGGGGGGGTGGAGGAGGAGGTTTGAGGAGGGGGTTGAGGATGCAGGGGTGGAGGAGGGGGTTTGAGGAGGGGGTTGAGGATGAGGGGGTTGAGGATGAGGAGGGAGGTTGAGGATTTTGCTTCAAAATTCTTTATATGAAATTTATTTATTTTTTCATGAAATTTCCTTCTTAAAATGAGGTGCGTGTTATACGCCGGTGCGTGTTATACGCCGATAAATACGGTAATTGTTATTGTTGATATATAAGGAATCATGCTAAGACTAAAAAAAATTGTATTCTTGATCAAATACGCTTCTTGAACCTCTAGATCAAGTATAATACCAGATCACTCAGATTTACAGTGGGTAAAAATATATCTTACAAAAAAGAACATGACATATCACTGATTGTTTCAATCTTAATATATAAGGTTATAAAGGTTGAATTAGCTGCAGTTAAAATAACTATAAGCCTATTTTTTTATTAGGATTTGTAGTAGGATATCGATGGGTTGGGGCGGAGTAACTTGGGAGTTCTGAAGTGTGAACCTTTCACACCTAGGGGTAAGAAGAAAAGGGGAGTGAGTACAGGACAATCCATTGTTCTTCCAGACAGAAAATCTGGACTGCATTTACTGGCATAGTATTGTAGTTGTTCAGGGAGGTGGCCAAGCATTGTACATATGTTTGAACATATTACATGACATGCTTTGCCATGGCACCTGTTACAGTAAAACAATACTGCATAAGAATGTTTAATTACTGTGGACTTTTGGACAGGTATGTTAAGGCTATTAGTGCGGTGATTGTTGTTCAGTCATTAAGTCATGTCAGATTCTCGGTGACCTTATATACATGAGGTTTTATTGGCAAAGATACTGGAGTGGATTGCCAGTTACTTCTCCAGTGGACTGTATTTTGGCTGACCCCTCTGCTATGACCTTTCCTTTTTGGATGACCCTCCATGTTCACAGCTTCATTAAGGTACACAAGCTAGTGATACAGACGCAGGGTGGGGTGATAGGCTCATCTAAAATAAGGTATGAGGCTTTGCTCATATCATGGAGTCAGTTCAAGGGATATTTGAGAAGAGAGGAGAAGTTAAAAACAAATGCACTTTTGCGAGTGTGAGCCCTCCTTCCTCTCTGCACATATTAAGTGTTGTCAGACGTATGCATTTACAACCAGAGGAAGTGTGACTAAATTGAGATTTGAAGAAAGGGAAGGACTTGGAAAAACATTAATTTAGGGGAAACTGGTATTCTATTTAAGACTAATCCTATATAAGTGTAAGAAGCAGTATTGCAGTTTTTGACAAATGGTTGTCAATGTTTCAGTTTGCTGTATGGTTCATTAGACAGCGTAAGTAATAAATGAAAATAAAATAATAATAATAATGTGATATAGGAACCGATGGTTTCTAATATCAATGTGTAAAAACTGCAATTGGAAATATAACAAAACAAAAACATTTTTTACTGGTACAAATCAAAGGCATCAATGGCTGGGTCCTACAGCATAGGTTCCTATTGAAGGCTTTCCCTGGTGTTTTATGAATGGTTCTTTCTTACAGGAGCCATGGAAAAGAGCCATTATTCCCAAAGTTTGAGAATTCTGATCTACGTTTGTGATGAGAATATCTTAGATGTTGCAGTTGTGCATATAATATATAATGCCTGTTTTGCTTCCGAGTATTTTTGTATTGATTTAGGAATGGTAACTGTTAATTATGCTTCTTATTCTTATATATATTTTTGTCTCAATGCAATTATGTCTGGACAATGATTGAAGTAAGATGCTTGAGATATGATGTGGCTTTTTAATATTAATTTAGCAGCATCCCAAAAGAGTTGTGGTGGAGTAGTGTGCTGCATATTATTGTCCTCATAATGCTCTAGAGTTTGAAGGGACTCAATCTGGGTAATTTAAAGCAAAGATAATAGTGCCTAAAATGTTGTATGCAATGTTTGTGCAAAGATGTACCCAAAATTATTATCTTAAGCTTTATTATATTGTGCATTAAGGGGCAGCCATCTTTCCCAGTGGGCTGCTTTCTCTGCTGTCCATGGGCTGCCTAAATGGTGAGAGAGAGTAACTGGCCTAACTTTGTAGACATTATTTCCTTTATTTGTAAAGTGCCAACATATTCCATAGTGCTAACTTTCAAACACAATCAATAAAATGTTTATGTGCTAAAGGAATACATTTTGGAAAACTATTAGAGGGCACCATGTTAGATAAAAAGTATTGCTACCTCATTGTGGTGAAGTGGCCGTGTATCCCAATGAAGCTGTAAGATATACCATGTAGAGTCGTCCTAGAGGGGTAGGTCATAGCAGAGAGGTCAGACAAATCTCAGTGCACTAGAGAAGGAACTGGCAACCCACTCCAGTATCTTTGCCATGAAAACCTTGTGCATTAGCACAACCAGAAACAAATTGTGCCTGGCATGATGCTGTCCATGGGGTCACTAACATATACTCTGTAATTTTGAAACTGGGTTGCAGAGATTACACTGTCAAGAAGAGGAGGAAGCAAGTCTGAAGTGATTGCACTGAGAGGGAGAGGGGGAGATACCTCCATACCTCACTGCTTTTATTTAGTGCCTGCTGCAGGAGCCATTCAGGCTCATACACATTCTCCAGCCTGCCTGGTGACATAACTGGGCGGGGTGGGCTGTTCAACATACCACTTACGAGGCCCTCATTTGCATACTGAGTGTCACTGTGAATTCAGTAAAGTTGAAATAAACAGCAGTGTTGATTTAAACTACTTGAAAAGTTAAAAAGTTGCTTGCATATAAATTTGGGGATTGCAGGTCTGTCATCATGAGGTGTTAAGACAACAGCATTTTGTATAAACAAAAAAACAAACAAAATAGCAGTATTTTGTAACCACATTAGCTCCAAAAAAAGAGAAAAAAATATTATAATTGCCCTCAGACACAGCAAAATCACAATGAGGAAATGATGTACTTTTGAATAGATTACCATAATCAGATCAGTTATAATGTCTCTCCTGTTGAGCATGTTTTTCCAGAGGGTTGATGCTAGCAGTTAGTAACCCTTCTACTTTCTCATAGTGGAATGATAGCACATCATTTATTGTACTATTGTATCTGCCATTTTGTTGTTAAAATATATAGAAAACTATATATTGTACTAGCCAATTTTTCTCTACAGTAAATGGGAGTAGCTCATTAAGCTGCGTCAGTTAAAGGTACCCTACCACCATAATATCAGATTAAATTATTTCTAAAAATAATTTTAAAAAATGCTATACATCCTACCAGCCTTGTTTTTCTAAAGTAAATCATTCCTGAGATGCTCAGAATTGTTTATATGGTTTACGAAAAGGAGCTACTCCCGTTTACTGTAGTGAAAAATTGTCTAGTACAATATATAGTTTTCTACATATTTTAAGAGGAAACACAGTTGTTATTGGGGAGACAGGGGGCCTTATTCAATTGCAAGCCCGCAGATTGGGTTGTACAGGCCGTAAGTCTGCGGGGCTTGAAATTTGAACAAGCCCACAATTTACGGGCCAAAACCGTAAACCATGCACCCGCAAGTAGCATTTCAGAGCGTGATCATGATCAATTAAGCAAGGCTGTAACTCCCGATTTAGAAACAGCCAATAGAAAATGAGACCGTCATCATGACATCAGTGAAACATGGAGGTTAGACATTAATCAGTTAGCGTTTAGAAGTCCCATATGCGATCAGACTCGCAATTCAGCAATGTACAAAATAATAAAAATGAATGGCAACACTGTTCTAGTCCATGTGGGTGGCCTGATATGTATTAACTCATTGAAATGACACCAAAATGAAACATAAAAAACCTAATTTTTTATTGCAGATTTGCAAGCTTGAGACTGTTGTGTAATTAATTATAATGAATTTCATCGCTTTCCCATCTTCTAAAGTGCTGTACTGATTTTTTTATTTGCTTTTACAGTGCTACGGACAGGTGTTTAATCCCCTTGCAAGTCGTATCTATCTGACTCATAGGATTTTTTTGTACATTTGCCATTTACGGGTGTGAAAACATTTGCGGGCTTGAGGAAATATTGCAATTGAATAGCAATTTGTGATTATAGCAATTGTAACATTTACATGCTTGAAATATCAAAGATTTATATGTAAGTTACGATTTTGACAACTGATGGCCAAGAGATGGTTATAAAGTTGACTTAAATGATCGCTGCCATCCCATATGTAAAATATTCTATTTTTGAAGACAGAAATCTGATAAAAGTCTAAATGTTCTCAGAATGTAAAACAATAAATAAATATAGGCCTTAATTTATTACCTATTGCATGCAATTATTCTTGCATGAAAATCATGCAAGTTTTTCTGTTGGGTTTATTGTACCAATAATAAGCTGTTCTAACCTCTGCCATACTGAATGGAGTGCTAAATTCTTAGGCCCTCATTCTATTATCGGCCGTAAATCGTCCGCAAAGCTGCGATTCCTTGCGGGGCTCCCGTTACCTTGCAATTAAATTATACAGCGCCGCAAGGATATCCCCTTACGGCCGGCCGTATATCTTGCAACCGGCCGTAAGCTCAGAAAACTTTAAAAGCAAATATAAATTCAAGACGGCACTGTAAAGCTCTGTAAATGCTAGGGATCATAATGGGGGACATGAGGATTAATAGCAACCCCCTCTCAAGCTTGCATATCAGCCCAAATCCGAGATTACATTAACTGTTTATTTTCCGGCCGCAGCGTGGGCGGGTCTGAGGTGCTCCAAGCCCTCTGGACTTTTTCCATGGATATTTGATATAAATTCAAATAAAAATTATTTACGGATTTGAGTGTAGGGGAATGTTGTGCTATGAATGCCAACACCTACAATCACTTTATAGTCTTCTCAGAGTGCAGGATGGCTTTATTATGTGCTTAATTGTGTGCCTGCGGGACCTTTTTACTGCAAGTAAGCTGCGGCTCGGTTTTAGCCTTGCAGAGAGGGTTCCCGGAGCAATTGAATAGCAACCGGGCTTTTCTTGCAGCCGTTTAAGATCAAAGGCTTTCCTCCGCAAGCCTGACGGAATCCCCGGCCGGAAGGGAATAGAATAGGCAAATAGCTTGCGGCCGGTCCTTGCGGCCCCGCATCTCCTACGGCCGATAATAGAATGAGGCCCATAATATACATTCAATCTGCATCTCCCACATAAAATAATGGAGCCAACAACATGAGGTGAAAAGTCTTATTACTAGTAAAAATATGTAATAATTCAATCATAGTAGACAAACAGTATATAAATTCCAAAAAACCCACAGTATATAAAATATATTTTGTGGGATCAATAAAGGGGCAATATATAGGAAAGGGAATTTGCTGAGAATTTTAAAAATGTCAAAGAACCACTGAAAGTCTGTTTGCAAATTATTTGGAACATCAAGTAAATGTAATTCATATAATGTTTTAGAAAAAGGGAGTAAATATTTTTTTTTTTTTTTAAGTTTCCCTGTTTTTTTCCCTTTTTCTGATCTAATGCTTACTGCTTATATCAGACACATGCACATTACATTGAGTCATTCTGTATGCAAACTTTAAAAAATTAAATTTGAGTTCCACGCACCCAGAGCTTTTAATACTTTACGAACATTCAAGCAAACAGCAGCACAGTGTAGAAATCCACAGAGCAATGCCTACATATTCCATGATGCCTTCCAGCACAATCTGCCATCACAGATTGAAACAATGTATTAGCTGCCTGTGATTGGCCAAAGCGAATTATGACTTTTATGCTAATTTTAGCAGGGATTTCCAGGAGTGTTCCCTCAGAACCAACTGCTTACAAACTCCAGCGATTTAGCAAACTTTAGGGTAAGTTTAATAATGCTTACTTTTATATTTTTTTTAAGCAAAAAATTTGGCTCCAAGAAAAAGAGAAAGAAACCTGTGCAGCTGAAACACAAGTACTTTAAACAATATTAAGGCCAATGGCAGAAGATGCAAATATTTTGGTGGGAGAGGATGGAGAGATACTGAATACTAAAATGGACAACCTGTACAGATTTTTAATTAAATATATACTGCCTTATTTGAGACATCACATGCCTTTAATTTACTTGATTACAAATATTTTGCAAACTTTTTTTATTTATTTTTTATTAACTCTGTAGTCTTGAAAACATTGTGCTTAAGATCATTTCCATTTTTTAAACTTGGATTTCTTTTAAAGTGACCGTAATTCCTTAAAAGAAAAAACAGTCTGAGAAATGTAAAAAATATGGAGCATGTTTTGCCGATTTTCATCTCCAAGACCTCAAACTGCTTATGTGGCAAGTTATGAGAGTTGTAGAAAATGCAAGAAAAAAATGTACAAAAAAAAAAAAGATTTATCCCTATGGATATTTTTACAGGATGTAAAAACGTGTAGTGAGGATTACAATACTGGCATTTTACAAGAGAAGATTCTTAATATTACATGATCCAGGAAACATTTACACAAGCAATGTATTTTTAGTCACATATTAGGGGAATGCAGAATAATCAGGCAGTGAGAGCATAGAGGTGTCTTCACTACCCAGTGCCCAGGTACACGGAGGACTCTTTGGGGCTAGCTGTTGAACCTTCAAACTGTGTGGTAGTCAGTTGAAATCCTAGAGCAGGGGTGGGTAAGTCTGTTCCTGGAGAGCCCTGCACAGGCCAGGATTTAATGATATCCCTGCTGCATAAAGGTGAGTCAATCTCTTCTTCAGTCACCCTGATTGATTCACCTGTGCACAGAAAGGATATCCTCAAATACAGGGTTGTTTGTGGCCCTCCAAGACCAAACTTGCCCACCCTTGCCCTAGAGTTTTAAAAACAAGGCCCTTTAGTGTGGTAGACTATATGTAAAATGAACCCAATGTATGTAGAATTAGATACAATAATCAAACAAGTTACTGTTGTGGCTAGGATTAAGCATTAGGGAAAATACACAACTTCAAGAACAGCAAATAATATAACAGAGCAGTAGTTAATATCCAATGATACCTCATATCAAATGTGTTTTTTGTTTGTTAGAGAAGTCAGGGTGCTGGGTTGATTTGGTTTGTGGTAGAATACAGGTGGGAAATAAGTTTATTCTGTTGAACCAAGTAGAAAAATAAAGGTCTCATTTGTGCCAAGTCTGTTAAAAGGAGCACTATACTCTTAATTTCAAGCTTTTACCTTTATATTTTCGCCTATCATACGGTTCCTGCTGTGTACTCCTGTATCTAACTGTTGACAACCAGATAAATCATGCTATATCTGAAAGGTAGATGATTTTTTTTTACCCTTTACCAGTTGCTCATGTGACATCACACCAAATGCAGGTTCTGAGTGACTGAAACAGCCTGCAATGCTGGAAAGCAAATTATGAATTTGATTATGAAGATAAAAATGGACATTTTTACATATGGAAATCATCATATTATGACCACTATCCTGTGGCTTGGAATTTAATTATGTTAAGCTGGGTACTATGCACAAGTTATATTCCATGTCATGCAGGAGTTGTGACTGAGGGACATGTTCATAGACAGTGTGCTTGTATATAGGTTATAGATCTTAAAAAGCCACTTGTAATATTGATGAAGAGATAGTGAACTCAAATTGTATAATACCTTTTTCAAAAACTACAATTGATAATTGCCAATATTGTTTAAACAATTATCTTAATATTCAATTATTACATGAAGTACAGGGAGCAGGGATTGGATTATCTGCCTATCAGGTAGAGAATGCCTTTAATTGAAAGATTGTAGACATTTCAGTACATTTTCAATGCAAATTATTGAAATATTTTATTAAAAGAACCACACACACACATACATACACACAGGGAAAAAAGAGCAGCAATGGCAGAGGCCAGCTCAAAACTGCATATAATAAAATTAAAAAAGATTTTTATTTTTAACTTAAAAAAAAAAAAGTAGCAATAGCCAATTTTTTTATAACGAGAATGCTATAAATACAAGACATAAGTAATCATTGATTCGGCACAGTTCTGGATATTTATTGCTTTGAATACACATTTTTTGGATAACCTCTTTCAAATGCATTCATAATTCATGAAACCTCCATAAACCTTAAAAAAAAACAAAAAAACAACAACACCAGAATCAAATTTGGATTCCTATTAATAAGACTATTTGGATTTGTTGATTCATTTTTATTTTCCATGTTATGCTTCACAATACATTCTAATTGAAAGATGTATACAATTCTACTACAGATTGAAGTTATGCATGAAGCCAGTCAAGGTGGGACAAGTCGATCATTGGCGATGAGTGAGAGTGAAGAGAATCTTTCTTCAAGAAAAAGGTAAGACATAGAACATTGTACCTGCATTAAAACCAACATTTTATTCTAATTGAAAAGCGTAAGCTTATGTAAAATGAGAAGAGGTAATCCACATAGTTGGACTTAAAAATGGTCAATTTTACTCACAGTAATTTTTGCAAATAAAAATAAATATAAAAAAAAAAACTAATGTATACCATTCCTTTTGGGTTATCGCAGAGTTAAGTCACAGACTGTGGATCTGCTAATTTATACATAAAATAACCACCTTTTAATTAAGACACTTTGAATTTTGTGTGTACTTTTTATTACTTCAATCAATTAAATAATTTTCTGTGTCACTTTGATTTTGTACAATCATAAATTATATTGATATTTTTTATATTCAAGTATTGTGAAAATCTGCACAAAGCCAGAACACTATTTAAGATCATTTTATTGTAAACTTTTCAAACCCATTACAAAAAAAAAAAAAAAAAAATGAAAAAGGTTATTTTTACAATGCAGCAAAAGCCATATCCATATAAATAAAAAAAACAACATTTGGAACAGTTAAAAAGTCATTGATACAATTATTAGTGCAACAATGTAGAAAAGGTCTCGCTGGGTAGCATCTTTTCAGATCCAGCAGCTGCCCAGTATTCAAGCACCATCCAGCGTAGTCGCTGTACTGAAGGTGGTCTCAAGGAGTCACCGATCACCCCACAGCACATAGACTAAGGGCCAGCACAATGTCATATGGAAACCCTCCACTAATTCCATGTAATCAAAAGGTTTACCACTTAAAGCTTCAGGCTTCTTCCTATATTGAAACCTTCATAGCTTCACTGTTAAATACTTACATGTATATATATATATAAAAAAAAAAAAAATAGATGTTCAAACAGACCTGCTGTAATTCAAACCATTTTAATGTTGGTGTGTACATTTCCCATAAATAAAAATAAAAAAAAATAACAGTTACCACTTTCTGTTGTATTTATATAAATAAAATGGTTTGCCAAGTCCGCACAGAAGACAAGAACAGTAGTTCATATGGAAAATGGGTTAGCTTAGTGGTTTCCAAACCTCAAGATCCAGACAGGCCAGGATTTAGATTCAACATGGTCAGGCGAAGCACACTAAGGGGTCTCTGTGTTGCCTATGCTCAGTGTGAGCCCTAATTTTTGATGGGTCTTTGAGAGGTTTGGAAACCACAATTAGCTTGAATGTTACAACAGTGATTCCCAAACTTCTCCTCAAGGAGCTTCGGATGTAGCTTTAGCACAGTATAAATATGGGCTAAGCAGAGCTATAGAAAATGATGTTGCCTTCTCAATAAAGAGTAGTAATAACAATCACTGGCTCCACAGCTTATTCAATACCAATTGTCTCAACTCTGTTCACACTATGTTAAACCTTAATCCTGTCCTCTCTGGATCCTTGAGGAGAGATTTGGGAACCACTGGATTACACTATGGTCCCAAACATGAGAAGTAGCATCAACTAAATTCAGTATATGTATTAAAATCATATATACTAAAACTTTGAATCTTGTTTTATTACTGCTGCTGGGCTGAAATTCATAGTATTGATCATAACTAAACTTGATAGTGGGCAAAATGGTTGTAGAGGGGGAAAAAACAGCTATTATATGCCAGATTCCATTGCATTTTCTAATTGGATTGTATCTGCTACTTTCTAAGTTCTTGGAGCTTTTAATCAGGAAGCTGATTAGCAGAAACTAAAATGGTAGATTGCTGACTTACCAATGTTCTAAAAACATTTACCCTTTTTTAAAGTGTAGTTAATGAAAGTGTATAATAAAAAATGGGACTAGAGTAATTCTTTAAACAGAACTACATTTTATACAAATATTTTGCATGTACTTGTGCGATATGGGAGAATGAACAAGAACTTTCTTGTGGCTTATACCAGTCATTAGTCAAGCTGCGTCTAGAAGCAGAAAAAAGTGCAGGAGCTTCATATTTTTTTACATAAACACTGCTTAAATAAAAAAGCGTATTCGCATTAGAGAGAAAATAAACCTTCAGCTTTCTCTTTAGAAAAATCTTACCTGAAATACTGTATGTGGTTGCTTTGCATTGATGAATGGAAGATACAACATTTTTATTCCCCTGTGTCATGGTCTATGGAAGCTTTCTGTAGCAAGTATAGTATAATTAGAGTAAGTTTATCTTTCGGTATTTACAAAAAAAAAAAAAAAAAAACTATGCAGAAATTTAAACAAGAAAATGGACTGTCAATTAAGACTTAAAAAGGAAATCCAGTAAAAAAAAAAAAAAAAAAAAAAAAAAAGGGGGAGGTCAGACAAATTGCGGTCCACTGGAGAAGGAACCAGCAACCCACTCCAGTATATTTGCCAAGAAAACCTTATGGATGAGCACAACCAGACAATATGAGAATAGCGTGCTGCATCCATATGGTCACACGGACTGAACGTCCGAAACAAAAAAGGAAGAAATAAAAATAAAATAAAAAAACACAAATGTATGAAATAAAGTCCAGCTGAACAAGATTTTAATAAAATCGCTATAAGAGGCCTAAATACTGGTATTTTTCTGCTTCCCCACCAGGATGTTTGGCAATAAACTCATATTCTCATCCTACTACAGCAAACAAGGGTAGTCACTGCTTTTCATAAAGTGCCAGGTCTCAGGAAACAGTCACGCTTTGTGAGTGCTTAAAAAGGGATTACATGGCTGACAGTAATGCACATTCAGATTTACATTAAATGTAGGTTTGCTATATCATACAAAGTGATATTTCAAGCATAACTATCTTCACAATGTGTTTGTCACAAGATGCTATCAAAGGGGGGGGGGGGGGAGTTACATGAATTGAGTTACTGAAAGAATGGATATGGGGTCAATTTTGCCACCATATCCACTAGAGATTTTGCCCTGCTCTCCTGTTCAGTGAAAAAATAAATGTGATTAGTTTCTTTTATGCAATTCTAACAAATATGTACATGTGTCTTAACATTGTGGGTATCAGGTAATTCAGATAACAAGAAATATGCACCCTGAGCTGGGGCCATCAAGGAATCTTCTACAGTGATAAGATAGAGATCAGGTGACCAAGCTCAAGAGGGTGTTTACACTTTGGTTTATACATTACGACCCCTCCCCACACACTAAAGAAGATGGGGGAGGGGATACATTCACAAACTTATAAGAGAACCATTACTTGCTGAAAGAATGTGCTTTAGGCCGAGATCCACAGAGTCATTCAAGTACTAAAACCATACAGCAGAACAAGGATATGTATCTACATAGTATAACTTGCACAGAAGCATAATGTTAACCACTTTACAGTAGGTCTCTCCCAAAAAGCCATTTGTAAAAGACTTTACTTTAGGGTCTGTAGCATGCTTCCATAGATAATGCAAGTCCTCTACATGTCCATGAGATGTCATCATTTTTTTGTAGATACATGGGTGGTAAGGAGCCTTGCCCTCTCCAGAGAAAAACAAGTGATATTGAGGCATGACTCCTACTTTACTGGCACACATCCCCATGAAAACATCATCTATGTATAGACTTGTATTTAAAGTCTGTGACACCTCATACACTTTCGCAGCCACATCTCTAGAGACAACATAGGCAGCCCCAGCAGTGTAATCTGGGTATGAAGTCCATGGATACATGTCAAACGGGACATAATACTTGCTATTTTTGTTCCTTACTGGAGGGGACCCACGATGCACTCTTCCAATCCAGAAGTCTTGGACCCCAACCATATCCACTTTTTTTAAATAAGAAACCAAGTTTGGGGTGTGAACAAAAATGTCATCATCTGCAGACATGATAAATTTTGCATTGGGACAATGCGTATTTACCCATTCAAACTGTAAAAGTAACTTCAGAGTAAGATTATGAAATGTGTCAAAGAAGTCCTGTTGAACTAGATCATGATATCTTTTGTTTTCATTGACAAGCTCCTTCTGGAGCAGATGCCTTTTATATGGGTCTTTATCAACTCCAAGGGCAAAAATAATTTTGACGTTGGCAGCATATTGTGAACGTATGTAATCCTCATTACCCCAAGTTTTCCTAATTGCATCACGGCGTCTTCTGTTGTCTGGAGAAGTCTTAACAAAGATTAAGAGCAGCATATCTTCATTTTCACATTTGTCTTTATTATTTATTAAATATTTGTAGTTCGTTCTGCTTGATTTGTTACGCAGGAGAGTCACACTTGAATTTAAAAAAGTATAACTGTTTATGAGGTATCTGTAGGAA